>OU015498.1:40400775-40795775 GCA_907164885.2 Dolomedes plantarius
TGTAAGATTCATAATTACTTAACTTTAAAATTAGCAATCTCTGTAATAATTTATATTATAAAAATAAATATTATCAGCTTATACATTTATTTATAACAGTAATTATGCATAATTTGTAAGTGATTCATAAGAATTTAATAATTTCCACAAGAATAGAATATATATAAGGATTGATTTATCTCATTTCTAATTTAAACTTTAGCTTCCGATTTAAACTTTTTATTTATTTCATTTATACATTTTATCCAGGGGGAAGATGCAGTTCTTCTGTCCCTCTCAGGTTACGAACTCTAGTTTACTCAACTGCGAAGACGATGGAAACGCTATTTCTAAACACTCTTGCACTTCTAACAAATTCCTCGAGAGTTATTATAAGCATAAAACCCTCTCTTCTGTTTGAAGCGAACCAATATTATTATTTTTTATAAACTGTTGTTTTCGTTTGTTTGTTTTTTACAAACAATGTGCATTCTAAATGGGATCAATGATTACGAGAGAATTTGCGCTCCAATTTATAATCAACGTTCTAATCGCTTCACCGATATTTTTTGGACTTAAGTACTATAAATTAAAGTCTTTAAAATTCCAAGCATATGTGTAGTTTTAAGTTAATATTAATGAAAATCTTAAATATGTTAAGTTATGAAATTAGCATGATTTTATAGCTGTTTAGCTCAAAATTTTAAGCGGATTGAAATATGTTTCTTTTTATTGATAAAATGCAGATTTTTTTTTATTGTATTGGATTTTTTAAAATTGTATTTTATTGTAATTTTATTTTTTTTTATTGTAATTTTATTGTAAAGATTTTTTTATTGTTTTTTATTGTATTGTTTTTTTATTGTATTGTTTTTTTTATTGTATTGTTTTTTTATTTGTATTTTATTGATTTTTTTTGTATTGATTTTTTTATTGTATTTTTTTTTATTGTTTTTTTTTATTTTTATTTTTTTATTGTAAGTATAGTTTCCCCTATCTGCCATCTGGCATAGTATTTTGACTCTTTTTAAAGGTTCTTTTATTTTTTTACTACATTTCACCTTAAAAGTAATCCACAAAACACTGATAATTTAAGCTGTTATGCGATAAGTATGAAGACAAAAGTACAGTAAAACTTCGTTTATCCGGACTAACTGGGACCATAAGCAATCTGGACAATTGAAAATCCGGATAAACCGGATAATATGGGTAATAAGCGAAACAAAGTCTTTAACTTAGCAGAATTACCATTTATTACGTTAAAAAACTATGTTTTGTAGCAAAATTACATAGTATTGTTTACAAGGCATTATAATATATAAAAATAACGTTTCACATCATTTCTTAACAAAGAATTGGTAAGTCTAGTAAAGCTTTCTTAAACTCAACGAAAAGCATTTTATTACCATAATTTATTGTACAATCTAAGCAGGAATTGTACATTGAATCAAACTAAAAAGCGAATATTTGACGTACTTGTAGTTACATTATTGCTATCATAGTTAAAATTTATTATCTAATGTGAACATTAATAAAAATAATGTCTACAAATCTGATCCGAATTATCAGGAGATTCAAATTAACGAGGGTCGGATAAACAAGGTTTTACTGCAACTGGAAGTTTTAATTTCAATGACTTATAAAGTCTCTTTATTTACCTCGAAAATAAAAACTATAGATTTCTTAATTATCTGTCATCAATTCTTTCATCAAGTTCTGACATCCTGTGCAATACAATCTGCAATCTTAAATTACCTTCTCACCTCAAGTTACCTCAAATGACCTTCGTTTAAATTTCTGCGATGTAAAACTGTTCACCTGCCATTTACAAATGAGAAAAATAATAACAAACTTTATAAACACATAGCATTAAAAGAGATATTCAATTTTTTTTTTTTTAAGGAGGAAGGGGCGCTTCCATCCATCAAATTCATTTACTGCAGCTCAAGCAAAGAGAAACTGATGCTGCTTTGTTACTTAGAACCAAATTAAAGAGCTTACATAAACAATCCTTAAAAAAGACAATAGCTCTCGCGCGGAACAGACTTGATCCACTTTCCTCCGAAAGCAGATTGCTGATGGGGGGACTGTTTTAGTATTTAGGTTTTTTGTTTCTGCATGTGTTCAACTCGGGGGAAAGAATTGAGAAAAAGAATGCTCGACGAAAAGGAAGAAAAAAGTATCCCTCTTTCCCCCCCCCCTCCCCCCGCCCAAGAAAAAAGCTCTCCTCATAATCTGCATCATTTTTATCTATTTATTTGCCTTTTTACTAGGGGATGTTACTTAATTGTTGTTCCGCTTGTTTAAACGCTGTTTGGAATGCCTGGAATATTTTTTGAACCCAAGTCCGGCCATTGTAGCCACAGCTTGGCAAGTGTACTTTAGTTTCTCGTTAAAATATAGAGGAAATGGAAAACGAGGTTTGAAGTTGAGGAGGGAAAGGAATATCTTTAAATCTATTTAAGGCAAGTAGTTTTGAGACTGTTTCGAATGTCGTGGATCTCCGAAAAATTTGGCCGTAGTAAAACATTTTACTAAAATTTTCATTCAACTTGTTTCGTGGCAAAATATCTGAAATTTGCTGTGAGTATTATTTGATTCTGTTGTCACTACTTAAAGGCTTCATTTATGCTGTTATCTTACTTGAAGTTACGTAAGAAATTCACAAAAAAAAAAGGGCCTACGTGTCCTTTCAATTTTTGTTTTAAAGTTGAACTAAAGATCTGAAACAAATTGTTTATACTCGCATATCCTTTATACACAGTTCGAGTTATCAAAATACTTTAAAGGTTTTGATATCACATGTAAAAGATTATTAAAACTGAAATGCAGGTTTCGTTACTTCTATAAAGCAGAAATCGTATGCTTCTTTCTTCTCTGAAGTGGATTACAATAAGGAGTCAAATAATTGGATTGTTTTTAACGTATTATATCTTTAAGACTTTTTGTTAGCGTATTTGGTGTTTACTATTCATTTGCCTTGCAGGTCCGATGACTTTCACTTGTTCAATCGACATTAAACTCGTAATTAAGCAATACTACCTTCTTATCATCAGCTTATCGACAATGCCATACTTGCCTATGAATAAAAATTGCGGTGCAACTTAACAGCTATGAGAATCACCACCGTAAAATTAAGAGGAAAGAGGAGTCTTTTCCCCACAAATACCTGTAGTAATGCATTTCCGGTCTTATCCCTCTAGACCTATCAGAAAACGTGATGATTTCTCCATGGGTTTGTATTGGCGAAGAGATGGTAAAAGGAGGGGATAGTAGATGGGTTGACAGAATAAATGCTGAGACTGAAGTTGGATGTATAGTAGAGTTGCCAAAATCGAGTATTTTTCAGTAACAGGTACAACCAATCCAGTTCCAAAGAAATACCTATTACAAATACCTGTTGCAAAATAACTATTACTCTAATCTCGTTCTCCCTTTTCATTCATTTCATCCGTGATCCCGTCACCCTCTCACCCCCCCCCCCATACTCATTTACCGAGTCGGTCTATACCCCGTACCTGTTACCGCTTCACCTAGTGCCTAGTCTGTAAACGAGTGTGAAAATACTCGTTTAGGTAAGGGAATATTTTCTGGTAACAGGTAGGGGAAGATCAGGGTACAAGTAAAAAATACTCGTATACTTATTTTGTCCCCGCCTGGAGGCCCTACGCAGTACTAGGTAAGTACGTATGTAATAGGTGTATGACTGTGCAATGTTGTAGGTATGCAAGGGGGGGTGAAGTGTGAGGGGTGAGGGCCTGATATCAGAAGTGTGAAGAGTTTTCTATCGTTTGACACGTACGCCGTACCTGTTACTTATGAAAATCGGTAACAGGTCCAAAGTTCAGTTAGCACATACCTATTTCAAAGAAACAGGTCCAGCATTTCCGAACCATCCCTAATGTACAGTTGCTCTCTCGTGCCCTGCAATTTTGCATCTTCAGATCTAGCAAAGACTTTCTGAAGCCCACACTTTTGAATGGCCCGTGTACAATAAGCACTATATCCAAAGTTGTCCACAACCAGCAGTTCTAACTGCAATTATGTAATCCTCTTTTCAGGTTCCTGACCATGCGCCATCGGATCTGGGCGCCGAATGTCGTGGCGCGTCATTTTTTATTCATAGGCACCTTAAAATTAAGAGGAAAGAGGCATCTTTTCCCCACAAATGCCTAGTAATGCATTTCCGGTCTTATCCCTCTAGACCAGGGGTTTCCAACTGGCGGCCCGCGGTGCCTTTTTTTGCGGCCCGCGAAGACTTCTAGGAAAATAATTTGCAGCATCAATTTGCATATTAGTTAACGAAAAATGTTTTTGTAAAAATCTTTATTGTTTTCAAATGCTGCTCATTTACAAAAAACTTTGATTTTCCTCGAATTCCATGAAAAGTAGGATGTCCACTCATGTTCTATTTCATACCCCCTCCCCCACTTCTTATTTAAATACCCATTTCTTATTTGACTTTTTTGTGTGTGTCTGTGTAATTTAACGAAAGTTGGCCAGTTATAATCAAGGTCGCTGTTGGAGGTTCATCCTCGAATTTTTTAAAATTTCATAGTACATACTATACACAAATCCTCCAAATCCCCCTCCCCCAAGAAAAAATGTCCTGGGTATGGTCCTGATTAAATTGCGGCCCGCCACTAGACAGATGTTTTCGATTGCGGCCCTTGGACACTTGTAAGTTGGAAACCCCTGCTCTAGACCTATCAGAAAACACGATGATTTCTCCATGGGTTTGTATTGGCGAAGAGATGATAAAAGGAGGGGATAGTAGATGGGTTGGCAGAATAAACGTTGAGACCGAAGTTCGATGTACAATTACTCTCTCGTGCTCTGCAATTTTTCATCTTCAGATCTAGCAAAGAATTTCTGAAGCCCACACTTTTGAATGGCCCGTGTACAATAAGCACTGTATCCAAAGTTGTCCACAACCAGCAGTTCTAACTGCAATTATGTGATCCTCTTTTCAGGTTCCTGACCATGCGCCATCGGATCTGGGCGCTTCTGCTGGTTCTCCTGCTGGTGATTCCCGCGTCCTGGTCCGCCGGAGTAGAACCCGTAGATCGTTCTGCCATACAGCAAGCCGAGCGGCACCTACTAGCCATGTTCGGACTTGACTCCAGGCCAATGCCGTCCAGAAACAACAAGACAGTTTCGAGCTACATTAAATCCCTTTACGAAAAGAAGAGGAAGACGGGAGCACCAGACACAATCAGGTGTTTCAGGGGAATAGGTAAGTTGACCGATAATTGGAAGTCTTAACGAATTCCTAACGGAAGAATTTGAGACAGAATCTAATCTTTATTTTTATAGATGGTTATTGACAGCAGAAGGAGAGTAGGTAACCACAGTATGTCAAATATTCATTTCTTAAAGCTTTCCATCAATTATTTACTACTGCGAACGATTACTCAAAATAAATGACATAACACACCGCATTTCCTTCAAATGTCGGCGATGGATAACGATTTAGACGCTTCATTGTTGTAGCAACTTTCAGAGAAGCATTATCAAGAGTTTTTAAATTCATGGTCTGAGAAAAAGGGATGGTATCTATAACACACGTGTCTCTTTCACAACATCTTTCAGACTAAATCTATCTTACTACGACAAGTTAAATGACTTTCCAAGCATTGGCGGCTCCAAGGGAGGGGGGGGGCAGTAGGGGCAATTGCCCCTCCCAAAAAAGCCCGGCGTATTTTTTTTTCATAGCCTAAAATTATATAATCGTAGACCTAATACTAAATGAGTTTAAATTTCATATGAGACGATGTTTATTTCTTATATATATATATATAACCCTAAGAGTCGACTTTGCCCCCCCAAAAAAAACTCTGGACTGGAGCTGCCCCTGTTTCCAAGAGCACATTCTCATAACATCCACCAAAAATTTAGCCCCCCCTTTTATCCTGAATAATTTAAATCAGATACAACTTCTAGACATTCACGCTATTTACTACTATATCGCATATACTTATCTCAAAAGCTCTGCATAGGAAAAAAAAGGAGCTAGGTTAATGTGAAAGTAATAAGAGAGAAACAATCAAAAGATGACTTCAGTTTTCAAGATAACTTTCCTGTATTTCTCACTAGTTTCAAAGGTCGGTGACTCAACATTTCAAAATAGCAATCTAGACAGCAGGTCTCCAAAAGAGGTCACTAGGCCTTGCCTCCTACAAGCTCAGGTGAAATAATATTTTCCTTACAACTTTTTATTTTCAATTGACAATCATTTCAAGAAAATGGAGAATTAGTAAAATACTTATTTAATTGTACAAACGTAACTCTGAAGATTTAATGTTCGTTTGCCTTTTTAAATTCTCTATGTTGCGTTACATATATAAAATAAGCTTATATAGTCTCCATTTCTCTTGTAATTTTTGCTGAATAACGTATGACACATACAGCAATAGACAGAGAGAATTTTATAATTATAGTTCAATTTATAGTTCAATGGATATTTTCTCATCACAGGTGCCCTAACGTGAAAATTTTTGGAGTTTGTTTGTATCAAACTCAAGGTTCATAACAACTGCATATCAGTGTACTTCGAGGAACGTTAGTGCCAGATTCGATTCTCATGTGTCCGAGAGCCAATCAGATATCGCTATATTTATGTGGAGAACAGCCATGTTAAATCCGCCGTGAATCACATTGATATAGAAGCTGTCACAGACTCTAAAAATTGAGAAAGTTTAGATCATCTTCCCGTCCCTCTAACATTTGCCGAACTAATTATCTATTTAACGTTTAATACTTGCTTTCTCTCTAGTTTCATTCATGTTTTATGAAAATCAAAAATAATAGCGTATCTATGTCAAAAAGAATCAAAATTTATCCTTGTAAATAATCGAATTTTATTTTGGGAAAAGATCATACCTCAAAACATGCATCATTAAACATTAATCCTCACTACTCTTTTCGCAATAATTTCAGCACAAATCACATTTCTTTGGAGACAAAGTGAAGTCTTCTCTAATATTAAAACGTAGGGTATAATAGGGGTATATATAATATAATGACAAGAACATAACACAAGATTTAACAAATTCAATCCGCTTATCCCCAAATGTGCTGCATTAAATAACAGACCCAGAAAATATGAAAACTTGTAATTTTTTTACCTGTACAAAAAAATGTAATACAGTCGAACCCCGTTATAGCGAACCTGGTATATAACGAACAAAAATTTCGGTCCCGTTAGTTGATTTTCAGGATATTGGAGAGAATAATTTGTCTAATTATTAAGTACCTACTCCCCCCCCCCTCTCTGCATACCTCCGTTTATATGATACGAGCGCTATTTTACGGTTTAAATCTCAAAATTCTATTAACTTAAAGTTATTAGAATAGAGTTTAAGCAAATTATAGTACAGTCTTTGCCAGGATATTTTACGTATCTAAGCCAAACCTGCGCACGTCAGTTCCTGCGATTGTACTTTATACTGGGTTTTGATAGTTATAGAGCATGGAATATTCATTTCATGTTTCAAACATGTTTTTGTAGAACTCCGTCATTCTAAATAATCATAGACGTAATTAAAAAGGGTGTTGTCGTATTGAACCTTAAAACTGATTTGTTTCGTCGCTCTTGATTATCTTCCTTTCAGAGCTCTAATAAAAAAGCAAAATCAGACGGGTATTTAGAATGGTAATTAAGTACAAAACATGTCTGATTTAAGGCTTGGTGTTTAACATGTAGATTATACGCTTTTATCTGACTTTTATATCCTTTATATATCTTCATTTTTCCTCTGTGGTTGTTTAAAGATCTAGATCCGTAAACTAAACTACCAGATACCTTTTCTTATCTGTATCTCTCTGACTTATTTATGAGTTTTTTGGTTGTTTACAACAGATAAAGGCGGGGAAAATATTATTTTTCAAACTCCTGTTTACTTTCATCGCCTCTTAAAGGATTATTTATTACATTTCGCTTTCAAAAAAGATTCTCTACTAAACCACTAGTAATAAATTCCATAAAATGGCCTTCATGCTCCCATTTAATTATCTACATCTTTTTTATAATCAAGGGTAAAAGGGTATTTTGTTTGTTTAGTGTAAACTAAACACACGGATTCTTTATTGAAAATGTAACCTTGTATCACCGAGGAGTTGTTTTAATTTAATGTGTACGTTATGTACTTAGCAGATGAAATGTTCAGAAATTTATGCTGTAACGTGTTTGTTAATTTACACTGGAGGATTTTATAACGTATATTTATGCATTAATCCTATTTAGGCTTTAATTATATTTTTTACGTAAGGTTTATATAGAAAACTCATTAATAATCTAAGAAATATATTCATACTTCTTACATTTCTTAGATAAGAAGTATGATTATATTTCTTAGTATGATTATATTCAATAGGAAATATAATCATACTAGGTCATAAACAAAGTAACAGATATGTACAACACTATATATCATAAACTATGTGAATCATACGTACTAAGTCATAAATTATATAACGAAGTGTATGATATTACAAACTTTTATTAAGAACTGGACGGGGCCTATATTCTGATGTAGACGTTCTTGTTAAGACAATCTTTTCTATCCATTCCGTTATATTTGTCCACTAGCAGGGGAAAAATAAATTTTTTTTTGGTAACCACGCCAGTTTTACATATTAAAGTGCAATAAGAAATATTTTTATTTCTTAAGTTCCTAATCATCTCAAGATTTATTGAAATTCCTTCATATTTGTACAATTCTAGTGTCAAAGCTTAACGGGTTTTTTTTCTTTAGGGGGGGGGGGGGTTTGCTTGTTTGTTTGTTTGTTTGTGATTCCGGATATTTGGTGACGAATATATCTTACACTAGAGAAAGAAAGATGAGTGGAGGGAGAGAGGGAGAAAGTTATATAAGCTCTGCGTTTTACTAATTTTTAAAAGCTGTTTCCAAAGTCCCTACTTATTTAATACTTGTATGTAAGACATTTTTCTGTTTTAAATAAAAATGTGCTCTCAAGGTTTTCTGAAAATTTGTTTAGATAACAGTCTGGACCTCTCTGTTATATAAAATTATATACACTTATATAACGATACAAAAATTGGATAGCTATCCAAATGGTTTTTGAAACTGGCAGCAAGTTAATTTTTTTTTAAATTCCAGATTAGCTCATCGCATTCCAGCTTAATACTCATCGTAACCCCCACATCTTAATGTCCCCTACCATAACCCTCTCATCTATAACATTTTTAACGATATTAATCATTAATAAAAATATTAAATATATTTTTTTATCTGTGAAGATTGTAGGGACCTGATTAATGTAAAGATAACTAATTATATTAAATATAATTAGTTAATTCGACAGTATAACGGCGGCCGCGGCTTACGCCTATACGCCCTGAAGAACCTTTTTTTTTTTTCCTCCGAACGCGCAGGCACTTGTCTCTAGACATTTCACCTGTATGTACACCGCGAGACTGTTGGCCATTCATAAGGGGACTCACTACCCTTAGATCTTTAAAACATTAGATTTTTTGAAAAAAAAGTATACGTTAAAGCCTGATCATTTCTGAACAAAATAAAGCAAACCGCATGAAAATATTCCGCTTAGTTCCGGAGATATTGATATTCTAAATATTTAATTACTGATCAAGTTTATGGTAAGGAAAATTTTAAACTCCTTTTTCTCAAAATGTAATTTTGCATCATTCCGCAACTGATATCTCAAAAGCTATGAAACATAATTCCATGAAATTTTTATCACTGCATAATCATGTTATTTTATTGCGTCCGAACTAGAGTTATTGCAATCACTGCACATTTTGTTATTTTTTCAGGGGTAAATTAATGCAAAAATTTAAGGAAATTTTAAGTATATTTTGAGCAATTTTAAAAAATTGAAAATATATTTTAATGTTGAATGTTTTATGATCAATTGTATTTTGAATTATTTATTTTAAATATACAACAGGAATTACACATTTAAGTGTAAAATTAATTTCATAGTTCTGCACGCAAGCCTGTATATAATAAAAATACTTAAAAAACAAGGTCAATATCTAAAGCATTTTTTAAAAAAAATATTTAAAATTATTTTGATAGTTGAAAATTTTTTTATTAAAATAAATATATCAATTTATCATATACATAAAACTTGGAAAAATTGGGAGTAAATTGAAATAGTTACAAAGAGTCAAAAAGTATGAAAATATGCCTTATTTCCTCGACTTAAGGGTCGTGAGCAATAAGGAAACATCTCAGTTTGCGGTAATATGCACCTTATATTACAAAAGGAAGTAAAAATTATGAAAACTTATAATTTTTTTACCTGTATAAAAAAAATGTAATACAGTCGAACCCCGTTATAGCGAACCCGGTATATAACGAACTCCCGGATATAGCGAACGAAAATTTCGGTCCCGCCGTTTTCCCATTGTGCGTAATTTAATTAGTATCGTGTCAGTTTAATGTAATAGATTTTAGTCGATTTAATTCATTAATGATCATTTTTCATAGATTTTATGATTTTTTTAATACATCATTATTGAATACACATTGCAACTAATGAGTTATACATTTTATGAACTTTAGCATTTTTCTTAACGGTTCGGATATAGCGAACCACCGGATAAAGCGAACAAACCATTTGGTCCCTTGAAGTTCGTTATAACGGGGTTCAACTCTATTGTAATAGTGCCTTGAGTTACTAATATTCAGAGTACAGTTGCATAAATCTTGGTCTTGCATATCCCCCTAAACAAAAGTTTCTTCCTGATTTAAGACGCTATATATCAAGTGCAGTGCATTTATACAAAAAACATTTTGTTTATAAGAGTAGCCTCACACGAGGGGTTCAACTCTATTGTAATAGTACCTTGAGTTACTAATATTCAGAGTACAGTTGCATAAATCTTGGTCTTGCATATCCCCCTAAACAAAAGTTTCTTCCTGATTTAAGACGCTATATATCAAGTGCAGTGCATTTATACAAAAAAAACATTTTGCTTATAAGAGTAGCCTCACACGAGGATAACTTTGGAAACATAGTATTGAAAAGTTACTTTACTAAACGGTTAAGCGGGCGTTACGTTCTTCACCTACCGGCCGCACAGATCTCGTTCCATAGATTGCAAAACCAAAACCAGCATACTTAGATCCATAAGCACGGTAACAACCCGCAAACTTCAAGTAGGCGCTTAGACGTAGGCTGTAGAAACGGATCACAGTAGGCTGAATACATCAGGAAGAGAGGAATATCCAACGATTGACTTTGAGTGGGCATTCACTTACCATCCGTTTGACCTCTCTATGAGTCTCTCTATCTCTGTATATACATCTTGGTTGGATTCTTGCCGTTTGCTCACTGGCAACCCTTGGGGCTTGACCCTGTTCCATTTAATTGAATGAAGGAGACGAGACAAAAAGTGGGTCCCCCAGCTGCTGTTCCCAATAGCCTGTCAGAATTTTTTCCCAAGTGCTTTTTCTCCGCAGTTAATGCTTTACCCTTCTTTATACTTTTGATACAAAAAATAAAAAAAGTAAGAAAAGGCTAATAGTCTGAATTATTAAAGAAAGTTCTATTGTATTCACTTTTGACTCCCTTTTTTAATCCAAAAAGCTGAAATTTATTTTGATATTTTACGCAGTTTCATGTTTTCATAGTTTAAATTTTAAAAATCTTAAAAAAAAACTGTTAAACAGATAAAGTCGGTTTATAAGCAGTTACTTCCGGAAATTTCAAACATTGAATAAATTATAGTGTTTGTTGCGGTAATAAGGACTAAAAAATGGGGAATGTGTCAAATGCAAATTACTGGCAAGATTTAGGATTTTCGTAATTAGTTAAATTCGTAAGTAAATTTTAGGGTTTGAAATTTTAATTAAACTAAATTCGTAAGTAATTTTAGGGTTTGTTTTCATATGTTTAATTTTAAAAATCTGAAAAAATGTTAAACAAGTAAAGTCGGTTTATAAGCAGTCAAATTCCGGAAATTTCGAACATTGAATAAATTAAGAGTGTTTTTTTTTTTTTTGCGGTAATAAGGACTAAAAATGGGGAATGTGTCAAATGTAAATTACTGGCAAGATTTAGAATTTTCGTAATTAGTTAAATTCGTAAGTAAATTTTAGGGTTTGAAATTTTAATTAAACTAAATTCGTAAGTAATTTTAGGGTTTGTTTTCATATGTTTAATTTTAAAAATCTGAAAAAATGTTAAACAAGTAAAGTCGGTTTAAAAGCAGTCAAATTCCGGAAATTTCGAACATTGAATAAATTAAGAGTGTTTTTTTTTTTTTTTGCGGTAATAAGGACTAAAAATGGGGAATGTGTCAAATGTAAATTACTGGCAAGATTTAGAATTTTCGTAATTAGTTAAATTTGTAAGTAAATTTTAGGGTTTGAAATTTTAATTAAACTAAATTCGTAAGCAATTTTAGGGTTTGTTTTCATATGTTTAATTTTAAAAATCTGAAAAAATGTTAAACAAGTAAAGTCGGTTTATAAGCAGTCAAATTCCGGAAATTTTGAACATTGAATAAATTATAGTGTTTGTTGCGGTAATAAGGACTAAAAATGGGGAATGTGTCAAATGTAAATTACTGTCAAGATTTAGAATTTTTGCAATCAATTAAATTCGTAAGTAAATTTTAGGGTTTGAAAATTAATCGCGCTTATATATCGGTTAGTTAAATACTTTCTCTCTTATTTACTTTACAGCTACGGTTTCACACTGTATATCTACCCCATTGACTCAGTAAACTCAATTTCAATGTGTAATTTGTATTTTTTTACTATAAACATTTCTTAAGTACAAAGAGTAATACTGAATGAGTAACATAGATTTACTCAGAATTTCAAGGGGCTTGTTGGTGATAAAGTATCAATTCTAAGCATACCCTCGAGGGTTTAGATTGTCGTTGATATGAAGTTTTTTAAGCTGCTAACGATGGAGACAGTTTCTCATACTCTGAAACAAGTTTTTAGTTTTCACGTTTCGTTATGTGGGAGTTAATAAGTTTTCCTTTTCTTTCTTTTTTCTAAATCTTTTCACCAGTTCTGGTAAATTTTATCTGAATATTCGTTGCTATTATAATAGCTAATATCGAGATGTCCCCCCCCCCCTTTTTTAACCTGTCTTTCCGTAAGAGAATAAATGTTTACAATTTTAATTTTTTTTGCAACATGTTAGTATAGTTTTAGCAATTTCGTTGATTTATGAACACAGAACAGATTGCAGTTGTAATTCTGACCGTCGCTTGGAGGAGTAGTGACTAAATTGTTATTCGTATCCTTCTCGTTACATGAGATGCAAGAAGAAATTTAAGAACCACGTATTTAACGTTCTTAAAAACCAGCCACACTTATATGAACACAAACACTGTTTATTGAGGGTCTATTACTGTCTAATTCGTAGTTTGTTGTCTCGTGAATTAAACAGCATGATGAAAAATTTGTTCCTAAATATTAGTTGATATATACGATTTGTATCTATAATTGAAATTAGTTAGTATATTAGCAATAGGTCAGTCTAATAGATTCTTGTTTTCTCCTTTTTCTCGTTCTTAAATATGATATGTTTGAAGGTAAGGAATTAGAAAATTGGAAACATTATCCGCCTAAAACTGCCTGATGATTTAACATTACAGAGTCAAACTATGTCTTTGTTCTGTCATAATTGTATATGAGAAAATCAAAACCCGTTTAAGCATATTCAGTTACTTGTTTTTTTTCAAAGCTGCAAAGATTTCAGAATTCTTGGCGTATTCTAAATATCTCAAAAATTAAAATAAAAACAAATATTCACCTCAAATAAGTATTATTAGGTGTTGAGAAAGATTTAAAGGCTTTTTTCAGTTTTCCAGAGGCGTATTAAAAAAAATACTATAAAAACTAAAAAGCCTTAAAAGAAAAAAAAAATTTTGCCGCAAAAGATCCATTGTAAATACTTTCATCCTGTCGCAGAGGGGAAAAAAAACAGAAAAATCAAATTCAAGAAGCAAGCCGAATTAAAATATCTCCAATGCATACGGTGGCAAGTTTTATCATCCATCTACATGTCTTGTTGAACATTCTTTGTCAAGACATGATTGGAATCATCAAGCACCCGAAGCAGAGCTCATTTGTCCTTGCGTGAATATCATTTTCATTTTTTAATCATTCTCTCTCGAGTCGCTGTCACATTTTTTGATTTACACTCAGCGTTTCCCGCGTCCAGTTTTATTATTTAAGGGTGGAGATAATATTCTTATGGATCATATGATGATAAAATAATACGATTCCTACAGGAGCAGATAAGGTTCTTCTTTTTGAGCCTCGTTTAATTATTTTTCCTTTGGCTTTTCCGTAATCTGGCAATGTGAAAAAAGATGAAGCATGCCTTCATTTTGTCCGAGGAAAGAAGGCCGTAAGATTTTCCCACCGATATAGCTGTTCTGGTCCTTATCTTATCGCGTAATTTATATATGGCTTTCTTCTCCATGAACCTTGATGTTTTAGAGCAAGTTGACAGCTTTGGGTTGAGATTCTTATTATTCGAACTTGGGGCAAACTTGGTAAAAAAAGATGTTTTTGGAACTCAGATATCAGTTAGTAGTGTGTAGCGAAATAATCTAAATTTCCATTTCCCCGAGTCTGAATCAGCCAAGCACTTTTACTTTATGATTTCATTACAAATTTGTGTGTGCAAGCTATTACTTCGCTTTTAAATGGTAGAAACTGAATGCGAAAGAATACATATAAATTCTTCAGAAAAAAGTAATTATTAAATTAGTTACGAAGACATGCATATATTTTTTTCTACGACAGGAAAGCATTTAAGATAAATACCCAGAATGATATACTACGAAAAAGCCTTGGAAATGAAAGTTAATGACTATAGAATTCTTTCTTACTCGATAATGATCTAGCTCCTTCGGAATTGCCGCTGATACTACAAACTATTACTACAAATTAGTTCCGTCAAAAAGACAAAACAGGTATTTAGCTGTCATGTCTCACAATAAGTGTAGAAATACCTTCTGCTCAGCTTTTTGAACTTAAATTTTGTTGTGGCCGAACTAAGAGAGTTAAACCTGAAACCCTAAAAAAGGATCTTCCAAGTCCTTTGAATGAACAATATGACCTTGTGTGGTTCCAAGTATTACTTTGATATGAAAGACATACATATTTCCAACTTGTTGACATTCCATTTTGCACTCTAGGCAGTCGATTTTTGTCTATGCAGGATTTCATGTTTTTCTCAGCAGTTTACTTGTAAAATAGTTGGCGCCTAAGAAAAATTATGTGTACAGTTGACACAATTTTATGTTTAAAAACAAATTACAAAAAAGTATATTGAAAATAGTTTGTACCTTCCAATTGAGTTCCTTGTTTTAAATAAGCGTATCCTTAATTTATACTATCTAAGTAGCAGTCAGCTCATAAACACCACGAACATAAAACGCATAAATCAAAAGATGAGTGTCTGGTCTGAAACTTGACGACGGCTGATCGCATTTATTTTTGTATAGAAATTTATATTGTAATATGGTTTGGCCCCTTTAAAAACTCCTTCGTCTAATATCAAGTATTCAATGGTTCACCCTCATACTGAAGAAATAAATCAAGTTTTTAGTTATAGAAATGTATTTTAATTAGCATCACTGTGTCCAACCAGTACCTTCTTTGGACTTCGCTCTTTATTAAAGTCTCAGTTTCTCTCCAGTAAAACAAAGCTTCTTATCTATAAAACTATCATTAGGTCGGTCCTAATGTATGGTTCGGGAACTTGGTCTCTAACAAAAAAAAGGGAGAATACAGAATTGCAGTCTTCGATAGAAGGGTTCTCAGAAGCATCCTTGGTTGTGTCAAAGAAAATGGCCTATGGCGGAGACATTTTAATTCAGGAATCTATAGATTTTTTAAAAAGCCCGATAATATTAATTTTTTTTAATTAAAAGAATGAATTGGGCCTCTCATATTGCTAGAATGGATAAAAAAATCCAGTAAAGAAGATTTTTGCTGCAAGGCCCTTTACTAGTCGGAAAAGAGGAAGGCCAAAACTAAGGTGGCTCGACTCTGTTGAATCAGATTTTAGAGTGATTGGAGTGAGGAATTGGCAGACCAGGTCTAGAAATAGGCTGTCCTGGAGGAATCTTCAACTGAAGGCCCACCCTGGGCTGTCGTGCCAAATATGATGACGATGCCCAACCAGTAAGGAGGCGTAAATTCTGAATCTCACATCTTCAAAAATCTGTACAGGAGTCGCGAAATGAATATTTTTCTATATCTTTATAAAAAAGTTTTCATTGCTTGAATGAAATATTCTTTCGAGATTGAGTGTACTATTTATACTCCTAAGTATTATAAAAATAGTAAGAGGTCTTAAAACCAGCCTTGCAGTGGCGTAGCGAGGGGAGGCAAGGGGTCTATCATGCCCTGGGCGCCACTCACAGAGGGGCGCCAAATGGTTCCCAAGACCATTGGACCATTTGGTCACGACCATAGGGACGCCAAAAAGGTATAGTACCCCGGGCGCCGGTTATGCTCGCTACGCCACTGCAGCCTTGGGAAAAAAATTACTAAAGTCCGGAAGAATCAAACTCATTTTTTTAATAACAAAAATTTTTCAGCTTAGTTAAATATTTATATAAAAAATATACCCACGTGATTTATCTTTTCTGCCTGTGTAAGAGAGATATTTATTTACTTCACTTCATTCAGTTTTCTCAAACTTTTCATTTGCCTTCATTAAACAGCATAACTTTAAAATAGCAGAAAATCTTCAAATTAAAAAAAAACTATAGAATATTCTAGTTAGACAAATTGTAAGTATAAGTATTTATCCATATCATTAAAAATTTTCTCGAGACAGGTCAACGAGAATATTTTTAACATCTGTTTTAGGTGGAATCCCAATAGTTTTCTTCTTCAATGTATGGCAACACAAATCTGCAATACTATGCGTTTGTCATCTAAACCGATGGGAGAAAGATATACAGTCGAACCTCCATATATCGAACTTCCCTATATCGAAATTTTCTATATATCGAACTCTTAGCAAATCTCCATGTACATTACATAGAAAAACTGTTTCTATATATCGAAAAAATCTCTATATATCGAAATTTCTTTCACGAAATATTGGGAGATTTTATTCCACTTTAGAATAAAATCTCCCAATTTTTGGAGTTTGAGACAATACTTCGTGGACCCCTCATGCAGTTTTAATGGACTGAATAAATGCGAGCATTTCTTTGATGAACTTTCCGCAAAACTATCTGTTCAGCAAGATATTCGTAGTTTTCTTTTAAAAGAATGTAACTGTGATCACTGTAACCACTGTCTGGATTATTGTTATTTTTTAAGGTATATAGTACTCAACAAATCTTTCACATTAATTCATTTTTTAGTTATTAACTTTCATTTAATGTAATTCGTATATAAATTGGAATTTTCAGTTTTAATGGACTGAATAAATGCGAGCATTTCTTTGATGAACTTTCCGCAAAACTATCTGTTCAGCAAGATATTCGTAGTTTTCTTTTAAAAGAATGTAACTGTGATCACTGTAACCACTGTCTGGATTATTGTTATTTTTAAAGGTATATAGTACTCAACAAATCTTTCACATTAATTCATTTTTTAGTTATTAACTTTCATTTAATGTAATTCGTATATAAATTGGAAATGGAGTTTCGCATACGAAAATTAGCTTTAATTTTAATGTTTTAGGAGAATTATGATAAAACTAAGCTCAATTCTATATATCGAAATTTCTATATATCGAATTTTTTTCCTGCAATTTGCTACTTCGATATATGGAGGTTCGACTGTATATATATATATTTATACAGTCGAACCCCGTTATAACGAACTTCAAGGGATCAAAGGATTTGTTCGCTATATCTGGTGTTTCACTATATCCGAACCATTAAGAAAAATGTTAAAATCAATTGTATATATCGAAATTTCTATATATCGAATTTTTTTCCGGTATTTTGCTACTTCGATATATGGAGGTTCGACTGTATATATTTTTTTTTAAATCAGAACAATTACTGGAATTATAATCAGGCGATCCCTGAGCCCAGACATTAAAGTCAGCATTGGGCTAAGATACAAAATTCAGTCATCTATGTAACAACTGGGACGATCCTCACGGCGATGATAAAAAAAAAAAAGTACCCAGCCTCCCATAAATAATAAGCACAAAAAGTGAGATACCAAGTTCCTTTCTCACACACGATTCTCTCAGACAAAAAGGCGCCTTCTGCGTGTTTCGAGGGAAAAAAACGGGGGGATCACCAGGTACTACAATTGTCTTTAAAAGCTGTTACAGCGAGTTGAAGGAAACTTTCATAATAACAGTAATTTGTCCGGGTCCACCGTTAATTTCGATGTAGTTATTGCTTATTTTTTATTATCAATAAACCGCAATATATTTCGCCGACGGTCAGAGAGGAATAATCATTAAAATCACATCTGCGTTGTCTTCAATGCTACTCTCTTATGCGGTTGAATGGCTGATGGGATTTTTGTTAATACTATTTAACGGAGAGAGGCTCTTGATGTAGTTTCGCTTGAATGGCTGGGGATACTTTTTAGGCCTCTTTTCCCTACAATATTTTTTTTTTTGCTTTAATTACTTTAAGCTGTAGAGCAGAAATTGATAACTAAATTACCCTGTCTGTTTTGTTTTTCTTTCTGTAACGTTCGGAATTGAAGAATATTTTTAGGTAATTATATAGATTCTTTTATTCGATCAAAGGAAAGGAGACTCTGCTGACTGTTTTTTTTTTTTGTTTCTTTCTAGAGAGAGATTCTTTTTGACTTTTTCATAATGTCAAGGATTTCTCACCTGAATCTTGTCCCCATTAGTGCACAAAAGAATATTCAAACTAGTGCGTATTTATCAACGGTTTTACTTGCCTATTACCTGATGCAAATATTCTCTTTTGTTTGCTTGCAGAAATGAAGCTCTTTTTTTTCTAACAATGTATCCCCTTTCTGGGCCTTTCGCTCTCAGCTATACCGGCTATAATAACATATAGAGAATATACTTCACTTCTACCCAGACTTGGGTGTATATAATTTGAAGTGGCACTCTAAATGAATTTGATGCAAACACAGTTTATACATGAAACAATGTTTATTGAATTCGTTGCACATATAGAATTTGCTTTTACAGCAATAAGCATACGTACCACTTGTACGGAATATATAAATACAGCTTTCAAGAACAATATATTTTTCAATACTCACGAACAGTAAGTCAAGCCAGCAGTACTGCCGCGTAAACTTCGGGCCCTCTAAGCACTAGCTCAGGATAGTACTGGAGCTGCATACCTCGTAGCTCCCTATCGCTTATCTATCAACTTTAACAACCTTCTTCAACCCTAACCACCTTTTTGTTATTAATGACGCTGCATGGTATTTATACTAAGCGCGTATGCCGAAATTAGCATATCTCAAGCAGCTTCTTTAATTCATTCACTCAAAAGTTAGATTCTTGTGAATCGAATCTTGTGTATACCTTACAAACATTTACACTAAAACAGAGATATAATGTATATTATACAATGTAATAACGTCTAAGGATTTAAGCGTCTAGTAATACACCATAATAACGCCTAGTAAAAGCATGAAGTAATGATAATAGCGCGGGGACTTAAAAAAAATTACCTTTCGAAATATGAAATATTTCTTAGGCAAACAATCTTTTCATGTAGTAAAACTTAAACCAATTTTCTTTGTTGTAAATGAAAAAGAGAAATTATTTTTATACTTCACATGCAAAACAAAATTACCGAAGGAAAATCTGCAGTAATTTGTAATTATGATACTATCTTTCAAATACTCGAATATTACACAAACTGGAAAAAAAAACTTTAATAACTAAAGAAACCTTGTCTTTGATTTCTTCAACTTGTTAGTAGCTTCTCTCCTTTAAAATCCCTCTGATGCATTTCCATGTTAACTTTGTGTTTGGTTATTAATTTTTAATTACCAATATTTCTTGGCCTTATGTAAATTATGGTGATTATAACGTATCAAGTAATGATTAGACCCTTTTGGTCTTAGTCTTCAGGCATATGCTATTGCTTCTGGCTTTTCCCACGTATCAATGCTTCAATTCACAGTGTATCAGTCTAACAGCCACAAAACTTATGGAGCTAAATTGTTTTAAAAAAGCCTCTCGAGCAGCGAAGCATTCATTTTTTATTGAGACATCTGAAATAAGTTTTAGTTTTCCCATTGATATTTCTACTTAAGTAAGATCGCCTAAATACAGTGTGTCCGGGCTAAAGGTATCCAAAAGTTATGGCTTATTTTTACGGTACTACCCATTAGAATTAAAAAAAAATTATTTAAATAGAAAGAACATCTCACCAAGCTTTAATATCAGTCAGAGATTTCGATCATAGTATCGTAGATTTCGATGTGTGCACTTTTGTAGCACGACAAACGTCTAAATGGTAATCCAATCCTCTCCAAGTGCTTCGTAGCATATCAGGAGTTGTTACACGAATTGCTTGAATGATACGCTTCCTCAACTCATCCACAGTTTCAATTTTTTGTTTATACACAACGGATTTAATGAATTCCCAAGCACAAAAATACTAATAACTCCTCATATGCTGCGAAACACTTGGAGAGAACTGAATTACCATTTAGACTTAGTCGTGCTACAAAAGGTGTACACATCAAAATCTACGATACTATGATCGAAATCTATGATTGATATTAAAACTTCGTGAGATGTTATTTCTATTTAAATAAATATTTTTTAATTCTATTGGGTAGTTCCGTAAAAATAAGTCATAACTTTTGGATACCTTTAGCCCGGACATTCTGTATCGAGTAACAAATATATATATTAAGGAAGATATTCAGTTTTTATTTTCTAACAAATAGTTTTCCGTTTGCATTCCGATTGTGATAATAGTTTGTACATAACAATCTGTTTTCAGTGTTCTCATATTAGCGTATCTATCCCATTCCTCAAATTCATTGTTACTATACCTTTTTTTCAAAATTTTATACTCTTTTATACTTTCATTGTACAAATCAGATAGCTTCGATGAAACAATCAATAATATCTATTTTTATAAAAAAAAAGGTTTATCTTCTCTTTGAAAATGAATGTCGAATTTTTCTTAGTTTTGAGGTTCTTAATGCATGGCAAAACTTCCGTACCAAAAGAGCTCAGTCAACGTCTTGAGGCCTTCTTCAAGCCATATGAAATCCGCTTAGACCTTTTTTCAAAATTTCATGCATTTTTATACTTTTACTAACTGAATACCCGTGCTTCGCTATGGAGTACATTCAAATTAAATACAACGGTCGATGCATGCAATTAATACAAAAAAACAAAAACAAACATTATTATAAATACAACTGTCAATGTATGCAATTAATGCCTATATATATATATATTTATATATATATATATATATATATATATATATATATATATATATATATATATATATATATATATATATATATATATATAAATCGTAACATATATTTTTATAGACAAAATAATGTAGTTGAAAATATTCAAATTAAATACAACGGTCAATGTATGCAATTAATTGTATGTTTAATATCCATAAAACATACTATTTTGAATTAAAATCTTAAAAAACTTCCATCTCAATTAGTCTAGTGGTTAAATTTTATCTTTTACCGTATTTCAATATTTTTTGTCAATCAATTTATTTCAATGTTATGCACGTGGCGTAAAATTAATTTGAAGTATCACAAAAAGAAAAGAAACCACGTGATCAGCAGTTAATAAATTAAATTCTAAAAATTAATCTTTAAAAATTCACCAAAATTCAGAAAATGGAGGTAAAGAGTCAAAAAATATTTCATTTTAAAGGACATTTTATGATCTTTCTCGTGATATAAATTTTATAACCCTCAGATTATTATTTTAACTGCAAACTTTAAAGAATGTTACAAACACAGCTTAAAAATTTAATTTTAAAAAATCTAAGAAGAATTTTTCAAAAATCTTCCTTGGTGCACCCCTACACTATAAGAAGAATCGCCATGCAAAATTTCAGCCCTTTAACTCTAGCGGTTTGGTCTGTGAGTTATCTGTCAGTCAGTCAGTCAGTTACGGAACTGTTTTAAATATATATAGATTGTACAAATCAGATAACTTCGAGGAAACATTCGATAATACCTATTTTTCAGGTTTCGGGTGTATTTTGTTCTTTCTTCTTCTGTCCAATTTTTTTTCCCCTCAGCTAAATTTGTTTCCTGTCAGTGTAATGACATCTTTTTATAAATCGTATCTCGAATCCATAAATTAGGTTTCCCTCTTGACGCTTAACAAAATGCTTCAGAGCCTGATTCGTACAACCCGTAATTACACTCCCATGATACATCCGAGATTGACAACAGTTGTCCATTTATGTGTCTCTGGGCTACCTTAATTATATGATTAAATAAATAGATGATTTCACATTTGCAAATTACGTTTCTAGCATGAAATTTATATAAATCGTGTACTAATTATTATCCTGCAGGAAAAAAAAGGTGATATCCATGGCTAAAATAAATCAACAGTAGCTTCATTAAACTGATTACAGATTCCGAGGGGGGGGGAGAAGATTTATGGGTATTTTGATCATGTTTAAGATTTTTGTGGTCAGAAATATATGATTAAGACGCAGTTCACACGAGTGTGGCAAAACTAGTGATGCGCGGGGTAATTGTATGTGAAATTAATCATGTGCGCCCTTTTATGCTGAGTTATTTAATTTCACCTGCGTAAAAATTCGCAATTAATCGTAAATCATTGGTTGCGAAGCATGTCACCTAGCTTGAACTTTAAGGGCTCTTGGAATTATGTATAAATACAATTCAAAAGCAACTGAAATATTTCAGCATGTTAATTCATTAACTAACAATAATTTTTATTTTAGTTAAATGAAGGTCAACGTTTCAAAGAGTATTTTTATTTGCATTCTGTACTTATGACGCAATAATGAAAACGAATTTTAAAATAAAAATTTACATAGAATTTCAACAACTTTGTAACAGACAAATAATATGCCTGGAATTTCGCTATTTTTGAGATTTTATCAAATAACGACAGGAAAATCTTGGATTATTCTCTGTGTGTCTGAGGGAAATTAACGTTTTCTTCAAACGTTAATATCTTTGAGAGAAATTAACGTTTTCTGTACATGTGTTTCTAATAAAATTGTAGCAAATCTCATTTGTAATAAACTTGTAGAAAAATATGTTTGTAATAAAGTTTTAGCAAACACGTTTGCAAGAGGAACCTTTAGTTTAAAGATAAGCATACCTACAGTTCATGGTCTTCAGTTTCGTCCTCTTTATGGCTTTTCAGCATGGAACAGTTGACCAATACGCTGGAGGTAACAAAATTTAAATAGGGAAATTTCTCTAAATACTTACTTGTGACTGTCAGATTCCATGCAGTTCAGTCTCGAACAAGAAGAACAAACCGTCGTCCACGATATAGTGTTCAAAAGATGATAAAACGGTATGAGACATGCCCTAGTTAGCTAAATCCATATATATGTTGAGTTCCCGCTGAACTGCGAGTCGGTGCATAAAACCTTAATTCACGTTAATGTCCAGAGAGCTCTAGAAAGTGTAGTAAGTTATGAACAGTTGGCCCAACCTCTTCTACACTCTCGAGGGTTATATATACTGTTCATTTGTCTACCTAACGGCTAACAGAGAATCGCACACCCAAAGGGAACAGAATCAGCTGAGGGAGCATAAAATAACAACTCTCAACAAAGCTTGTATTTAAAACACACAATTTATGCAACTAAATAACTCTCATTGACACCTCCGGCCCCTTCCTCTTTCGCGTATCGGCCCATGAAATCACTGAAGACCAGTCGCTACGTAGCAATACCTGAATACGCAGCCGAGGATTGATTTCCCAAGTTCGGTGACATTTGTCATTGCTGTGGGGCTCGAGGATGCCGGAGAAACAGTACAGATCTGTCATCCCCTCAAGGCACCCCAAGCCCCCGTGCAACTAAATAAATCTTACAAGATGGTCTTGGATTTGCTTATAGTCTAGGTAATGTGATCTAAAAGAACTTATTAACTCTTTATCGGGCAGCTTTGGCAATTCATTTCATCATAAAAAAACATGATTTGGAAGTGTTTCATGATTAATTTATCTTCTTCCATCACTGTTGTTTGTTTTAGTTTCTTATACTCTTTTTTCTTTCTTCCAGATATTGGTGTGAAAAATTCATGCGACCCTTTTCGTGTGAAATACCAGTTTGACCTCAGCGGCTTCCCAGAGAACGAAAAACTGTGGGCCGCAGAACTAGTCTTATACCGAGAGGGTGAACGAAAAGAACTCCAGCCGTCCGTTCACAGGGTGCAGGTACATGACATTGTACGACCTGCCTCTAAAGTATCTGATTCCATCCTCAGGCAGTTAGATGTTAGAATAATGCAAGGTTCGAGCATCGGCTCGTGGGAAACCTTTGATGTGCTTCCAGCTGTCAGACGATGGCTACAGGATCCATCACAAAACTTTGGACTATATATCCAGTTGGCGAGTTCACTGAAACGCGCCGAGCCACAAAGTGTTCGACTAAAGAGGAGTGTGGATGAAGACCAGTTTCAATGGTCACAATATGAACCTATGTTGATCATTTATTCTAGAGACCCCAATGCAAAATCTGCATCAGTTTTATCAAGGACTAAACGCAGCACACGAAAGCACAGGCGGAAAGGCCGTAGAGACAACTGCAGACGACATACGCTGTATGTAGACTTTAACGATGTGGGCTGGGATGATTGGATCATTGCCCCGCCCGGATATAATGCATATTTCTGTCACGGGGACTGCCCCTTTCCCTTGCCCGACCATCTAAATGCAACTAATCATGCCATAGTGCAGACTCTGGTCAATTCTGCAAATCCAGCCGCAGTACCACGTGCCTGCTGCGTTCCTTCAGAGCTGTCCTCCATATCAATGCTTTATAAGGATCAGAATGACAATGTTGTCCTCTCCACTTATAGAGATATGGTAGTGGAAGGCTGCGGATGCCGCTGAAGTGATGCTTTCTTTTAAAGAGAATTTGCTTTACAGTGCATATGCTATCGATCATTTTACTCTATCGGTGATGTAAAGATATCGTTATGGGGAGACACTAGCTTACGCGGAAAGTGTCTGAGGAATTTCTAAGAGCTTCAGTGAAGTCATCTTCCTTGTGCATTTAACGGCATTATAATTTTTCCATAATCGGATATCATATGTTTCCTCGTGAGAGCCTGTATATGTCTCGGTCGCGGGGCGAAACCCGATGGCCTCAGAGTCGAAATGGGTCCCTGCTCGGAGTATGAGACCGCCTGTACATATCAGGTTTTGCAACTCAGCCTTGTTCATTCATCAATGGTATACTTATTTTGAAAGAAATGTCATACTTTTAACTTCAATTTTTCTATGCTGTCTCTCAAAAAATGCAGCATGCCAAGTCTACTAAATGCAATGCTGTTTTAATCACTTTGATTACTAATCATTTTTCCCAACGTTCAACAGATATTTTACTATAATCTGAATGCCTTATTAATTTTTGACTCACTTTTAATGTTTTTTATACATTTGTACAACATCCTAAGTAATATCAAAGAATTTTGGCATTCCTATTGCAGTCATTTTGATTTGTATATAATTTTTTTTAAAAGAAATCTTTTGTTTATTTGTAAAATATGTAAATCTGTAATTATAATTTTCTCGTGCACTTCGTAGTATTTAAGGGCTTTTTCACAGGAATTCCTTTGTTAACTGCCTATTCAGCCCATTCTTGGTTATTTTAGAAGCTAGAAATCTGCTTCTTCGTATTAAAATATAACCTATGTACATAATTTATACTGAGACTGGACTTGATAAGGTGATATAACCCAAGTGCTTTGCCGGTCTAGACTTTAAGGCCAGTGTTGTTTTCTCTTTGTGATTATATATTACATTGTAGTATTGTTTGTACATCACATGAAAATGTTAATCGAAAAGAAATTTTTATTTTAATATATTTTAACATGCTTCATTCAGCAGCAAAAATATATATATATAATCTATATATTTTATGAGAGAGGCATTTATTCCAATTTTTATTTCAGTTTTTTTTAAGTCATGAATTTTATAGAAACAAAAAATTTTATCTGCGAGTAAAAAAAAAAAATTCCTTTATACTTTTTTTATATTTAGCGTAAGGTATGCGTATTTAACCCGTGATTATTTTTTTAAACCTAAACTTATAAGCTTTGCAAGCGTAAAGGAATACATAATTTTAGTAATTTTTTTATTTGGAAAAATATTTTGAGCTTCCCTTTTTGTATCGTTTTGTGTCCCTAGTAGCAGATCCGTGTAAAAATTATACGTGATATTACAGTAAAAATACAGTTAAACAAATAAAAAGAAATGAGTTTTAGATTTTTACAGATGTTATTTATTTTAAAAGTTATTTGTATTTTTTTTAATACCTTGATAATATTAAGCATTTCTATTTACATATATTTTCAGATAAAAGAGAATTTCTTTTTGGTATTTTATGCAAATATTTCCATTTATGGTTGTGTTAATAAGAAGTAAACGTTTATTAAAACTCTGCAATCTCCGAAATTTTATACAATAGTTTTAGATAAATGCTTTGAAATGTAAAACTATGATATATTTTTTTTTAATATATATATATATATATATATATATATATATATATATATATATATATATATATATATACGTATGCACAGTGATTTTTAGCATCGTGGATAATATATTAAAAATTTAAAATTATTTAGATAGTATTTCAGTAACATTGACTTTGAAATTTACTCTTAAAGTTTTTGTAATTTGCATTTAACTGATTTTAACCTTTCAATTTTTGTGGCTGAAAGAAATGTAGATTAAACTTTGTAAGGCTACAATTTCCATAAAGTATTATTATAAAAAACAGTATTATTTATTAATTGATTTATATTTTTGAGTATATTTCGTAGTATAACAAAAAACTTTGCTTTCACTTTTGTCTTGAACAAAGCAAATTATGATATATCCATATTTTTAAAGAAATTCTTTCTAAAATTAGATATATCCTTTAATTGTATGTTTCATTATACCCTTTGATTTCACCATAAAACTCGTGAATTAAATTTGAATCACTCGAAAGATGGTTGTGTTGTTGTGTACATATATGTTTTCCCAATTGAAGCTGGGAAAGTATGTTTAAATTCACGTCACTAAAATCTACGGATACGTGATTTTATATTTGTGAGTAAAAAAAAAAAAGTATTTTATAAAAAAAAATCTAATGTTTTATTTAATAAACTTCATCATGTAAATTTTCACTGAATACTATTTGTAAGTATATATTTATGCATTTTTTTATATCAATTGCAAATATTATGTAAATAAATTTGTGTAAATAATTGGTAAACAATGCATTGTGTTATACCTCATTGTTGATTGCTTGTGTAGTAAAATATGCGCCCTTTTGTCATGTTAGAGCATTGTATGTTAAAATTTGTAAATAAAAGTTTGAATTTGCTATTACAAGATTTTGGTTATTCTTACATTTGTTGTTGTTGTTGTTCTTTCTAATGCCTCCTAGTTCGAAGTTCCATACAAGGTCTATATAGGCTTCGGGCTAAAGTGTGAGGCTTTGGTTTATATAGAACCACAAGGATCGGAGTCCATCTTAGCTAGTTGCCAACTCAATTTTGACCGAGCAACCCCCAGGGTCGACAACTGGGGGATCGTATACTCTCTGACCTCATAGAGAGTTGGTTTGATTATGGTGCATCCACATATAAACAGAGCGCATACGCAGTAAGCACCCCCCCCCGACTCCTCTTGACACATTTTGGGGTCGATTAGTCACGCTCCAGGAGCGTGACTAATCAACCCTACTCAACCATTCACTGTTGTCATTAGTGCTTGCGTCTTCCAGACATTCCTCCATTTAGAACCCTCCCCCCCCCAAGGTCCCTCGTGTCTCTTTGATGAACTGCGAAAAGACCACGCTGAGGAGGGATCGCCAGGGAGAGAGCTGCAGTTGACGTCCTCTGCCCCATAAATAACTGATTTTCCCTCAGAATTCTCTGCAGTTCTACATGTGTGTGGACACCTTATAAGGTTTGGTTAGGAGCGCTACGGTCAACTTTTTGCTACAAGAGGGCTCATTAGACCGGGGCCTACACTTTAAAGCCGATTCCGAACGGCCACAAACATCCATGCCAACAGTGGGACTCGAACCTACAGAATCTGAACCGAATGTCAGCACATACATATATCTGAAATGTATAGCAAAAATAAAGATTATGCAGGATCTGATTTGGGAATAGTCCCTATGGAAAATTCACAAATGCATATCGCACCCCGGGCAAGAAAAGTGACACAAGTCAAATAATTACAAGGGAAAAAGGACTTTTTATATACCATGTTTTTAAATTTTCTGTTGAATCATATAAACTTGACAATTCTATGTACTAATAAATCCTTTTTTTAAATTTTTTTGATGAATTATCCCATCAACTTGAAAGAAAATGAAGTTAATTGGAAGTTAACTTGCGTTTAACTTTTCGTTCCCGTCTCGGCCGACAGATGGCTGTACCAGTCTACAAAACAAAATTAACTGAAAATGAATTCAATTCTGATTAAAGATGGCTAAAAGTATTAAAATAATGCATTGTCATCGTGTTCTGAGCTTCTCTAAAAGTTTCAAATGTCTAGCTAGTCGGGATGTTAGTTAAAAATCGATTGCAAGATTTGTACCGGACAAACACACACACACACAAACAAGAAAGCGAGTTAATAAAGACATGGTAAAAAAATGGCAATTTTGATGTTTTGCCATTGAAAAATATGTATGAAGTGGCCATCGTGCACGAAAAGCGACACATCTGTATCTCAAAATTTGTCCACCAGAGGGCAGTTGTATCAGTTTTTTTGTAATGCTAGTTCAACCTGTATAGTATTCTTTAAGTTGGTTTTTCTAAAATGCTGAATTTTTGAGTTGTGTCACTTTTCTCGTCCGGGTACGATATGTGAACTGAGATAATCACTAATACTTCTCCGCCTGTTGGAAAACGATTAATCGGTTCGAAAGTAGTTGCCAGCCTTGTTTTTTATTGGAAATATTAAAGTGTTGTGCATTTCAATAAGAGTTGACTAGTTATCTTTAACTTGCCCGATATAACTTCAAACTTCAGTTTTACCTCCAGGGCCAGGTACAAAAATATGTTATCTGCCATACGAGCAGCGTTATTTTACTCAGTATTTAACTTTTTTATTTTTTTTAATGCGGAGGTTATTGTGGGTCGTTTTTTACTTTCTTTTCAAATCGAAATCGCCTGTGGTGGGAAAAGTTGTGTATTGCCATCAAATGTTTGTAAATTTTTTTTAATTAAAATATATTTAGGCCCCACCCTTGGAGTTTCTCCAAAAATGTTTAAAAAATGTATTTTTTATTAATTTTTTTATTTTTTACGTATCAAAAATTTTAACCGCCTGTAGTGGAAATTGTTGCATAGTAAGATCCTTTGTTTGTGAAAAAAATTATTTTGATATCGTATCATATTTAAAGCCCCGCTAGCCCGGCGAATTTTTGATAATTTAACCCTTTGAAGCAGAATTTTTATTAAAGAAATTTAAAAAATTAAAGTCATTATTAAAGTCAATGTCCCATCTGCGTCAAAGGTTTAAAGTAGCTCTTTGCTTATTTTGCCAAAATTATGGCAGAATAACCCAGAATTCACCACGAGGAGGTGGCTGCATTCGAATTCCACCCGCGCCCACTCAACCTCCCAAGCAAATTTGGGCGCTTTTTATTTCCTGTTTAGTGATATAGCAACCTTACACTTTATATTTTGCCTTATTTTCGAAGTCTGGCATCAACTTTCGAGACGCCAGAGTTCTGTGTATAAAGCCATCGCGACTTTTTGTTCCACATACAGGTGAAGATGCCTCTGACGCTATCTTGACTGCTCTTTTGACAGCTTGTGTATGGCATGGGAGATTCCACAGCTTACTTTCATTATAGCCACCCATTTCAGCCATTTTCTCAATTTCTGCACTGGGTATATGTTTAGTCAGTGGAGGTTCTGTAAGTGAACATTTCTGCCAATTGATCAGTTCTGTATAGTCATTTGAGTGAAAATTGAGAGGCGGAATGACAAAACCACAAACTGTTTTTTATTGGGAAGTGTTCGGGCCTTCATGATTCTTCTGAAGTCTAATTTCCTCAGATAGGATCGCTTGTCGTTGATCATGCCAATGAGCAGGTTTTCTGGGTGACCATAAAAAACATTCCTTTGGATTACAGGATCCACTACTAATTTCAACTCATCGCTCAGATTTCTTGAGTAGTGTATAACTTCCCAAAGATGCTGTGCACCAGCTGTGCATGAAGGCTCAGTTTTAGTGAGAAACCAAACTTTTGCATACATTTGTGCAATATATTCCACAATAGTCTCTATTTCAAGTAATGGCTCTTCTGTACCAATATAGAGACAAAGCACTCTCTTTGCCGTTGTAAGTCACTTGGCATGAGAAAGCTTTTCTGGTGATTTAGTGGGTAATGCTGTTGGACAGTTTCTAGAAGATATCGCTTGACAGATTTGGTACAAATATTTTTGGTCAGCACTAAGTTTATCCACATCTAATGAGGACAGGTCAACAGCGATTTTTCTAAACTTCATAACTGGTAGTTGTTCAGATAAGTCAAGAAGTTTCCTTATAGGACACCAATATGTAAAAGGGCCTGTGGTGTTTCCATCCAGATGCCGTATCAACTGACTTAAAGGTAACTTATTGACATGCAACTGACATATGAGCCACTGCAACGGTCTTCTTCCATGCAACTCAAACAGTCGTATCACACCACCTTTAACACCAGTATTGAATGGTGTTCCCTCCGATCCAATCGCAACTAAATCCGTGGTAGATAACTGACTTGTTATCAAATAATCTAAAATGCTAGACAGTATTTCATTAGCTGTGCCATTTTCTGGTGACACATAACCAAGGAAATTGCTTCCTGGCTCTTGCAATAACACTACATGCTCTTCCATTTTAATTCTTCTGCGTGAAATGCCCTTTTCTTTAAAATTACTAAGGTTTTGTCCTTTCTTCCATTGAAATATAGTGCCTGCAACGCTGTATTATCCTCCACTAAACTATTCTGTAAGTCAAGGTGAACTTTCTTTCTTTGACGGTCTCCTTTGCGATCACCATAGTAGAGTCTTTCTTCACGATCAAGCCAATATCTTCAAGTGTAGCACTTGCTATCAGTGCACCTTTTCGTCTCGAAACTCCAGATTTATCTAATGCTGTTGCCAGTGACGATAATGGAAGTGTCATTTTGGAGCTGCCCACTTCTTTTGAAGATGTAGCAACTTGCTTAAAATCCTCATCAGAATAAAAATCATCTTCTCTTTCAGAAGTAGAGCTAACATCTATAATAATTTCACATTGTTGAAGTTGGATATTTATCTCAGTATCAGATTTTTGCTTAGTCACTCGTTCAGCATCCATTGCTTTCCTTGCCACTCTTAAGTTTTAGCACCCTAATGATTTTAGCATCCGAATTCCAAATATACATTTTCCTCGACGATCTCTGGTCCTTCAAAAATTCTGATTATCAACCGGCATGGGAAAACAAATATTCCGTAATATAAAGCGCAGTACAATAACACCATCTATCTGAGAAATTCCAAACAAATTTCGCCGGCCTAGCGGGGGCTTTAAATATAATACGATATCAGAATAATTTTTTTCACAAACAAAGGGTCTTGCTATGCAACAATTTCCACTACAGGCAGTTAAAATTTTTGATACGTAAAAAAATTTAAAAATAAATAAAAAATGATTTTTTTTATATTTTTGGGGAAACTTCAAGGACCGGGCGGGGGGCCTAAATATATTTTAGTTTAAAAAAAAAATTATACAAACATTTGATAGCAATACACAGCTTTTCCCACCACAGGCGATTTCGATTTTTAAAAAAAGTAAAAAAATGACCCACCCTAGCGGAGGTACTTTGTCGTGAGACATTCGCCTTTCGTTATGCACCACGATTTACTGGCTACTTTATTATGGGAACGCCATATAGGTAAGCCTACCTGTGAGGGGAACTACACGGAAACGACAAAGCCTTATTTGGGTTTTTCGCATAATGGTAAAAGAATGTTAATGGTTTGTACAGTGCAGATATTTTTCCCGATTTTTTTCAACCCCAAAATCTTGAAAAAATTTTCCAATTAAAGGTTGCAAAATGTTTTTACTTCTTTAAACTGATAACAGATGGCAGTACTAACCATTTTTCTGCTCATTTAACTGGAATACTTTGAATGCAAGTGAAAAAAAAAGATTAGATTTAGGCGTTTGCACTGTACAAACGGCACCCCTCAAAGAGTTAAAAAAAATAAAGGAAAATTACGAAAGGAATATATATATGCTAGAGATATTAGAATTTACTTAATTTTTGGAATAATCAGTAATTTATTTTTTTGTTAAAATATTTTCATTTTCCCATCTGTCGTATTTTCATGCGGCCCCCGCAGCAGCATCTTATAAAGTAATATGGCCCTCATCACATTCCGAGTTGAGTAGGCCTGGTATAGATAATGGTAGCCGCTCGGAATCGGCTTCAAATAGCTAATTCCCGGCTGATTAGCCATCCTATAGCAAACAGTGGTTTTTACTCTGACTATCCAAGCAACTACAGTTGTAACAACTGATATTTTTAAAAAATTACCCTCTTTGGAATCAGTTTTAACCAATAGTAAAAATAAATAAAAAAAATGTTTCTGTAATAGGCCAGTGGCGCAGCCAGGGGTGGGCCAAGCCCCCCCCCCCCTCCCAAAGAAATAGAAATTGCATTATGAATATTTAATTTGCATTATAAATATTTTTATCCGTTCAACTTGCCACCCCCCCCCCCCAATATTAAATCCTGGGTGCGCCACTGCTGTAAGCTGCATTCAAATGTTATATTTTTCCATAATCTATTAGACTAAACAATATGAGCCTCGATTAATTCTGTGTTTCGGAAGTAACAACTGAAAATGCTGTAGCCATTTTAAATGTAAAATATAAATACTCTGGACGAAATCATGCAAAAATGGCAATTGCATAAGTAAAAACTATTCATTGATGCAGAAAATTTATTAAAATTTCACCCACATGAATTTATCACCCACAAGTATTTAAGGGGGTGGGTGTGTTTCAAGCATTAGCTTCGGGTACTATGTACGAGAATTGTTGAAAAAGGCATAATACTTGAGCTTGCTCAAAATCAAATGTTAATTCATTAATATAGTCAAATTTCCTCGCCAAAAAATTAATTATAATATTTTTTCTAGCTTATGGGCTTTCTTAGGTTTTGAATTTGTAAGAAACTTGCATTTATCTGAACAAATTTCAAATTTTTTTTCAAATTTAATGTCTAAAAAAACAAAACTGTACCCTGTATTTAATTTTTCATAACATAAGCTAAAAGTAAGCTTAATTAATATCTTTTGTTTGTTTGTTTGAGTGCAGTGTCTCTGAAGCACAAGTAAAAAGCTGTAATGTATGAGCTTTGCAAAGCATCTGATGATTGTGCCTCTAAATATTCTTTAACAATAGAACTACCAAACCCGTCAAAATGGCTGGTTTCAACATTAGTAGATATAGGTATGTCTTGAATGTCGGCAGACTTCTAGTGTTAAACTCTTTGAGTTCACAAAGAATGAGGAAGTTTTAACTATGTTGATTAGCAGGATGTACACTGAAGCATGCTTGCCCTTAGCTAAAAACAACTCCACAATGAAACGAGGCTTCTTTTATGTATGACAAATCGATTAAATACAAAAACGAGAATTAATAAACTTTAGAAAAGTGATACATCGGTCAAGGCAATTCTGCCTACGCGGGAATTGCAACGTTTTTACTTTCTGTACTCGAACAATACAATCTTATTAATAATAAAGGCACGCCTTAGCTCAGAAAATCAAATCCCCGCATTCAGAATGTAATTTTACCTCACTCTAAAGTGTATTTAAAAGGTTGGGAGTTCTTATAATAAGAATATTCATAGAACTTTTACTTCCTTATTAGGCATTTGTATTTTGATGGCCTACATACACTTCTTTGGTACTAGCTCTAAAGCACTGCCTAAGAAATGAAAGTTTCAACAATATCTTTTCATGAAGATTTTTTAGAGTTTTCTGAGAGAGCGAGCGCTTAAATTTTGCTATTTGGAACGTATCTGTTGAGGAATATTTTATGTAAGAAGTTCCCTTAAGTGAATCTTATTTGTTTCATAAAGCTAAAAGAAAAAAATTAAGTTTCTATAGACTGAAGCTTTAGTTGTTTGGATTTTGCTATTTATAATTTTAGTCTCCTTGCCTTTCTATGTAAAGTCTTTAATGTATTCTATGCTTATTGTTTAATATGAATTACGCAGTTTAGAAACTAGTTACAATTTTAATCTCTTTTTTTCCCTAATTTACCTTTCTTTATCCGATTTTAACTCACCTCTGGTTCCCTATAATAATGTAATAACCTCCTTTATTTATAAGTCTACGGATATTTTAGTGGAAACTAGTATACCGATAAAAGAAAACAATTAACTACATTAATTACATATTGAGCTATCAAGTTTTAAATTGATATGATTTACCCCTTACTAATGTAAAAAAAAACATTTACGTTCGATTTTTTAATTGTCTTTCCTAGATTTTGCATCAAGAGTAATCCCTCAGCTAAATGTCAAAATGTACTGATAAAAACTGTAAGCACAATTCATAGTACTAGTGTCTATATTATAAACACTGCGCTTACGCAGTACAGGTGATTTTTTTTTTTTTTATAATTTTTTTTTTTTAATTTTTTTTTTTTTTTTTGTCGTGATAGAAAACTGAATTTACAGCTCTTAATTTTTTTTCAGTTCCTAACATATTTCTATTAGCATGTTTTAAATAAATCATTGTTTAAGTTCACAGTCCATAAGTTTTTAATTATGCTTTCAAAAGAGGCTAAGCAGAAACTTTATATGGTATTTAAAGCAATTCCTCTTATGGTAACTTAATTTAGTTCATTTCAACGATAATAATACAACGTTCTTTTATTATTTTACAGCATGAGTTTTGAAAAGTTATTTTTCTATTGAGCGATATTATTCATTTTTTAAAAAAGTCAAATTTATTTTTACATCATTCATTCAATTTCTCATAAAATACACTGCCGTACAAAACTTAAGGACCGAATGGTTTTTTCGCATTTTCTTCGCAATGGAGAAACCAGGATGAAGGAAATTCACACAACAGAGACCTCAATATGTACCACACTGGTGAATGATATAACGCCACGTTCGAAAAGAATACAAACGGTAATTCGGATAATTTATCAAGAAACACCTATAAAGCATAGCACAGAGGAGTATATCTTAAAGATAAAATAAAGTTCTGTAGGAACTATGATGTGCCTTAACTGCAGTGGTTGCTTTGCACGTTTAACCATGCTTATAATGAGTTTGTCTATTAGCTGTTGGGGTAACATTCTTCACTCCTCTCTTAGTGCTCTTTTCGATTCAGTGACATTTTGAAGTGGAAGTATGCGTTCTGATAGATACCTTCCCCCACACGTGTTCTATTGGATTCAGGTCTGAGGACTTCGCAGGCTAATCCATGCGAGTGATGTCCTTACTTTCCAACAGTTCATCTACAGCACACGCACGGGGAGGTCTGGCATTATCGTCCTTAAAAAGGAACTGAGAACCAGTGGCACCTTGGAAAAGACGTACATGAGAGATGATCACACCACTGCAGGAGCGGTTTCCTGTTACTGAACCACGTTCGAAAATGTAGAGCTCAGTACGACCATTTAACATGATGACTCACCAGACCATGCCCCCTGTAGCTCCATACCGACGTCTTTCGGTAATGTTTGTTGGATGATATCGTGTTCCCACCTCTCACCATATTAGCTGACGTCCAGAATCGTTATTTAGACTGAAGCGACTCTCATCATAAAAGAGTACCATGCCACAATGCTGGGCAGCCTAATCTTTGTAGTCCTTACACCATTTAGATGGTGTCTCCGGTATGCAGGTTTTAGTGGTATACAAAGTTCTAGCCGTCGGGCGAATTAGGCCACCTTTATGCAAATGTCTGGCTACCTTGAACCGCGTTACTTTGAATGTTGTGGCCATCAACAGTTGCTTTGCAATATTGTTATCTGTCCCCTACCGTCTGTCTCTTTTGGCCTTTAGGACGAAATGTTGGCCATCCTTTGATGTTGTTTTCTTTGGGCTCTCTAACAGTTGTCCCTGTTGCTTTGAAGGCCTTCCATACATGTGAAGCAATGCTGTGGTCGATACCAAACCCGTCGGCTTCTTTTTCAAACACTTTTCACCTTGCGTTCTTCTTCAAGCATACCAATTATTATACAACTTGTAAAGTCATCTAATTGTATCCGACTAGACATTTGTATCAACGGCGGCTCCAAGGGGGGAGCAATAAGAGCAATTGCCCCTCCCCCATTAAAAAAAGCCCAGCTTATTTTATTTATTTTTTTTTCATAGCCTAAAATTATATAATCGTAGACTTAACACTAAATGAGTTTAAATTTAAAATGAGAGGATGTTTATTTCTTATATATATATATATATATATATATATATATATATATATATAACCCTAAGAGCCGGCGTTGCCCCCCCCCCCCTAAATTTCTGGACTGGAGCCGCCATTAATTTGTATCACCTGTAAAACAATTACTATTCACTTCAACTCTTACAACGACGAGCTCACTAACTCTTTATTCCCTAACTTTTCTTAGAAAAGCTGCATTTAGCAAGTTCAGCCCTGTCACGTGCCGTGTAAGGTGACTATTTGGAAATTTACATATGTGTCATCTCTCTACTCATCAGGCATCCTTATGCATATCGCCTCTAGCTTTTGCGTTTCACTTTTTTTGGTTAAACCAATAGAATACTGTTCGTCCTTTATTTTTGCACACCAGTGTATTAGAACCTTTATCAGTAAAAGTATAAGTACTAGTGACAAGTATTAGTAACCATCACCCACACACACGTGCACACACCTGTGGTTGCTCCACTGATATGTGAACCGTGTCATGAGAAAGATTTAGAAGACAAAAGGTTGGAGATCAGTGTTATTTCTCTGACAAAAAGTGGCTAAATCCGTAAGCATATTAATGAAAGCTGGGGTGAAAAAAATATTAAGGTAAATTATTGAAAATTTTTACTAAATTAGCCAAACAAAGCAGCTAAGATACAAATATCATCATCAACTTTGGAAATTCATATCATATCTTTTATTTTAACATGTGTTAGATTCTTACAGTAGTTTTGATAGAATATATAAAAACTGTGACACTTTTAAAGAATTTTGATTTCTTTTCATTTGCATCTCTTATTGGCTGAAGAAATGTTACAGCATCATTTACATCCTTTACATCCCTTCACAACAATTTCTTTCACCAATTTATGATGACACAGTCGTTCGGTTGAACTAAGGCACGTCTCATCCCGAACGCAGCGAAAACGTGACATTAAGACACAGTGTGGCACCGATGTTTGCAGAGGCGTCATAAGACGTTATGCCATGTTGCAATCTACACTGCTGGCCACTGTAAATGCAACACCCTGAAGGAAACATGCAAATAACATGAAATTTGCAACATGCATTAGCGGAGGTGAGATATGCAAATGATTAGAATTTCAGCGCAGACGCACATCACGCGCGCCTGTGGCGCCACTTCAAAGCGCTATTTAAGGTTTGGAGATTTCGACGATTTCAAGTTCGGCAATTGTGTTTTTCTTGTGGTTTTTTCAAAAAAACGATCAATTATGCCTCGTCGAAAACAGCGATCATCTTTTGATCAAGTATCCGAGTTCGACAGAGGAAGGATAGTGGCCTACCGAGATTGTGGATTATCTTTCAGGGAAATCGGTAGTCGTGTTGGACGAAACCAAACAACTGTAATGCGGATATGTGATCGTTTGATGCAGGAGGGTACGACGGACCGGCGTGTTCGATCGCATCCACCTCAGCGCACCACTTCACGTGATGACAGGCAAATTGTGCGCATGGCAGTGACGGATCGCTCAGTCACATCACGAACCATAGCACAGCACATGCAGTCTGTAACGCATCATCCAGTGTCTGCGCGTACCATTCGACGCCGTTTACAGCAGAGTGGTCTGTCCGCAAGACGTCCATTGCTTTGTCTACCCTTGACGCAGAACCACAGACGTCTCCGCCACCAATGGTGAAGGGGATGACAGAAGGATGACAGAATGATGACAGAAGGATGTAGACGGCAGAATAGAATGAAATTGTCTTTACTGACGAGTCACGCTTCTGTCTGCAACACCACGATGGTCGCATTCGAGTCTGGAGACACCGTGAAGAGAGGATGCTGAACAGCTGCGTTATGCACCGCCACACTGGTCCTGCACCGGGTATTATGGTATGGGGCGGTATTGGATATCACTCTCGCACACCTCTAGTACGCATTGCCGGTACTTTAAACAGCCGTCGCTACATCTCCGAGGTGTTGGAGCCAGTTGTACTTCCTTACCTTCAGGGCTTGCCCACAGCCATATTTCAACAGGATAATGCCCGACCACACGTGGCACGCATTGTCCAACGGTTCTTCGTCAATCGCCAGATTGAATTGCTTCCCTGGCCGCCTCGCTCTCCGGATCTTTCGCTGATAGAAAACATGTGGTCCATGGTTGCTCTACGATTGACCCAGATTCCATCCCCAGCTGCTACAGCAGATCAACTTTGGCAACGTGTGAAAGCTGCTTGGTCTGCTGTACCCCAAGAACTCATCCAAAGTCTCTTTGAATCAATGCCGAGGCGTGTGGCAGTGGTGATCTCCAACAATGGCGGCTACTCTGGCTACTGATTTTGGCAGGAACCACACTTCACAGAAGTCTATAAATTTAATCATTTGATACTTGGTCAACGTGTTATCTACAAAATAAATTTTGTTGTGATATCTCTTGTCTTTCTTGGTGTTGCAATTTGGGTGGCCAGCAGTGTATATACTCTTTAAAAAAAATCGCAACTGCAACGCCACACTCTGATTTCTATAAAGCTTTGGCTAATGACATAACAGAGTGATAAGTATTCAAGAAGCTACATTATGCTGTTCCGCAAAAGCTACTTGCATTCTAAGAGCCGTTCACATAAAATCCGTCAGCGTTACCCGTATTAACATATTTTAAACCAATCACAGACCTTAACAGTTTCGTGGCTAATCGTTTGGAGGTTTGTAATTGGTTAAATATAGTTCAATGCGAGAAACGCTGACGCTGATGGATTCTATGTGAACAGGCCCTTACTGGACCATGCGTAGTGTTATGAGACGATAATCGTGTTTTTCTTCCTTTTCTGGATATCTTATATTGAATCATTATCATAAATAAATTTCTTAAGTTGTACTTAGTTGCCTTGTTGCCAACAATTTTATTTGATGTTTTGAACTTATAACTAAAGAAATAAAATTATCGTTTTGCTCGCCTGTTTTCAAGCCATTTTGTAAAGCTAATTACAGAGTCAGTGTTTCATGCCAGTGATGGATTTCAAGCACCTCTTTCATCTGCCACCTTCGAGTATGCGTAGAAATATGTACACTGGTTCTTTGTTAACAGTTCTGTCTATCCCTTATGTAGTTTCCCTGGTAATTTTACTTTCCTCACAAAACCGACTGTAAGAACATATTCAAAACGTTCATAATTATCCAAATAATTTCTTTTAGTTTTCATCAGCGGGCAAAAATACAAATTGAACAACAGTGGATAGCAAGCATCTTGTTGCGGCCAGAGACGTTTGGTTTGGTTTAATTTAGACAGCTACGGTCACTTTTTTTGCTACACGAGGGCTAATTAGACCGGGACCTAATGCTTAAAGCCGATTCCGAACGGCTACAGAAGTCCATGCCAAGAGTGGGATTCGAACCCACAGACTCTGCTGCTGAAAGCCAGCGCCGTAGCCATTTGGCCATCTCCGGCCGCGGACAGAGAGGATTTTAAGGGGGTTAGAGGATGCATGATATTTAAAAGGCATTTATTTCAACGGTATCGAAAAGTGAGCTGCACTCAAAATATTTTGAAGGTCTAACAGAAAAAGGGGTAAATTAAATTAACTGTGCCATCTTACAACAGATTACGATTTTGTATATTTTTAGACTATTAAATGGAGTTAGATAGAGGTTTTGAACTACAGATTTTGAAGTGATTTTAAACCTTGTTTACTATATTTAGACATTCTTTCAATTTATTTACCCGGTTATGCTGTCAAAAGTAACATTCAGTTTATTCAATTTTAACCGGAACTTTTAGAAGTGACATTGCAAGGGGGAAAGATGCTACATCAGTATGATATTAAAAGGAAGTTTGCCTGCATATGTGTCTCTGCGTATGATAATTAATAAAACTTCTGACTGCCTTAGGAGTCCGACAAGAATATGCAATTCTTCAGGTGGATTCTTTATATGAATTCCTTCAGATGGCTCTGTTCTAGAAATATACCCTGTCAAAAATACCTTATAATAGCGTTTAAAACTTACAATTGTTACTCTATCAAATTCTTTTTTTTTTTGCTGCATTTTTTTAGACCTTATTTAACATTTTTAATTTTAATAGCGTTTTTACTTTGCTATATCAAATGCCAAACGTAGCATCAATACGCACCTTTGAAAAGTGTCAATTCAAATTTATATATTATCCTCTTACATAATATTTTTTTTTCAATAATCATAGCTTAATTTTAAATTCATAGAGTATTTTAAAGCTTTTGAAACGTGTTTTTTTTTTTTTATTTTAATACATGAGTTAAGGATAGTGTGATGTCGGCGGACTCTTTACTTCACTCCCGGTATTATATATGAAATATAGTACAGAGTTTTAAATTTCGTTACAGCTTTCAATGAGTATTTTCCAGGGGCGATTTGACGCGCGTACGATCAAGTCCATCGATCAAGAGGCGTGCCGGCTGTCTACGGACAGTAAACAGACGAACAACAAGGACTAGAGTGCACGTGGTTTCGGACAGAGGGCTTTTGTCCGAGGGAGGCAGTCGAAGGAGAACAGGGTCGGACTGGACGATCGTCTGTGCTGGCCAGAGAGGGAGGTCGCCAGAGCCAACACCGACTCAAACACAGTGTGTTTGAGTCGGTGTTGCCAGAGCAGGCCAGGGAGAGAGAGGGGGGGGTGTTCGGCGTTGACGGAGGTCGACTTAGCTCGGACCAGCTGGATTTTCGCGGTCCGGAGAGCCGCGTGTTATAGGATCGTGTTTTTTGGCCGGAGTGCCTTACACGTGTGAATAATTGATTTGGCTGGAGGCCACGAATGCACTGGAGGTGCAAAACTCAACGATTTAATGTACATATTTTGTAAATACGCTATTTGAATAAATGTGTTTTTTTTACGTTCATTAATCCAGCGTATTCTCAGTGATTTCTGAGGGAACAGGACGGCTAGGACTTAGCCATAGTTCGGCATGCCATCCGAATAGACTGGGCAGGGAAGTCGTGTTGTTGAGTTATGATAATAGTTATAATCTTCTACAGTATTTCAGATGAAGAGAAAAGGTATAGAAAATTGGAAGGAAATTAGACTTATTTAACTTCGATATCCCTCTAATGAAAAAAAAGAAAAATAGAATATGCGTAGTTTTCCAGAATAAATCTGTGCTCAAATGGCAAAATGTTATAAGTGACATTTCTTAAAAAAAATGAGTTTTTCACGTTCCTGATTCTCATTCGCCGATATTTTCTATTTACTGTAACTACTGCAAGTAATAGCCAATTATTAATACATACAAAAATACAATATAATACAAATATAAAACAAATTACTGATTTTTCATGACATCTTGAATCTTAGAATTGCTATCACGTAAATTTTTAAAAAAACGGGGGACTGAAAACATTTTGCCATCTGAGCACAATAAATGCAACAGTTTCCCCAATTTCTTCTTTGATTGTTACTTAATGACAAGTACAAATTGCACGGTAATTTTAAACTTTCAGATTGTTGGCTATCAGTAGAATCTTAAGTATGTATGGAATAAGGATATAGATATGGTGAGATATCTGAGACAAGGCCAAATTGTTGCATTTTATGTAATCTTAATTTTCTCCTATAACTCAAAACTATTAAAAAGGAAAGTTAACGGGATTCTTTAAAGCCGGTTTTCTCAATAAATGTATTGCAAAAGCTCGCGAAATTCTTAAACAAAAATAGATCCTCAACCTGGATGTGCGAAAATGTACAAATAAATCTGTTGTTAGAATTTTGTTTGAAGGGATCAATCGTAGACGGTGGACTGTATTTTTAAGATTTTATTTTCAGACTGGGTGAAAACCCGCGCTTCGCTACGTACATTCAAATTAAATACAACGGTCAATGTATACAATTGATGTAATCTATATATATATATATATATATATATATATATATATATATATATTTCTCTCTATTCTAAAAAAAAGTAACTGCCGCTGCCGCAGCCGCCGCCGCTGTCAAAAGCTTGTCACGCTATCTCCTCCGAAACCGCTGGGGGTATGGGGTCGAGACCGATACCAATCGATGCAGAACAATGTGGGGAAGAAAGTAAGACATGTCTCATATTCCTCGGACTTTAAGTTTTTTTTAATTTTATGTTTTGTGGGAAAATATTGACTTTTTCATGTTCAGATTACGATAACTCGCCAAAAAAGGATCGTAGAATTTTTTTTTTTTACAATCTAAGACTACAGACATTTCTCCTTCAAACAAGACCTCATTTGTTTAAAAATAATTTAAAACAGACTGATATTTTTATTAAAATTGAAAACCCACTTTTTGGAAAAATTTATGCGTTTCGAGATATATAAATTCGATTCTCTCAGACTTATTATGTTACAAGGAAAATATTTATATCAACTGTAAGATGAAAGCTTTCTCATTCATATAAACTTCATTTCAAGTCTCTATCTTAAAATTTCGATTTTTAATTGAATTTTATAGAAATACTTCAAAAAAATCTTCTCATTCGCTTCCTTTGCAGAAGGACATGAAAGAAGATCGAATTTTTCACCCATAGGCAGGCTTCCTCCATTTCGCCGGGAGGGGGGGGGGGAGCTTCAACTGTAAACAAATGAATGACTCAATCGCTGTAAACAACTATTGAGTCATTCATTCACTTGATTCACCAGAGGAGCGAGCGTAGCGAGCCTAGGGGCAAAGCCCCTAGTATTTATAAAAAATCATAAGGGATATTTATTTTTTTTGGATAATATCTAATCGTCTGCTACATTAGAAAGAAAAAAAATTTTTTTTGTCTATTTAGTTGTTATGCACGTGACGATAAATTTATTTAAAGTACCAGAAAAAGAAATCACGTGATCAGTCAATTAAATAAATTAAAATTAAATTCAGTAAATTAAAATTAAATTCGTCAGTTTAATAAATTAAATTCTAAAAATTAATCTTTAAAAATTCACCAAAAATCCGAAAATGGAGAAAAAAATTCGAAAGATATTTCATTTTAAAGGAATTTTTACGATCTTTCTCGTGATATAAATTTTATAACCCTCAAATTATTATTTTAAATGCAAACTTTTAAAAAGTTACAAAAACAGCATAAAAATTCAATTTAAAAAAATCTAAGAAGAATTTTTCAAAAATCTTTCTTAGTGCACCCCTACACCATAAGAAGAATCGCCATGCAAAATTTCATCCCTTTAGGTCTAGCTGTTTTGTCTGTGCGTTGTATGTCAGTGAGTCAGAGAATCAGTTACGGAACTGTTTTACACACATAGATGGAGTGAGCACATGTTTCGGCCATGAGTGCCGCTGCTCGACTGACATATTACAGATAGTGCCACTAGGGGGAGACATAATGGAAGGGATATTTCTTTCGATCTGTGCTCAGATGGCAAAATGTTATAAGAAATTTACGTGACAGCAATTCTAAGATTCAAGATGTCATGAAAAAATCAGAAATTTGTTTTACAAACGTGGTACCAATGTTTCAGAAAAATAGTTGGCTATTATTTACAGTAGTTACAGTAAATATAAAATATCGGCGAACGAGAATCCGGAATGTGAAAAACTCAATTTTTTTAAAGAAAAGTTTCTTATAAGATCTTGCCATCTGAGCACAGAAATATAGCTTATTATCTTCGGAAATTTTCGCTTCTGTCAATATACCCGTACAAATTTTACAGTAATTTTAAGCTCTCAGACTGTTTGTGTCGTAAAGTTTCCATAGATTTGAAAAACAGGGATACTCGTGTATTATGCATTAGGGTGGTTCGAAAAAAACTTTTTTTTAAATTTCAGATCGCTAGAGTGCAGAAAAGTTGCCATTGGTATAGACGTTAAAAAAACACTAATTATTATTTTTTTATTAATTTGTCTTCCGGTCGAGCAATGCCATCGAAGTTAGCAAAAAATTGTGAAAAACCTTAATTTCTCATAATTTTTTTAAGCACGCCAGATGGTTTTAATTGCGTTCCTATACCATGAATTAACTACTAAAAGTATGTAAAATCAATATATTTGCACTTATTATACATTTGTTTCATATCTTCCCGTCGCGCAACATAGTACAAAATGAGTAAAATTAGTAGTTTTTGTAAAATTTCAAAGTTTGACTGTTTAGTACATTTTAATCATACGACTTTCAGAGATGCTATAGTTTAATTCTATTAGAATATTATATTAAAAATCCAAGCATATAAGATAATCTTTGATATTCAAGTGGAATTCGGTCGCGCAGCTTCGTCAAAAACAGCAGAGTAGCCTACCTGGACAAAGAGGCGAGGCGTACGTGACGAATGCCAGCGATGCGCTCGCAGCCGGTAGCAGCCATTATCGTTGTCTGACAATTTTGTTGTTTGACAATGTTTCCTTTTAGATAATTTAGAAATTTTCTAATAGTAAATATTTGGTAATTTTTTTTCTTTCAATATTCAATTGTTGGTGCAGCTCTTCGTTCATTTTGTTTACAAAACGACCCAGAACTCACCACGGGGAGGTGGCTACACTTCGAGTTCCACCCACACCCGACCCAACCAACCATCCAATGTAGGGTGTGTTATTTACAATATGTACAAATTTATTTCGCTTTCTCTATCTTTATGTTTCCTTTCTAGTCTTTATCTATCGATAAATATCGAAATTCGGATTTGTGTGAAAAAGTTGGCATCGCTGAGCGTGACACTAATGTGGTTCTAATATAGCGGTCTCTGGAACTGTGTCCACACACTTTACTTGAAGCTTCAGTCACTAGCTTAACGCATCTTTCAACTGCCTGTGTATGGCATGGGAAAGCATCTATAATTATAACAGGCTTGAAGTCATTGCTCACATACTGTTTTATCTCTTCATTAGTCATTGTTCTTAACAGTGGAGGAAGAGTCAGTGTACTGGTGTTCCATTTGATAATTTCGGTTTAGTCTTTAGCTTCAAAGTTTAGGTTTGGGGGTTTAAAGATTCTGATAAAGTCACTTTCAGATATTGCTTGCTTTGCCTTTATGATACGCTTAAAGCCCATCTCTCGGATATGGTTTCTTTCATCAGTTACTATAGCCAAAAGTAAATTATCGGGATGGTCAAAGTAAGCATTCCGTTGTAAAACGGGATCAACAACTTGAAGCAGCTCTTCTGGTAAGTACATTGTAGATTCAATAGTTTTGTAAACATGTCTAGGCCATCTGTGAATTTGCGGTTTATTTTTATGGCAAACCACATAGGCATATAACATTTGAGAATGAATGTGACAATTTCTCTCAGATTTTCAGAAGGTCTTGACACACTGATGTAGAGGCGCAAAACTCGGTTTGCAGTAGTAAGCCATCTTGAATGCGACATTGGGCCAGGATCACGTACTACAAAATCTTCTGAACAATGTCCAGACTTGATGACTTCTGATATCTTAAGCAAGTACAATTGGTCCTTGCTAAGAATACGCTTGTTAACTTTGGAATCTCACAATCAATAGGATTAAAATCAACAACTGGTAGTCTTTCACAATCAGGTAGGGCCTTTCCAATCGGTCCGGAATATCCTATTGGGCCTGATGTTTTTCCATCTAAGTGGTGGAAAAGGTGGCGTAATGGCAGTTCGTTGAAATGGAGAAGACAAATACTCCATTATAGAGGTCTTCTCACATGTATCTCTATTTGTCGAATTAACCATTTCTTAAGCCCGTATTAATAACAGTAGCGTCACATCCAACAACTTCCAATTTGTCAAGTAAAAAGCCATTTTCTGATAAATAAGACGTGATGCTTTTGGCTATGTCGGTTGCTGAGCTTGAAGAAGGACAAGTGTGTCCTATGTAAGTGGAGCCTGGATCCTGAATTAAAGAGTAATGCTCCTCCTTATAGGTTCTGCGAAAGTGTTTTCTGCCAGTTTTTTCAATTGACAATGCATTGTCTTTTCGTCCATCAAAGTAAAGACCATAAATTTCTAAACTTATATCACTTTGCAAACTAGCTCTCACACAAGTTTTTTTCTCTTTGGACTTTACTCTTGTCTACAACATAAGAAGTATCTGATTCATTAATCAACCCAACATCTTGCAGTACACTTGAAGCAATAGCAGCAGTAGCGCGATCCGATACGCCATATCGGTCACTCGTCACGGCGCGGCATTCGCCACGTACGCCTCGCCTCTTTGTAGTAGGCTACTCTGCTGTTTTTGACGAAGCTGCGCGACCGAATTCCACTTGAATATCAAAGTTTATCTGATATGCTTAGATTTTAAATATATTATTGTAATAGAATTAAACTATAGCATCTCTAAAAGTCGTATGATTAAAATGTACTAAACAGTCAAATTTTGAAATTTTGCAAAAACTACTAATTTTACTCATTTTGTACTATGTTGCGCGACCGGAAGATATAAAACAAATGTATAATAAGTGCATAAATATTGATTTTACATACTTTTAGTATTTAATTCATGGTATAGGAATGCAATTAAAACCATCTGACGTGCTTAAAAAAATTATGAAAAATTAAGGTTTTTCACAATTTTTTGCTAACTTTGATCGCATTGCGCGACCGGAAGACAAATTAATAAAAAAATAATAATTAGTGCTTTTTTAACGTCTATACCAATGGCAACTTTTCTTCACTCTAGCGATCTGAAATTTAAAAAAAAGTTTTTTTCGAACCACCCTATTATGCATAGGGATACGTAATTTTCACATTTACGAAATAGATGCGAATAATTGCGAATTGCTGATTTGAGCGACTAAATGTGAAAATTACTTTTTTACTACTTTTCAGCGGAAACTCGGTTATAAAAGTTCCTTTTAAGCGAAATTAGGTAATAATAGTGCAATAATTTACTAACATAATTGCTTATCTAAGACAATCCACGGTCTTTAATTGAGAGATCTCACTTTCAAAATTTTCTTATTACTTATTGCTAAAGACTTAAGGAAGAGAATGTGGAGACTACTACAATGTTAGATTTTAATTAAGAATTTTGATACTTACCTAATCAAGTAAGTAAAAATGTGATTTTATATATATATATATATATATATATATATATATATATATATATATATATATATATATATATATATATACTGCTGGCCACCCAAATTGCAACACCAAGAAAGACAAGAGATATCACAACAAAATTTATTTTGTAGATAACATGTTGACCAAGTATCAAATGATTAAATTTATAGACTTCTGTGAAGTGTGGTTCCTGCCAAAATCAGTAGCCAGAGTAGCCGCTATTGTTGGAGATCACCGCTGCCACACGCCTCGGCATTGATTCAAAGAGACTTTGGATGAGTTCTTGGGGTACAGCAGACTAAGCAGCTTCCACACGTTGCCAAAGTTGATCTGCTGTGGCAGCTGGGGATGGAATCTGGGTCAATCGTAGAGCAACCATGGACCACGTGTTTTCTATCGGCGAAAGATCCGGAGAGCGAGGCGGTCAGGGAAGCAATTCAATCTGGCGATTGACAAAGAACCGTTGGACAATGCCTGCCACGTGTGGTCGCGCATTATCCTGTTGAAATATGGCTGTGGGCAAGCCCTGCAGGTAAGGAAGGACAACTGCCTCCAACACCTCGGAGATGTAGCGCTGGCTGTTTAAAGTACCGGCAATGCGTACTAGAGGTGTGCGAGAGTGATACCCAATACCGCCCCATACCATAATACCCGGTGCAGGACCAGTGTGCCGGTGACAATTTCGTTCCATTCTGCCGTCCACATCCTTCTGTCATCGCACCATTGGCGGCGGAGACGTCTGTGGTTCTGCGTCAAGGGTAGACAAAGCAATGGACGTCTTGCGGACAGACCGCTCTGCTGTAAACGGCGTCGAATGGTACGCGCAGACACTGGATGATGCGTTACAGACTGCATGTGCTGTGCTATGGTTCGTGATGTGACTGAGCGATCCGTCACTGCCATGCGCACAATTTGCCTGTCATCACGTGAAGTGGTGCGATGAGGTGGATGCGATCGAACACGCCGGTCCGTCGTACCCTCCTGCATCCAACGATCACATATCCGCATTACAGTTGTTTGGTTTCGTCCAACACGACTACCGATTTCCCTGAAAGATAATCCACAATCTCGGTAGGCCACTATCCTTCCTCTGTCGAACTCGGATACTTGATCAAAAGATGATCGCTGTTTTCGACGAGGCATAATTGATCATTTTTTTGAAAAAACCACAAGAAAAACACAATTGCCGAACTTGAAATCGTCGAAATCTCCAAGCCTTAAATAGCGCTTTGAAGTGGCGCCACAAGCGCGCGTGATGTACGTCTGCGCTGAAATTCTAATCATTTGCATATCTCACCTCCGCTAATGCATGTTGTAAATTTCATGTTATTTGCATGTTTCCTTCAGGGTGTTGCATTTACAGTGACTAGCAGTGTATATGTATATGCGATATATATATATATATATATATATATATATATATATATATATATATATATATATATATATATATATATATATATATATATATATATATATATATATATATTAGACAACAAACAATGGGGACTGATGCGACCATATAATACTATAAACACAGATATCAATAAGGTAAACAGAATAGTACGTTCAAGTGTAATAAACATGGATATTAGAATAAAAAAATTCATCAAAATATCTTCTGAACAGGGTTTTTCTATTCAATTCCTTACGTCAATCTTAACCCAGTTTTAATAATACTGTTTAAATAATACTGTATGCAAGCACCGTTTCATCTTATAGTTGCCAACATTAATTCCCTAGTTTGACTATAAAAGTGTGTGTGTTGGTGTGTCGTGACACTAGCTTGGTGAGGTGGTATGTATTAGTTGTACTGATATATTTTACGTTTATTTTTATTTAGTTTTTTAGTGCTATAATTAGTTTTATTATTTAATGATAATCTCTGGTTTAATATGTTTGTTTCACTTAAATTGTTTTTTCAATTTAATTCATGTATAAGGTTTTGGTGTTGTAGCCGACCTTTGAGAGTGTTACCCGGATGTAAAACATGTTTAACCGGGGTTGGGGCGTCACAACCCCCCCCCCCCCCCCAGTCATCAACTATAACGCCTCCATTTCCATTCTGTCTTAGTACTATTCTGTTTACCTTATTGATATCTGTGTTTATAGTATTACCCCATTGTTTGTTAATTTCCAAATATCTAATATTATGTAATAAATTTTGGGAGCAGCTTGACGCCTAAATTTTATTTACTCATTCTTAGTTATCTTTTTACCTGAATTATTAAACTTCACTATTTACATCTGTAAGATATATATATATATATATATATGTATATATATATATATATATATATATATATATATATATATATATATATATATATATATATATATATATATATATATATATATATATATATATATATTATATATATATATATATATATTATATATATATATATATATATATATAAATATGTATGTAAATATATATATATATATATACACTGATCAAAACAATTAGGGGAGCACATGGTTTTAACGAAATTACGCAAATACTTACACCGATAAGTAACATAAAATAAATCATCCATAATTTAAAGCCTAGCAGGAAACAGATTTGCAAGAAAAAAACTTCATATGCAAATCAAAGTTCATGACGTCAAAAACCAGAAAAAGAACATAAGGGCGGAAATCGGGTTGTTGCAGAAACGTCATTTTCACTGCTTTAACTGTGAAATTCGATTGCTCAGTTATTCTTTTTGAGAAAAGGTGACTTGAAAATATCTCAACAACGTGATTTACCGGAATCCATGGCATGGCGTATTATAGGCAGACTTGAATCCGGGGAAACCGATAAGTAACATAAAATAAATCATCCATAATTTAAAGCCTAGCAGAAAACAGATTTGCAAGAAAAAAACTTCATATGCAAATCAAAGTTCATGACGTCAAAAACCAGAAAAAGAACATAAGGGCGGAAATCGGGATGTTGCAGAAACGTCATTTTCACTGCTTTAACTGTGAAATTCGATTGCTCAGTTATTCTTTTTGAGAAAAGGTGACTTGAAAATATCTCAACAACGTGATTTACCGGAATCCATGGCATGGCGTATTATAGGCAGACTTGAATCCGGGGAAACACAACTTAGTGTCGCGGACGCTGTTGGAGTCGCCAGCAGTGTCGTTGCAAGGCTGTGGAATCGATTCCAAGAAACAGGGAATGTTAGACGTCAACCAGGGCAAGGTCGGCCACGCGCCACTACAGCAACCGATGACCGGTATATACTGTTAACAGCTCGTCGAAACAGAACAGACAATGCTACTCAGCTGCAAAGACAGTTGCTCTTGGCAACAGGACGAAGGGTGTCCAGCCAAACAGTACGTAATAGGCTTCATCAGGGAGGTCTCTATGCACGTAGGCCAATGGTCTGCATTCCGTTGACCTCACGCAACAGTGCGGCCCGAAGAAGATGGGCTGCTGAACATCGAGATTGGGAGCAACATGATTGGAGCCAAGTGCTGTTTACAGACGAGTCCCGATTCAGTCTGGAGTGTGACACCCGACTTGTTTTGGTATGGAGGGAAAGGGACACTCGAAATAACCCCACATCCGTTCGTGAAAGGTCACAATAGAGACGAGCTGGTTTTATGGTATGGGATGGAATCAGCATAGGTGGACGTACAGACCTGCATATCATTCGGAATGGTACTTTGACGGCCCGAAGGTATGCAGACGATACTGAGACCTCATGTCATACCTTACGCTGCAGCCATTGGAAATTCCTTTGTTTTCCAGCATGATAATGCCAGACCGCATACAGCTCGTCTTGCATCATTTCTAAACAATACTTTTTTTTATCGTTTACATGTAACCAAATTGTTACCCTAAATCATCTTTTCATGTTTTTTCCATTTTTTAAACGAATTAAAGCTTAATTACAAATTTTTTTTACGTCTTTATTTTTGTATTGCGCATTGATACGCTTGTACTATCCATTTTATGCCAATACGTAGCTGTCTCGCACGGTTTTCTAAACTTCTTTGCTTGCTCCCCTAATTTTTTTGAGTAGTGTTATATGTAAATATATATATATATATATATGAATGTAAATATATATATATATATATATATATATATATATATGCGAATAAATGCGAAAATTTATATATTGTAATTTTTTTTGTGCGAAATTTCAATATTTTTTCATGTGAAATGTACGTATCCCTAATTATGTAATATCTGGGATAAAACAAATGTATTGCATTTATAAAGTAATCTAAATTTTTCTCCCGCAACTCAAAACTCTCGACAGGAAAGTTCTTCGCATATTACTCTTTAAAACCCAGTATCTCTTTCAAAGGATCACGAAAACTCGTAAAAATTCTCGAACAAAAACGGATGCGCAGGCCGTTACCGTAGCGTCTATTTCCAGCCATGTGCCATCCCGGTTTCTCACATCCCGCACTTGCCACGATGTAGGAGGTAAAAAAAAAAAAAATAGTTTGGAGCGGTGCCCGAAAGAATAGGCACAAAGCAGTTAAGAAGTTACTGTTTATAATTATTTACGATAGCCCGCGCTCTACCTCAACAACACTACCTGAGACACCATCGTCAAACATGGCGGATGTGGGAGGGATTTCAAACCGCCCATTTTTCTTTTCTTCTTTTTTTTTTTTTTTTCACTTTTTCATTGCGACGCTGTCCGCCTCTCTCTCTCTCTTCGGAAGACCACAACAGCAGCAGCGGCGGTGTTTGTTTAATCTTCGGAAAGCGGGGGGAGGTAAGACTTGCACTTGATGAAATCGTCATCTCTACCTGGGCGATCCTGACCCTACCTCAACGATTCTCTCACATTCTCCCCTCGCCCCTCCCGAAAGACCCTAATGATGGAGCGGCGTGTGTGTGTGGCTGCGTGTTTAAGGGCCCCGCTTTTGTGAGGACGGCAAAATAGAAAGTGACTTTTTCCCAGAAAAAAAGAAAAGGAAGGAAGAAAGTCCTCATTCATAGAAATGGTCATTCAAGGTAGTTCGGGTTAGTACCGCCTCACCCGAGGCCAAGTTGCTTTCGGGCATGCGGAATGTAGTTTATAACGGAGCACAAAGCTTTTTATCGCCGATCTGCAGTCGTGAGAACTCATCTTTCCTTGTTCACAGGACTGCCGCTGTCTCAGGCGTGTTCGACTGTTATTTGACTCAGATAATACTGCATTTTCCAGGTATCATGTATGATGTTCACTATATCAATAGCAAACCCAGATCCCGTCTCCCAGGGGGAGGGAGAGGGGCGTTTCTCTAGTGGTGTTTAATGAAGAACATTTCCAGGAATTTCCTTTTTTATATGTAAGAATTAAGTTCCTTGGAGAAAGTTTAACCTTTTCCTTACGGGGTGGCATAGCATGTATCCCATGAATACGGGCCCAAGAATGAATATATATATATTAACCCTTAATGGCCCTTCTTACAAAGGGGTTATGAAATTTCCCATTTTAAAGAGGGAATCGGAAAAATAGGCCCCGTAGGCTAAAGGTTAAGGCACTGCCCCCCCCCACCGCGGGGTTGCATCACTGCGCATTGGCCTGTTAGTCACATCCAGTGGCGCACCCAGGGGGGGGCAAGGGGCAATGCCCCCCAGAGTAATAGAAATTGCATTATGAATATTGATTTTGCATTATAAATATTTTTATCCTTTCATCTGGGGCCCCCTATGCATTATAAATATCTTTATCCGTTCATCTCGCCCCCCCCCCCTCCCAAGAAAAATTCCTGGGTGCGCCACTAGTCACATCGACTATGTACGTTTGATATACAGTGGAATCTCGATCGATCGTTTTCGGATCCATCGTTTTTCCGTATGTGTCGTTCTTTTTATCCAGTCCCAACGATCATATTGCTTTGTTATGTTTCCGCATCTATCGTTTTCCCTCATTTATCGTCCAGTTCAGTCGGTCCCTTGAAAAACGATAGATCGAGATTCCACTGTATTTAAATTATAAACTGAAACAGTGGTTAACATAGGTGTAGCGTGCTTCTAACTTTTTTTTTTTTTTTTTGGGGGGGGGGGGGGGATGTTACGAATCGAATTCATTTAGCACCCTCCTCAACGCATTGACTACCGGGCGGTCCTTAAAATAGGAAATATTATGATTTTTTAAAAATTAAATAACAATAGAACTGATGTTTGAGTAGTATTCAAAAGTTATACAATGAGAGAATAAATATAATATAAATAAAATGAGGAAAAAAATACAGCATGGGATTTCTGTTATGGATCATATCATTGTTAAAACTATGTTAAGGCTAAATACATAATCGGAATGTTCAGTTTTACAGTTTGAAAAGGAGGTAAAAAACCAACTTTCTTAAGAGTTTTCGACAATTCTCTGATTTTAACTGAACTTCTATTAACGTTTTAATTTATTTCAAGTTAAGTTGGGGGGGGGGGGGTACGTGCCTCTCAGTGACCCCCGACTTTACGCCTATGGTGGTTACTTTTTTTTTGGAGGTGGAGGGGGGGGGGGGAATTATGTAGCCACGCAATTCTTGGTGCTCTTCCCACGTACTTATAAATGCGTAGTTTTTGTATACTTTTACTTAACATTCAACAACTTAACTTGTCTCTTTATGAAATATTTTTTTGTTTTATAAAATATTTCCTACCCGTGATGCTTCAAACAAATAATATTCAAAATAAAAACTTAAATATTTTCAAAATGACAATAATTAATTTTTTTTAAGTGGAAGCACTTGTCGTCAAACATTCGCCTATACTAGGCCGCAGTTTTACTGTCCATTTTCTTTCGGTTCCAAAGTCTGTGGGTTCGAATACCATATAGGCCGACAGCATTACCCCCCATGAAGGGACGACACAAACGGATGCAGCTTCGTGGCGCGACTCTGGGATTCGATCCGAGCACCCTCAGCTCCTAAAAACAGTGCGTTGTACCACATGGCCGACGCAAGCGCAGATGGCAATAATAAGAACATATAAAGGGTTATATGGGCATTTATAAAGCGTGTTAACTATTAAAAGGTTCAGAAATGCGATAATATTCTGAAGCACTTCCTGGAGTGTTTCAGGCAATGCAGCATTACTGTTTAGAGGTGTTTTCTTTTTCTACTTGAAACAGATAATGTAGCAACAGCGGTTGCGTTTTAACATTCAGCCAAACGGTCACAATGACTTCACAAATGTTTTAATGTATTTAAAAATCTTAAAAGCAGACTGTTAAATACTGGATAAAGCTATTGATTGTTTTCGTGAGAACACACACACAACAGTTGCGTGTACACACACACATGTGCGCATGTGTGTGTGTAACAATAGAACAAGTAATATCTAAAAATAAGTTAAAATTTAGAAATAACTTATATATATATATATATATATATATATATATATATTTATATTTATATTTATATATTTATATATTTATATATTTATATATTTATATATATTTATATATATTTATATATATTTATATATTTATATATATTTATATATATTTATATATATTTATATATATTTATATATATTTATATGTATTTATATATATTTATATATATTTATATATATTTATATATATTTATATATATTTATATTTAGTGGAACCACGATCGATCGTTCCCCGAATCCTCGTTTTCCCGTATGTGTCGGTTATTTCATCCAGTCTCGATGATACTATTTCTTTGTTATGTTCCCACATCTATCGTTTACCATCGTATATATACGATGTACATCGTATGTACATCGATGTACATCGTATATAACGATATATACGATGTTATACCATCGTATAACATCGTATATATCGTTTACCCACCTTTATCGTTTAGTGTAATCGGTCCCTTAAAAATCGATAGATCGAGGTTCTCCTGTATATATATATATAAACATTTGAAACTACTCTAGCCGGCCACCCCTCTAAACGGGTATATTTTATTCAGAGCCAGTTAAGACTCCATAGAGCCAATGTTATGGAACAATCCCCTTTTCGACAGCCATCTCTCAAAACGTCCACTTTGTTTCGGAATCATTACTGGCCGCCATAGAGAAGTTTCCCTCTGTGTGTATTTATATATATATATATATATATATATATATATATATATATATATATATATATATATATATATATATATATATATATATATATATATATATATATATATATATATATATATACATATATATATATGCATATATATATATATATATATATATATATATATATATATATATCAATAAAATAATATATACTTTAGTGTTTAGATATACCAACCAACAAATTATTATTATGCCAGATGCTAAGGGATTGTTGCGTGGTAAGATATCACTGCCCTGCGTTTTTACAGAGCTGCAAAATTAAGGCTATTCATGATAGTTTAAGAAATATGGAGAATCTGAGCATTCAAGGCTAAGGAATACATATCCTAACATTAAATAGCAAAGAGTATGCTTTTAAAGCACGGAAAATAGAAAGTCCAGTTCTACTTTGGAAAGTAAGTAAAGACATCTCAAAAATATTCTCGTACCTTTCAGAACTATACTCGTGGAGCAGATTTTTGTATTTACAAAATACTTATATTTTGGTTTATGTGATAAAACTGGCAGAAAACTTTTGCAAGATGATTCAGATTTTTTTTTTTTTTTATTTTGTTGATATTTCTTCGACTTTAATATGAAGTTTTAAATTCAGGAATATATGCGAATTTAATGGAGAAATGGGTATTTCAGCAGAAACTATGTACATAAGATTTAACTTATATTATTAGAAATTTTGGCTCTTTGAGATGAGTTTATAGGATTGGAATCATAACCGAACATAAAATTTTTGCATATTCATATTTATGTGAAAAAGATTTCCGGACTGTCTTCGATACAACGGCCTCGATGGTACGCAGTTTCAGTACTACCCAATTACAATATTAGATGTACAATATTCAATATTGTACAATATTAGATGTACAATATTCAATATTGTACAATATTGGAATGTACAATATTGGAAATTTTTGGTTTTATGGAGATTGTCTAGCCTTGCTAGACAATCTGGGATTAGTAAAAAAAAAAAAAAAAATTCAATATTAGAGTACCCAATTTCAATATTAGATGGCACTGGCCAAATCATGCAAGAAGCCATCTCCATTATTGTTCAAAATCTAAAAGAAATTGTTATAACCAAATATTGTTCCATTCTGTTCACTTCCAATATGTTCTAATGTTCAAATTATTTCAATACTATATATGATAAAGACTATGCATGTATGTTTTCATACAGACTTACATGACCGTCTATTTTTTTTAAACTGTAATAATCATTTTAATATCCTTCGCATATGGTAACTAAAAATTAAGGCTTTACGTTACATGTCTGTTAACAGATTCGTTAACAGAATGTCTAAGCTAAGTTTTCCATGTTGATTTTAGAAAACATTGTCTTGTTTTACAAGGCACTTGTGGAAACGGAATGCAGAGGAAACTAAACTTTAACTGAGATTAAAAAAGAAAAAACCTCAAAATTTCAGGTCAGCGAATGTTGTCCTGTTATTCAATGTTACTCAATGTCCTGTTACTCAATGTAATTATATCAGACAACGAATCATAAGTCTATGAAAACACAGTCGAGCCTCCATATATCGAAGTAGCAAATTGCCGGAAAAAAATTCAATATATAGAACTTTCGATATATACAATTGAGCTTAGTTTTATCATACTTCTCCTTAAAAAAAATTAAAGCTAATTTTCGTATACGAAACTCCATTTCTAATTTACATGCGAATCCCATTAAATGAAAGTTAATAACTAAAAAATTAATTAATATGAAAGATTTATTGAGTACTACATACCTTTAAAAAAACAATAATCCAGACAGTGGTTACAATGATTCACATTTACATTCTTTAAAAAAAAAAAACTACGAATATCTTGCTGAACAGCCAGTTTTGCGGAAAGTTCAAAGAAATGTTCGTATTTATTCAGTCCACTAAAAACTTAATCAGGGACATTTTCAACGAATTGAAGTTCACGACATATTGTTTCAAATGCCAAAAATTGGTAGATTTTATTCAAAAGTGGAATAAAATTTCCCAATTTGTGTTGAAAATAATTTCGATATATAGAGATTTTTTCAATATATAGAAACAATTTTTCTATGTAATGAACATGGAGATTTGCTAAGAGTTCGATATATAGAAAATTTCGATATGTGGAAGTTCGATATATGGAGGTTCGACTGTATTTAACTTTTTGACACTCTACGAAGAATGCCGAACGATATTTTAAGAAAAGGTAAAAAGGAATTCAAAAACAAAACAGAGTTTTATGAATTAAAAAAAAAGACTTCCAAAGCAAAATAAAATTAGCAAAAGGAAACGAAATCTCATCGTCAACTACTCTAATATCTGCATCGAATTTTTTTACAAAGGCTGACATTACTTGGTACGAAACAAGTAAATTAATTAACTTATTGAAGATTTAAAAAGGCTTTGTTTTCACTATCATTTTGCAAGCTGAATTATCAGTTTCCAGAATGAACATAACTTCAGACATTCACTTTAGAAAAATTGTAAATTTACTACTCATTTTGTATGCTAAAAATTTTGTATACTATTAAAAATTTTAAGATTTTTTTACATCACCATGGGGTAAGCTGTGAATTTTTTAATGTTTTAAACTTGCAATTAAAATCTAGCTTATTATGGGACATATTTTCCGAATAATGGAAAAATCCTCACACTAACAAATTTTTCACGTGAAGTACTAAAACGAGTTAAATTTTATTCTGTTAATGTTATAACTATGACTCTCCTTACACTGCCTACGTTCGGAGCCAATTTTTTTAAAAATCAATTTTTTAAGGATTTTTTGGTCTTTTATGGTAAAAAAGCACTTAAAAATGAAAATAATTAACAAAAACTTACCTTTAAATATCAGACTTTTTATAAATAGGTCAATTTGAAGTCATTTTTAATGAAATTTATCTAAAACGCCTATCACTCTGAACAAAATTCTAATGGTACTATTTTAATTTCCTTCTTACACATGATAGATATGACAGCTATTTTCAAAATGACCTACGATCTAAGAGAAATTTTAAAATACAAAATTAATACAAACAATTTTATGTTCCAATATGAAAGATTTCCCCGATTCGTCATTCCTTTCCTTATAAAAACAACCCTAAATGAAAAACTATTCATTATACATCAATTACTGTAAGTCATTTCATTAACAATAGCATCTAAAACATTTCCTGAAAATTTTATCAAATTATATGCATTATTATGTGAGATATCATGATAACGGTAGAGATTTGTGCTAGAAAACATACTTCTGAGAAAAACGCATTTAAAGTTGTTTGTTACTTCAAATTTGTAGCAGACGATGTTTTTTAAAGTAGCTATAACTCTGCTTCTAATTGATGTAGAATGAAAATCAAAACGGATTTGAAAATAGAAAAGATTGAATCACACGATTCTTGAATAAAATAAAATTGACCAAAATAGTCAAAAAATGACATTTTCAACCTAGGCAGTCACCTTAAATATTCTGCCTTCGTTTAAAATGCAAGAGGTCATTTTCCCTAAATTGACCTTAAAGAATTATCAGTTTAAAGAAATTAAGCAGTTCAAATAAGACCACTTGATAATTTTAATTATAAATTACCATTCAAGTAAACAACACAATTCTAAGTTTAAAAAAATCTTCAGACTTATTTCAAAAAGCAAAGATAATAATAATATTCAGCTTTTAAAAATAAAATTAATTTTAAAACCGCTCAAGTTCAGAAACTTATTTTTATTTACAGTGCATCTGTAGTAGACGTCCTATTTATGTTAAGATTATTTTTTTAATAGAGTGTGTTAGCTGTTATTTAGCATAACGTGATTTCGTTGCTGATAAAGGTTTAAATCACTAACACCTTGTTTATCTGAACCAGTTTATGCGCACTGTTGTTTGTAGCCATCATTCATAAATGGTTATTAATAGTTGTTACTTCTAAGTAAAACAACAAAATGTATACCTTGCAAAATTTCTAGTAATACTCGTTGTGTCTTATCTCCTGTTTTTACCAATGAACTGTCAAAAATATTGCAGTCCTAGGTAACATTCTGAAATTATCTCTCCGTAAGATGTAGAGAGGAAGTTTTTATCTTGGAATTTGCTCAAAACAAGAAGTTGTTTCTTCAAGATCTATTATCAGGCCTATTTATCTGTATTTTTGTGTTTCCTTCATCTTACTTCCTCTCTGATCTTACAAGTAAACACCTAAAGCATGTATAAGAGGGCTGTTGTAAACGGACTTTACTAACCTGGTTCCGAGCGATATGCATCTTGAAAAGGGTAATAAGGGAGTCTGACAATCTATTTTCTTTTTTTGCATCTGTAACATACATAGAAATTCTTGGGTTTTTTGATCTGATTGATATATATATATATATATATATATATATATATATATATATATATATATATATATATATATATATATATATATATATATATATATATATATATATGTACATACATACATACATACATATATATATATATATATATATATATATATATATATATATATATATATATATGTATGTATGTGTGTGTGTGTAAATTGAGACTGATAATTGGATGCATATATATGCAACTCATGTATAAGCTAGTATATAAAATGTATTCGCATTTAAAAATTTATTTCATGAGAAATAACATTAGTTGCACATTAAATTCATTACATGAGGGTCGGTACCTCAATAAACCAGCTATCAAATAACAGAAAAAGACAAAAATCCCATAAATATCACCTTTTTTGGTTAAGAAACATTTTCTATCTACTACACAATTTTCAGCAACTTATTTTGACTGCACTGATATTACGTTTCTATGCTTTATATCCCGTTTATAAAACATACGACATACGTACATTTATCTATTTTCATTGATCTATATAGATTCAGCAAGTGTGTTTAGATACGACCGCTCTATAAGTAGATCAAGTATCTCTAAATATATGAACTAAATGCACATCTGTCTATTACTCTCTCTCTAAGAAAAACTAAAATCTGCAACGTTTTTTGGTTCTTCAGCACAGTAGCGCCATCTCGGTTTACTAAATATGAATAAAGCTTGTTTATAATAAATTTCGTTTTTCCTTTGCGGTAATATGTGGCGACGCGGTAGTAAAGTACCACGGTGGGGGTTGAATGACTGAAGCTTCAGGGGGCCGGGTCCCCTAGTGTTTGTGTATGTAAACACCCACAGCTAAGTCAACCGCTTAATAAAATAATAATAAGGCGAATTTCCATGCTGACATTCATTTGAAAACAGATATAAATAGTTTAAATATGAAAAATCAGTCGAACTCCAGACCCTCTGCATCAGGAAAACCGGCTGAATCTTTACATTATTAGATCATGTCACGGTACTGCCTGACGAACTTCACATACTTTATTGATATTGCATAAAATTTCTCGAACCTCTTTTGAAGGTCATATTTATGTTACTCAAAACTTACCTTGAGACAAAGAATTAATGGTGCGCTTTTAAATAAATTATGTTTCTATATTATAAATATTTTAAATTTTATTACTTATTATTTCTTTTTATTACTTATTATTATTACTTATCGACGTCGAACGTCTATAAAAGAACTCAAACATGTGCAATATACATTGAGAGATTTCTATGGAGAAATTTTTATGTACATATGCATTACAGTAAGTTATAATTTAGGTAATATTTAGGTAATTTATGGTATAATTTAGGTATAATTTATGGTATAATTATGGTATAATTTAGGTAAAATACATTCTGCCTATTTTCATAATTTTTCAATTTTCAATTGAATATTTAAATGTTCTCTCTTTATTCCTTTATTTAAAGCACTAAGCGAGTTACTTGTCTTTTCAATTCTGCTACATTTTTTCGTACCTGAGATCTAAGGTTAGCTTCAATAAAGCTAACATTTCGTCACTGTTCAGATCCAATCGAGCAACTACAAGAATTTGTTTTCTACAAAATTGAGAGAATTGAATTCGTTTATAATGCTGAAGTACGAACAATGGATAAAAAAAATGCTCCAAATGTATGGTAAATCTTTCTTGAGAATGGTATGACGAAATTCAGTGTCCTGGGGTATCCCTATCATTTTAAGAATCTGTTGAACAGGAAACAAACGCATCCCCTTTTCACTTCTAAGAATCTTTTTTTTTTTTGGAGGGGGGGGGGGAGGGGTCCCACATTACCCAACCCCCGAGGCGCCGGAAAGACTTAATGGTGCGTCCAGGTAATGACGAAGGGTCCTCTAGTTTTATCCCAAGGTGGTCCCTATCTATCCCTAGGTGTACCCAGAGATAGCTCACCTGTCAGAAACAACACTGATAAGAACTTTTGGGAGCACTCAAAACATTTTTCACGAGACCTTACCTCAAAGCAAGGCTTCGAAACTTTTCAGCTCTTTATCATGTTTCATTCTTTGGCAAGTTACTTAGTTTGTTTACGACTGCTACGGCCACTTAAAACAACCTCGCTGAAATCCTTTTACGGGATTTTTTTGTCTGTGTGTGCTTTGTGCTCGGAATGAATAAACATTGCCATCTTTGTGGAAATATTCCTGATGGATTAAGATAGAATGCATTGCTCTTCGTACTTCGACAATTGTGAAATTTTCAGCAATTCCACTACTTAAACTGCAGTGTCTCTTCAATTTCAAGGCTTTGATAAGACAGCAGTGACTACGGTGAGATAGTTCCCCGTTATTTCATTATCACGGTTAGAATTTTAGCTGGGTCTGATTCATGTTCCTCCGGACTCGGAATCTTAATTATTAGAGTCAGTTGTGCTTTACGAATATACACTGAATGTTAAAATGTATTTGACCTTCAAAAAGATTTGAGGATAAACTTGCCGTACATTGTTTTCTAGAGTTATCCTTGAATAATGAACAAAGCAAATTCTTTATTTCCTTGTTTACTGTTGATTTCTGGGTACTTTCACTGCCAAAAGGTTATCATAGTTTCGAACAGCCAGGGGGGAAAAATGAAGATGGTTTTAAAATGGAATCCGAATAATCGAATTAATGTAGCGAAATGGGATTTCGTAGTCCACTTCTTTTGGCGTGGGTTCGAATCCCATTTCTGATGTATTAGCGAAATTCCCTTTCGCTATGTCAGGATGTAACTTAACTTACTTTACAACACTCGTTACAACACTCGTTTTATCATTACAACACATTTTATTTAACAGGATAACTCCATTACATTAAAAACGTGGCCTTTCTAGCCCACGTCGACATTTCATATCTTTAGAACAACCTCTCGTTATTGCCATCCGAGAGCGCAACAATAAATTTATAATTGAAAGCCACTCATGGAGTTAAAAATTGGGGCTCGATTACATTTGCAAGCCATATAATTATGAGAGTTATACTTTAAAGTTATAATCTTTTCAGTCAGTTTCCATTTAGGTTGGTTTGCTTAAGGCTGCTATGTACTAACCCCATTGGATTCGTTCATCTCAATGTTAACCTATGGAGAAAATTTGTCCACGGATTGCCGACTTGGATTCAAAGATTTTTTTTTTTTTTAAACTTGTACTCCGTCACAGAGAAAATAATTTTACATTTGTGTACATTTTTCGTTTTTTAAAAAAAATGCAATTAATATTTTAAAATTTAAATTATTCGGAGAAAAATCTGGTATAGTGTGTTTTAAACGCTCATAAATTCCTTCGGTGGACGAAATTTATAAAAAGGAATCCTGTAGCGCTTTGCAGAAAAGTTCAGGTTATCTGACAATACCAATTTTATTTGATTATCAGTATTTATGTACCTGTAAATAGTTGACAAAAATATATTTTAAATAAATAATTTGGGGGCAGCGCTTAACCCCCTATAGAGAGAGAGCCATTACAATCCCTCAAAATGTCAATCCTGAGGGGGGTGGAATTCTCGAACTGTCAACTGGACTCCTCCCCCCTCACACAGTCTGCAAGAAGAGGAAAAGGGAAATACGATTTTTTTCTTAGTACATAGCAGCCTTAATGTAAATTGTTTGAGTGTGATACGGTCATCTCTTTGCTTCTAGAAAGCTAAACAGAGCGGGACCTACAACTTCAAGTCATTTCCTAATGCCGCATTTACACATTCGCGATCGTGCCACCTGCAAGACATTCGCGAGACATTAGTCACACTCCTGCATCGACGCGAATGACCATTCTCACATTCGCGCCTCTTGCTGTCATTTGTGCTTGCGTCAGCCAGTCGTCTGACATCTGGCGCCATTCGCCCCTTTGACTCGTGCCAGAAAACCGCTCCCGAAGCGAGCGCCACGATTGGCGAGGAGAAACGGCGAGAACACCGTTTACACATTCGCCCCCCGCAATTCGACTCACCGCAATAGCGACTGTGTAAATGCGGTGTTACGGATACAAACAACCAAGCCAATCGCGGATCACGAACCCTCAGACTCTGCTACCGAATCTCACTGCCCCAACCATTCGACAACCACCTGGTAATGGTCCCGGTGGAACGAGGATATACTTCAGGAACTATAAGGGGAACTACAATCCAAGGGCCGAGCCTTCATTGTAGGATAATTTTAGGATATACTCTGGTTACGTCTCTCATTAATAAACTGGTCTGCACTCTATATGGTTCTATTTCTTACTTATGCTGTGAATCCTCTAACGGTCCAGGCACACTATAAAGTAATAGGCATAAATATAAATAATTCCTTTATTTTCTACGTAGAGGTAGAAAAACATAGACCGACTTGGGGCTTCAAATAATAACACAACAGTACCGCAACTTGCGGTACTAAGAAACTGAACTTTAAAGTCGTAACGAACCCTTTCAGGCAGAATATACGTTCACTAACAATACCCGTAACCATCGGGCTCTGAACTAACTATGGAAATCGTGCAGCCACCTAGGCTAAATACTAATACGTGCTCTATCAGTTAAATACCGCTATCACCTTCAATCTAACTTTTCTCGACTCTTTCGTATCTCTACTAATAGCGTAACGCACTACCATACAAATCTCCACTCCCTTCTTGGGCTCTTGCCAACTCAGCGTGTGTCACTTAAATAGACCAGCCACCTGCTCTGAACTCACTTCGACTGGCCTGCACTGCGCAGCTACCAGAAATTTGCATCTGAGCAACACGCGAACCCTACAACTCTTGATTTATGATTTTTTTTTTTTGGAATTAAAATCCATTGTGATATAATCATTCCTTTGAATGACACTGATATTAAAAGTGATTGTTCACATAAACAGTCATGGAATACGGATTTAAGATAGCTACACGCGTATCTTGGATAAAAAGTGCACTTGAAAACTGTATCATCCATCTCTGATATTCGTGCAGATCAAAATAGAGAAAAACAAGAAAGGAAAAAAATTAGGCACCGCAAAAAGAAAATGAGATTCAAGATCCTCACGTCAGCAAACGCGAAAATAAATTAATTAAATAATTTCAATTCCCACCCGATGTGTAGAGGCATTTTAGCACCAAACGGCTAAAAAGTCCTCTAAAATGATTCTCGTTGAGCAAAAGGTTGCTATGTAATCCTGGTTTCTTCCTATTGCGTAATAAATAACGCAAAAGTAGTCTAAAGTATTACTTGAATACTCATTGACAACACAAATAAAGTAAATAATTCAACACGGAATAAAACGTATAAAGAGGGCATAGACTACCGAACAAATTAACCAGAAAACCTACCCTAGCGTTGAAAATTTCAACTTTTCAATAAAAGATTGCTCAGTTGCAACAAATTATCATGAAATTTGATTTCATTTGATTTGACTCTCTGTTTCAATGGGGATCTCGTGGCCTTGGGATGTCTTTTGGTTAGACCTGCATCCTATTCAGAAAGTTCCCCCTTGAGGTAACTGATTTGGTTAGGCCTCCTGATGACGATACCAGTCGGTTACCTCGATATATGGTTTAGTTCCTTTACTGCTACAGAATCTTGCATTATGGTGCGTTGAGCCCCAAGTGCGTGATTTTTGTTTATTTTTGTCTACATTCTTCCTGCTAATAATTATCTTGCTTTGTTGAATTATTTACTTTTAGTTATATTTGAATACTCATTGACCAAAGAGACATTTATATTTTTGCTTTGGAGAAATATAAAGTTCGTATTTCATTACTAATATTCCCTCATACAGAAATGCAGTGTCTCAATATATTGCCGCATGAAGCCTTTTGCTAAGTTTCCATTATTTTGTAATACGCAATTTCAGCCTACTCCTTAAGGGGACAGTGGACTTTCAAAATTATGAAATTTGTCCGAAAATTCGATTTTTTTTATTTTATTCAATTGTGAAACTACGGACGGGTAGCAATGTGTTGCAAAAAAATTTTTTATTTCTGTGATTACTTTCCTAGTTATAGGCATTTGTATTTAATTTAGATATTATGTGGTTACTAATAGCAATAACTTTAAATGTGTTTTTCTCAAAATAAAAATGTTCATGTCATACGAATATTCAAACTGCTCCAGGTGCATTTCTAATTATCGTATTGCTTTGAAATTTAAGTTTTATATACTTAACTGTATATTAAATAAATCTTATTGAAAATAATTATGCTTCGTAGCTCAGAATTTCCAAATTTGTACTTGAAAAGATGGTTTATAGGTATTTTGCGTAATAAAAAGGGTGTCTTCACTATTATTATTTTTTCTCTTTATATTTTTAATGAATGCTTAAAATAAGGAATAAGTTTCATTGTTAGTTCTATAAGGTATCCTGTAAATAAAAATTACCATATTATGTGTAAAAGAAATGCGCATGGAACATTTTTAATTAGGCCAATTTTTGATATAATTAATAATTCATAATTCATAAATTATTAATATTTCACCTTTAAATTTTAACCACTTTAACATATCTATGGTACTAATCACCTATTCAAATTTCAAGGAAATCCATTCAAAACAAAAAAAGTTAGGTTTGAAAGCCCACTGTCCCCTTAAACAATACTTCTAAAACAAATAAGATATAAATAATTTGATGGTGGCCGAGTAAGATATAATAGGGTTCCTTTCATAATATCTTTTGTATCTTTCATGATTTTCACAATTCTTCTCAAAGTCTTCAGAAAATTTTTGGATAGCCCTATGACACAAGGGGGAAGGGAGGAGGGAGGACACGCCACTTCCCTAATTAGCCGCATTTTTCCGTTCTTTAAAAATTCGTAAAGGTCCGACAATACTAATCAGTAACGGCCTTCACTAAAACTTGTACTAAGCGATGCTGGGGCAGAGGGCTCATCCCCCCCCCCTCTACCCGTCCCGAATTTGTCCCTTGGCATGACACACTAAATTTCCCGTCGTTTAACTCGGTAGTCTCTCCGAAACATACCTACTAATACAAAGTTGAAGGCCGTTGTGTGTTTCTGCTTTTATTTTATATTTATACGCTTTTCCAAGAACTCGCATTTCTCGGTATACGACCCAGCAGGGTCAAACCTTTTTCTCGTGTAAGTACACCGCGAATTCAAAATCAACCGGCACACCGCACCTGCTAAGTGTGTGCGGCGTCCGAGCTGAATTCCTGATGACGACGCACCTTTTCGTCAAGTGTGTTCGTCAACTCTTGGAAACAGTGAGATAGGCGAAGGAAGGAAAACAAAACAAAAAAAGGCCACAGAGCAGAAACAAAACCGTCCCCGTTAAAAAGCCCTTTTTCATCTATCACCGGAGATCTCATGAAAAGGCTCGGGGTCAGCAGTGTTAGGCAAGATCCTGTATGTTAATAGACACCCCCGAAAAGCAAAAGCAAAATAACATTACGGAGTATAATTAAATAGTTTTTATATCAGCCTTTTTATTTGTTGAGTGAGAATCGTTTTGGTCCGTATGATTCAGATTTATGACTTTCTTTGAAGGTGAAATATTATTATGCATATTGTACTGACGTGCCTGTATGTGCTCTGACCTCTTGATATATCCGCGGCGTAAACAGGACTTAAAATATAATGGAACGAATGAGGAAATGCTTTGATATTTAATTACCTTCGAGACCCATGTTAAAGTTTAAGAATGCCATTCGTGATCAATGCTTTGGAAAGCGCATCCTGATTGTTATTATTGCTTTTAGCGCTCTGTTACCGTGAAGTCTTGCAAATTGGGGAATGTTGCCGTTTGCGGCAAAAAACATCAACAGCTATTCGCAGAATATGTTATCAGTGGCAACCATATCGAATCCGCCGATTTTGGAAGAAAAAAGCAGCCTGTAATGGCCGGCTAAAAGGTTCAATGACTGATATAGCCAGGTTTTTCTCGATGAGCATGGTCCCGAACATCGCCGTAGGCCATGTTATAAGAATCGGCTGCTAAATAGCATCCAAATACTATTATCTCAAGCCCAATATATTTTGAAACAGTATTCGGTGAATACATAATCATACAGATACACTGTAATTGAATTCAATATAGATGGTACAGTTGCTTAGGTTCATATGGTAACAGTAAACGAACAAGGCAGTTCAATGAAACTACATGCATTACTCTGCGAATATTCTGACCATATTCAGTAAGTGCACTCTAGTTCTACTTTTGTTCGAAGGAACCTAATTTTTTAAAATTATTTTTTCAAATTAAGCATACTATCATGTCAAAGGAAGTTGGGAATCGGATGTCTAAGAAAAGATTCAATGACACTACATGCATTACTCTGCGAATATTCTGACCATACTCAGTAAGTGCACTCTAGTTCTACTTTTGTTCGAAGAAACCTGATTTTTTAAAATTATTTTTTTCAAATTAAGAATACTATCATGTCAAAGGAAGTTGGGAATCGGATGTCTAACAAAAGATTCAATGACGGGAATTAAGTGATCCAACCATTACCTCAGGTAGTTTAAAAGTTAGTATTCTTAATTGCTTATAGCCGGGGGATGACCAAATGGCTAAAGCGTTGATTTTTGGTACCAAAGTCTGTGGGTTCGAGTCCGGCTATTCGCATGGATGTTTGTAACCGCTCGGAATCGCCTTTAAGGCTACTGTGCATTAACCCTATTGGATTCGTTCACTTCAGTGTTAACCTATGGAGAAAATTTGTCTACTGTGTACAGCTACATAAATGCTGATAATCCAGTATAAATGGTATTTTCAGATAGCCTGAACTTTTCTGCACCTGGCTACAGGATTCCTTTTATAAATTTAGTCCACCTAAGGAATTGATGAGCGTTTAAAACACACTATACCAGACCGAATAATTAAATTTTTAAATATTATTTGCATTTAAAAAAAATAATGAAAACTGCCCCAAGGTGTAGAATTTCTTTCTGTATTACAGAGTACAATTCTTTTTTAAAAAATCTTTGAATCCAAGTTGGTAATCCTTGGACACATTTTCTTCAAAGATTAACATTGAGGTAAGAGAATCCAATAGGATTAGTACGCACCATCCTTAAGCAGTAGGTCCCGGGCTAATTAGCCCTCGTGTAGCATAAAATGACCTTAGCGATCTCAAGCAACCAACCTAAGTAGCTTATAAATGCGTACATCTAGCATGCTTAATAAGACGCACAATGCTCACAATATTTTAAACTCCATACAATCCGTGCTAATTAGTTCACGACCAATCAGTTACACGAATAATCTTTTAAAAAAAATCAGTCTACTGCAAAAAAAATTTTGAATTATTTATAGATTCCAATATAACTACGTACAGTGATAAGTAGACTTTAAGAATAATAATAATACAACTTTCATAAATTTTCGGAAAAAATCAGTCTACTGCAAAAAAATTTAATTATTTAACGATTCCAATATAACAACGTGCAGTGGTAAGTAGACTTTATGAACAATTATAATACAGCTTTCATAAATTTTCAGAAAAAAATCGGTCTACTGCAAAAAAAAAAAATTAAATTAAATTATATAACGATTCCAATATAACTACGTACAATGATAAGTAAACTTTAAGAATAATTATTATACAACTTTCATAAATTTTCTGAAAAAAAAAATCAGTCTACTGCAAAAAAAAAAAAGAATTATTTAACGATTCTGATTTAACTACGTATACTGATAAGTAGACTTTAAGAATAATAATAATACAACTTTCATAAATTTTCAGAAAAAATCAGTTTACTGCAAAAAAAAATTTAATTATTTAACGATTCCAATATTCCCATCCTACGTAGAGTGATAAGTAAACTTTAAGAATAATAATAATACAACTTTCATAAATTTTCGGAAAAAATCAGTCTACTGCAAAAAAAATTTAATTATTTAATGATTCCAATATAACTACGTACAGTGACAAGTAGACTTTAAGAATAATTATAATACAACTTTCATAAATTTTCAGTTCATCACTAAGCAATGTCTTATAATCCCTGGTTTACTAGCCTTATTGACAATGTTAAGGACATTTTGAATTTTCTAAATTCTTGTGTACGCGTATGACTGTAGGGGAGGAAATGGGAGAGGCTCCCCCCCCTCCTTTAAGAGCAGGGTAGAAGAGATATTTCCGGGCAGGGAAAGGGCTAGCTAGACAGCGTCTCCGAAAGGAAGAGATAAGGTGCTATTCGTCCGGTTTCTGGAAAATTTTTCAGCTGTAAATATCAGAGTATGAAATAAACTTTTAACTAACCCAGAATCAATGTCATAGTTTGCTTTAGGAGACAACGTTACATACCTGTTCAAACGACCCAGTTCACGCGTAAACAGCTTATACAGGGGTATATCTGTCATACTTAATCAGTCGCACTGTACTCACAGTGTTCTAACTTTCGGATAATCCGAGTTAATTAATTCACTAACAATTTAAAGCACAAATAATCGAATAAATTACTCTACTGCAAGAAATTAAACTCTTTAGAGACTCCAAGGGACAGCTGTTATATATATATATATATATATATATATATATATATATATATATATATATATATATATATATATATATATATATATACAGGTAGTTATCAAAATAATGGAAACACTTAGGAAAAACGTGAAATTCTTTATTAATATGGCATAGGACCATCTATGGCATATAATACCACCTAGATTCACTAAGGAAGTGAATTATGCAAGTCATGAATGGAGGTTAAGGCAATATTATACCATTCTTTATAGATAAATCGTCAGTGTTCCTGTAGAGATGCAATTGCTGGATATTTATTCCTGACTGTGTTCCCTAAAACAGACCACAGCAGTTCGATGATATTGGGACTTAGGGACTTGCGGGCCAGAGAAGGTGTTTCACTTGCTCTTTATGTTCCTCAAACCACGACCTGACAAGTCTAGCTGTATGGATTGGAGCATTATCATCATGGAGAACGCCATCTCCTGCGGGAAACAATTTTTACACCATAGCATGGATCTGGCCGGCGAAAAATTCGACACAATCCTTCCCAGTCAATCTCCCTTTCGGGGTTAGAATAGATCCCTTTTGAAAACCATGAGATGGCTCCCGAAACCCTAAGAAATTTCCTCTCCATGTTTGACAGCTGGCATGAGACAAGCATGATAATACGCTTGTGTAGGTGTTCTTCAGACATACGCACGTCCTGTTGCAGGGAACAAAGGGAACAATGATTCGTCTAACCAAATGTCATATTTCAACGTATCATTCGACCAGGATTTGTGCTCGCGGCATCACTGTAGAGGACGGTTTGTTTTCACATCTGTTACAAGTGGCTTGGGAATTACTACTCTGCCGTAAATGTATTGTTTTTGAAGTTTTCTCTTACCTGTAATGACTGGTACTGGAGCCTGCAGATTCAGATTGAGCTCTACGGTCACTTTGGCTGCAGTTGTCTTCTTTTTTGATGTCACAGTCCGCTTCAACACCAATCAGTCTCTAGAATGTCTTTCCGTTAACTCTGTACGCCATCATGACTTCCGATACCATAGCTCGGTAAACACCCAAACCCATGGGTGTTGTTGTAACAGATACTCTAATTAAACGCGCTTCAACAATTTGCCCTTCTGCACGGTCTACAAAGTTTGACATCTTACGCTATCCCTGAAAGAGCCTGATGCCCATAGTTTCATTACTGCTACTTTAGGGTAGAATAATGTATAAACTATATTCTATAAAAAAATATTGGTCCCTAAACTTTTTTTTTAAGGAATACGAAGCACTTCCATAAACACCACTAGTATTGATATGTTTCCATTATTTTGATAACCACCTGTCTATATATACTAGCTGAAAACCCGTACTTCACTACGGAGTACATTCAAATTAAATACAACGGCCAATGTATATAATTAATACCAAAAATATGCATAAATATATTTATAATAAATACAACCATCAATGTATGCAATTCATGTAAAAAAAAAAACGAAAAAATATATGTATAAAAAAATTGTAACGGATATTTTTATAGACAAAATAATGTAGAAGAAAATATTCAAATTAAATCTAATAGGACATACTATAGTACAGTTAATATAGTTCAGTTTGAAGAGCATATCTTTTACTGTATTCTAATATTTTTTTGGATAATGCCCAATCAACAGTCGCATTAGCAAGGAAAGAAAAATATTTTTTTTTGTGTGTGTATTCAGTTGTTATGCAGGTGACGATAAATTTATTTAAAGTACCAGAAAAAGAAATAACGTGATCAGCATTTAATAAATTAAATTCTAAAAATTAATCTTTAAAAATTCACCAAAAATCAGAAAAGAGAGGTAAAGATTCGAGAAAGATCTCATTTTAAAGGAATTTTTATGATATTTCTCGTGATATAAATTTTATAACTCTCAAATTATTATGTTAAATGCAAACTTAAAAAAAAGTTACTAAAACAGTTTAAAATTTTAATTAAAAAAATCTAAGAAGAATTTTTCAAAAATCTTTCTTGGTGCACCCCTATACTATAAGAAGAATCGCCATGCAAAATTTCAGCACTTTAGGTCCAGCGGTTTGGTCTGTGCGTTGTATGTCAGTGAGTCAGTCAGTTACGGAACTGTTTTATCTATATTTATAAAACAGTTCCGTAACTGACTCATTCACTGACTGACACACAACGCACAGACCAAACCGCTGGACCTAAAGGGCTGAAATTTTGAATGGGGATTCTTCTTATAGTGTAGGGGTGCACTAAGAAAGATTTTTGAAAACTTCTTCTTAGAGTTTTTAAAATTAATTTTTTAAGCTGTTTTTTTTTTACTTTTTTTAAGTTTGCATTTAAAATAATAATTTGAGGGTTATAAAATTTATATCACGAGAAAGATCATAAAAATTTCTTTAAAATGAAATCTTTTTTGAATCTTTACCTCCATTTCCTGATTTTTGGTGAATTTTTAAAGATTAATTTTTAGAATTTAATTTATTAAATGCTGATCACGTGACTTCTTTTTCTGGTGCTTTAAATAAATTTATCGTCACGTGCATAAAAACTAAATAGACAAAAGGAATTTTTTTTTTCTTGATAATGCAGCAGACGATTGGACATTATCCAAAAAAATATTAAAATACAGTAAAAAAAATGTTCTACAAACTGTACTATATTAACTGTACTATATTCTTTAGTATTCTTTATATTAGATTTAACTTCAACACCTTCTTCTACATTATTATGTCTATAAAAATATCTCTTACGATTTTTTTATAAATAAATATATATATATATATATATATATATATATATATATATATATATTGGCATTAATTGCATACATTGACCGTTGTTTTTACTTTGAATGTACTCCGTAGCGAAGTGCGGATTTTCAGCTAGTATATATATATATATATATATATATATATATATATATATATATATATATATATATATATATATATATATATATATATATATATATATATATATATATATATATATATATATACAGTGCTAGATTTCTAGAAATAGAGGTGCCGGAACGGTAACCTACCGGGGGGTGTGGGGGAGTATTCCAAATTATTGATAAAGAGAGGTACCTAAAGAGAGGTACCGGAACGCCGTTCCGGCGCGTTCCGCCTCAAATCTAGCCCTGTATATATATATATATATATATATATATATATATATATATATATATATATATATATATATATATATTGAGGGCCGAGATGGCTTCCGGCCGCGCGCTGTCATCACTAAAATACCTCTGTTTGTGTCGTCCCTTCATAGGGGGTAATGCTGGTCCGCGTATGGGGCTCCCATAATAAAATGGCCAACAAAACTGCAGTGAACAACAGGCGAATAGCTAGCGACAAGTGCCTCCGCATTAGTGTATATATATATATATATATATATATATATATATATATATATATATATATATATATATATATAAATTAGAATAGAGTTGTTGTCGCAATGGCAAAGATATTTTCATTCGAAGAAAAGGCATTTGAAATATCGACCAGGTATGTCAATGATAGAGGATTCAGTTATTCTTCCTGCCATAGTTGCATTTAAATGAGAGAATAATTATTAATGAGTTCAATGTGAAAGGTGGTGTCGTTGGAAATGTACTTAGATTAAATGTACTTTTTATTTCAATGAGTGTGGGTTTCTTATGCGGAAGCTCATGTCCTGCGACATTCGTACTTTAAACCCCAGCAATTTGTTAACTATTTTTATCTGGGAGCATTATTTCAATGTTTATTTATTTATTTATTTAATGCGGGAGCACTTGTCATGAGATATTAGATTTTTGTTATTCATCGCGGTCTTGCTGGATACTTTATTATGGGAGCACTATTTAGGTAACCCAGCATTGCTCCCTATGAGGGGATAACACGGTAGCGACCAAGCCTTATTTGGGATTTGAACCCAAGCCCACTAAAGCTTGGAAGAGCACGAAACTAACCACTATGCCATGAGGGCGGCGATTTCAATTTAAAATACAGAAAATTTCAATACGAACTGTGCGTAAATTACAAAACACTTTTCACACTAAAAGTGAAAAATAAAAATATTCGTGTTTAGTTAGAGGCGAGTAAGAGATGAAGTGACGAGTCCACAAGGTGCGGCAAGGTCTGCTAAACACCGTCAAATGAAGATAAGCTGCATATAATTCAAATAGTATTTTTAGAGTTTCTTATTTGTGTCGGCGTTTTTTAGTAAAATGCGCATTTCATCTCATGAAAAGTACAGATGTTTCCAATACAAACTAAATATAAAATCCAGAACATTTTTAATGCTGAAAGTGTATGGAAAATATAGAAGCCCGTTTTTAATCAACGGAAAATAATGTGTAAGTAAAATGACGAGGCTAAGAGGTTTGAGCAACTGACAATGTAAGTACTAAAGTGAAGTTAGTTTTATATAGCTATTTATCTGTTTCAATGCACTTGAAATAGCCTTTTAATTCAATGCAAAGTACAAAAATTTGCAATACGAACTATATATAAAATACATAAAGTTTTCCACACTAAAAATGAATGAAAAATAAAGGGAATAAGGGGATTTATAACAGAAGATAATAGGAGAAACCACGAGTCTAACAAGGACGAGAACCTGATAGGAAAATTTTTTTTCTTCTGTTTTCTTATTTCAAGAACAAACAATATAAAATCTCAAACAATATATTTTCAAGTTCACACATGAAAAATTTGAAAAAAAATAAACTTTTATTCAAAAAAATTATAAATTTTTAAAAAATCTAGAAATACTATGATTTTCCCTAAATTTTGGAAAGTAAACTACAAAAAGAGAGTCCTTTATTATTTAGTGATCGGAGGCAAATAATAGAAGCAATCAATAGGATGAGACCCTAATTGCGTCTTTAACAATTAATTTTTTTTTTTTTTTTTTTTTGCTCCTTATTTCAAGAACAAACAATCTAAAACCACAAGCACTATATTATCACGTACACTTCTGAAAAATTATTTTTAAAAATAATAACAAAACTCAAACTTAGTATTTTAATACATAAAGAAAAAATATCTCGAAATACCATGATTTTCCACTAAATTTTGTAAAGTAAATTACAAAAAGAGAAACTCTTATAATTTAGCGATAGGAAGCAAATAACAGGAGAAATCACGGGTCTAACAAGGACGAGAACTCGATTGCATCCTTAAAATTCAATCTTTTTCTGGCTCCTTATTTTGAGAACAAACAATCCAAAATCACAAGCGCTATATTTTCACGTACACTTCTGAAAAATCTTTTATAAAAATAATAATAACAAAACTCAAATTAAGTATTTTAATATTTAAAGAAAAAACACCTCGAAATACCACGATTTTCACTACATTTTGTAAAGTAAATTACAAAGAGAGAGACCCTTATAATTTAGAGATCAGAAGGAAATAACAGGAGAAATCACGAGTCTAACAAGGACGAGAACCTGACTGCAACCTTAAAAATAATTTTTTTCTGGCTTCTTATTTCAAGAAAAAACAATCCAAAACAACAAGCGCTATATTTCCATGGACACTTCTGAAATATATTTTTAAAGATTAATAAGAAGAAAACTCAAACTAAGTATTTTAATATTTAAAGAAAAAAATCTCGAAATAACATGATTTTCACTAAATTTTGTAAAATAAACTACAATAATTACAAGATAAAAAGACTTTTTATATACCATGTTTTTAAATTTTCTGTTGAGTCATATAAACTTGACAAATCTATGTATTAATAAATACTTTTTTAAAAATTTTTTGATGATTTATCCCATGAACTTGAAAGAAAATGATGAAATGAGTAATAAAGAGAGCAATTATAAGAAATTTTGAAACATTTATTTATTGAATAACATATATAAACACAGTACCCGAATAATTTCGCTATTACGTTAATAGGTTCACTATTACGTTAATAGATGGCGCCTGTAGCGCAGTTACTTTTCGCTCCAGACGCTACTCGTATTTTTACGTAATGGATTTTAAAATATGGAATAAAGATGGCTAAAAGTATTAAAATAATGCATTGTCATCGTGTTCTGAGCTATCCTAAAAGTTTCAAATGTCTAGCTAATCGGGAAGTTAGTTAAAAATCAATTGCAAGATTTGTACCAGACAAACACACAAACACACACAAACAGGAAAGCAAGTTAATAAAAACATGGTAAAAAGAGAGACCCTGATAATTTAGTGGTCGGAAGCAAATAACAGGAGAAGTCACGAGTCTAACAAAGACGAGAACCTGATTGCAACCTTAAAAATCAATTTTTTTTCTGTTCCAGTATTTCAAGAACAAACAATCCAAAACAAGCGCTATAATTTCAAGTATACTTTTGAAAAATCTTAAAAAATAATAATAATAGCAAAACTCAAACTAAGTATTTTAATATTTTTAAAAAAATCTCGAAATACTATGATTTTCACTAAATTTTGTAAAGTAAATTACAAAAATAGAGACCCTTATAATTTAGTGATCGGAAGCAAATAACAGGAGAAATCACGAGTCTAACAAGGACGAGAACCTGATTGCATCCTTAAAAATCAATTTTTTTCCTGGCTCCTTATTTCAAGAGCAAACAATCCAAAACCACAAGCGCTATATTTTCAAGTACACTTCTGAAAATCTCTTAAAAAAATAATATTAACAAAACCTAAACTAAGTATTTTAATATTTAGAAAAAAAATCTCGAAATACTATGATTTTCACTAAATTTTGGAAAGTAAATTACAAAAAGAGAGACCCTTGTAATTTAGTGATCGGAAGCAAATAACAGGAGAAATCACGAATCTAACAAGGACGAGAACCTGACTGCATCCTTAAAAATCCATTTGTTTCTGGCTTCTTATTTCAAGAACAAACGATCCAAAACAAGCGCTATAATTTCAAGTACAGTTTTAAAAAATCTTTAAAAAATAATAATAATAACAAAACTGTTTTAATATTTTTTAAAAAATTCTCGAAATACTACGATTTTCACTAAATTTTGTAAAGTAAATTACAAAAAGAGAGATCCTGATAATTTAGTGATCGGAAGCAGATAACAGAAGAAATCACGAGTCTAACAATGACGAAAACCTGATTGCATCCTTAAAATTCAATTTCTTCTGGCTCCTTATTTCAAGAGCAAACAATCGAAAACCGCAAGCGCTATATTTTCACGTACACTTCTGAAAAATCTTTTAAAAAATAATACCTACAGAACTTAAACTAAGTATTTTAATATTTAAAGAAAAAATCTAGAAATACTATGATTTTCACTAAATTTTGGAAAGTAAATTACAAAAAGAGAGACCCTTGTAATTTTGTGATCGGAAGCAGATAACAGGAGAAATCACGAGTCTAACAATGACGAAAACCTGATTGTATCCTTAAAATTCAATTTCTTCTGGCTCCTTATTTCAAGAGCAAACAATCGAAAACCACCAGCGCTATATTTTCACGTACACCTCTGAAAAATCTTTTAAAAAATAATACTTACAGAACTTAAACTAAGTATTTTAATATTTAAAGAAAAAATCTCGAAATACTATGATTTTCACTAAATTTTAGAAAGTAAATTACAAATAGAGAGACCCTTGTAATTTTGTGATCGGAAGCAGATAACAGGAGAAATCACGAGTCTAACAATGACGAAAACCTGATTATATCCTTAAAATTAAATTTCTTCTGGCTCCTTATTTCAAGAGCAAACAATCGAAAACCACAAGCGCTATATTTTCACGTACACTTCTGAAAAATCTTTTAAAAAATAATACTTACAGAACTTAAACTAAGTATTTTAATATTTAAAGAAAAAATCTCGAAATACTATGATTTTCACTAAATTTTGGAAAGCAAATTACAAAAAGAGAGACCCTTATAAGATCTAAATTTTAGGAAATTATTTTCATCGTCACTAGAAATTATCGTCATCGTCACCTCAGACAAACACACTTAAATTGTTCATTATCATGTCTGCGGTTTGTTGTCCAGCTCACCTTGTAATGACGAGACGGAATGGAAATATGGCTAGCTGTTCTTAACGGGTTCATTGGTTCAGGACGAGGGCTTCTCGGAAGGACCACAGATTTCAGATTACATTGCACTAATAATACATTCAGCCAGTAAAGCCTGGAATGTGCTCGTTCCGGCAGCTACAAGCATCCGGGAAGAGACTCGCCCCGAATGTTGTGAAATAGGTGAGATGAAACAATTATTTTTTGAAAAATTAGAAATCTGCATCGTTGAAGCATCCATTCGGTTGCTCTCATTTGCATTTCAAGGTTCCTCTTCAACACAAAATCGTTAGTATGTAGGGATTAAGAGGATTTCTACGCGAGGCGCAGATTTTTATCGGCTTTTGCAACATAATGAGATTCAAGGTGCTTAGGATTTCAAAAGAAAAACAAATCGAAGATCGCTTTGTTAGTGAAAGATAACAATAAGTTTTGCAGTATTATTACTTACTAGAAGGTAACCCGTCATTTTTACGTCATAATACTAATAATGACGTCATAATGGAAAAAGTATATGAAAGTTAAAAAATATCCCGAATTATCTAACAATATTGCATTTAATCCACACCTTGTAAAAGCAAACGCTTTCATTATTTTTTATTTATTTAGTTTTTCATGCGATTGGAGTAGTAGACTGCCATCCAACCCGTCATTTTGACGTCATAATACTAATATGACGTCATAATGGAAAATGTTTATGAAAGTTAAAAAATATTCCGAATTATCTAACAACATTGCATTTAATCCACACCTTGTAAAAGCAAACCCTTTCATTATTATTTATTTATTTAGTTTTTCATGCGATTGGAGTAGTAGACTGCCATCCAGTTTTTTACAGCTCACTACGCGATATGAATACTTGAGCTACTTGATTCATTCACATTCAAGCTTGTTTACTTTCGGAATTCATCGGAAAAGTAAACAGATTTTTAAAAACTGTTAAATATGCAGCTAAAAGCATCCATTTTTTTTTAGTTCTGAATGTTTTACAGAAAAATAAGCTGAACAAACGTGATTTGATGGAGAAGATATTAGTTTTTAGGTAAGAAAAAATTCTGATCCACATCTGAAATTGAAATTAAGCCTAACCGGCTGTTTGTTTACTGAGGGCTTCAACTGAAAGATGAGCACAGCCCGGAAGTGTTATACAGAGACAACGGCTATTATATATATAATAAAACATTTTTGTTTAGTTAGGTAATTAGCTAGTTTTGCATTCATATGCTATACATAAACTAATTAAATTTAGTTTTTAAAAAAGTACTGGGCTATATGGTATTGTAGTGTGGAGCGCATATGCTTAATAAACTTTTATAATTTTACCGCCATCTAAATGCTCCAATGTATTGCATCCCACACTGTATGTTAATGTATTGCACCACGTACTGCATGTATTATTTCTGTGTCTCTTTACGTGCTAGTCTACAGCGTTATTACTGCAATTTAAAACTTTTAAACTTCCTGTGATCCATTACAGTGTATTGTTTCCTTTTTCGAGTCTGCTAAACACCGTCAGCAGTCCTATGAGTTAAGGTTGGGGAGAAATATTTGCTGTTTTCCATATTCGCTTGCTAAACCCCGTTAATAAAAAATGTCAAATACTTTTGTTTTGTGTATGACCACGAAATTCGACAAAATCCTAGCATATATAGCAAAAGCATAGAATAGTCGTAAGTCATTTGAATGAATTAAACATTTTTAAAAACGAGCAAATATCACCATGCGTATCCCATGTGATGCAATAAGCATATGATTCTAATATGATCTAGCTTTTTGTCATACATACATACAGACACACACACACACACACACACACACACACACACACACACACACACACACACACATATATATATATATATATATATATATATATATATATATATATATATATATATATATATATATATATATACATATATATACAGTGGAATCTCGATCTATCGAGGGACTGGGTGAAATAAACGGTACATAAGGGAAAACGATGATTCGGAAGACGATCGATCGAAATTCCACTGTATGTATATATATATATATATATATATATATATATATATATATATATATACACTGCTAAAAAAAATTAAGGGAGCAAGCTAAGAAGTTAAGAAAACCGTGCGAGACAGCCACGTATTGCCATAAAATGGATAGTACACGCGTATCAATGCGCAATACAGAAAAAAAGACGTAAAAAAATTTGTAAGCTTTAATTCATTGAAAATATGGAAAAAACAGGAAAAGATGATTTAGGGCAACAATTTGGTTACATGTAAAGGATAAAAAATATTGTATAGAATTGATGCAAGATTTTTAATATGGCGTGTGGTCTCCTCGAACAGCTAAGACTGCTGCACACCTGTTTTCCATTTATGCGATGATGTTATCGATAAGACTTTGGGGAATACTGTTCCACTCCTCAAGAAGTGCAATCTACAAGTCTCGGAGAGTAAAAGGAGGCCTTGGTCTCGCAGCAATACGTCGTCCGAGCATGTCCCAAACATGCTCGATTGGATTCAGGTCAGGAGAGCACGCTGGCCATTCCATACGCTGTATTGTTTCAGCTTCAAGCATGTTCTCCACAAGACGAGCTGTATGCAGTCTGGAATTATCATGCTGGAAAACAAAGGAATCTCCAATGGCTGCAGCGTAAGGTATGACATGAGGTCTCAGTATCTCGTCTGCATACCTTCGGGCCGTCAAAGTACCATTCCGAATGATATGCAGGTCCGTACATCCACCTATGCTGATTCCACCCCATACCATAAAACCAGCTCGTCTGTATTGTGACCTTTCACGATCGAATGTGGGGTTATTTCGAGTGCCCCTTTCTCTCCATACCAAAACCCGTCGGGTGTCACACTTCAGACTGAATCGGGACTCGTCTGTAAACAGCACTTGGTTCCAATCATGTTGCTCTCAATCTCGATGTTCAGCAGCCCATCTTCTTCGGGCCGCACGGTGGCGTGAGGTCAACGGAATGCAGACCATTGGCCTACGTGCATAGGGACCTCCCTGATGAAGCCTATTACGTACTGTTTGGCTGGACACCCTTCGTCCTGTTGCCAAGAGCAACTGTCTTTGCAGCTGAGTAGCATTGTCTGTTCTGTTTCGACGAGCTGTTAACAGTATATATCGGTCATCAGTTCCTGTAGTGGCGAGTGGCCGACCTTGCCCTGGTCTACGTCTAACATTCCCTGTTTCTTGGAATCGATTCCACAGCCTTGCAACGACACTTCTGGCGACTCCAACAGCGTCCGCGACACTAAGTTGTGTTTGCCCGGATTCAAGTCTGCCTATAATACGCCATGCCATGGATTCCGGTAAATCACGTTGTTGAGACATTTTCAAGTCACCTTTTCTCAAAAAGAATAACTGAGCAATCGAATTTCACAGTTAAGGCAGTGAAACAGACGTTTCTGCAACATCCCGATTTCCGCCTTTATGTTCTTTTTCTGGTTTTTGACGTCATGAACTTTGATTTGCATATGAAGTTTTCTGCTTCTGTTTCCTGCTAGGCTTTAAATTATGAATGATTTATTTTATGTTACTTTTCGGTGTAAGTATTTGCGTAATTTCGTTAAAACCATGTGCTTCCCTAAATGTTTTGAGCAGTGTATATATATATATATATATATATATATATATATATATATATAAAAACATATATTTGGGCTAAATTCTTAAGTCTGGCTACTTCTAGCATTGGCCAAGCCACTTGGCCAAAGCCCAAAATAATCGAGAATTTACTTCTCCTTCGGGCTTTGGTCAGCCCATTCGCAATGAACCAGACAATCAATGACCAATTCACGAATTGCCGAAGAAAAAGTGGCCAAAGCTAGAAGTTTTGGGGAGTTGATCATACCAGTTCAAACTCATAACCATTGAGAAAATCCCATTAGTTGAACCAAAGTAGAAAAAATCATTTCAAAATCACACAGAAAGGGACAATTCTTCTTGGGTAATTCGCTTACTGATCATTGATTGTCGGGAGGATCTCGTATTGGCAGGACAAAACCTGAAGAAATCTTAAATTCTCCATTATTTAGGGCCTTGAAGAAATGACTTGGCCAATGCTAGAAGTGGCTGGACTACGTCGGGCTTTGGCCCTAACACACAAATCTCTCTCTCTCTCTCTCTCTCTCTCTATATATATATATATATATATATATATATATATATATATATATATATATATATATATATATATATATATACAGGGTGTCCATAATTAAAGTCCCACTCTCAAAAGGCTGCTAAAATAGAACCACTGCTCAGAATGACTTCAAATTTGAACTGAATATACTGGAAGAAGAGGGAAACAATTTGGTATAATAAAAAAAAGTTCCAAAATTTATCAATAGATGGCGCTGTGACATTTTGGGACTCTTTTTTCTTTATTATGCCAAATTGTTTCCCTTTTCTTCCAGTATATTCAGTTCAAATTTGAAGTCGTTCTGACCAGTGGTTCTTTTTTTACAGCCTTTTGAAAGTGGGACTTTAACTATGGACACCCTGTATATATATATATATATATATATATATATATATATATATATGTTATTTTCTATTTTCAAAGTAGTTGGACACTACGCTATTTTATTTTGTTTACTTTTTTACTAGGATTTATAACAAGGATGTATGGGGGGAAGCATGATTTTATTTTTATTGTCAAAATTCGTTTTTTTTCCCCATTTCCAAACATCAAAATGACGTCTCTCACCAGCCGGAGGACAGGGCCGGAGGACTAGGAGGACAGGGTTTAGTGGAACTTCCGCATTCGTGTAACTAACTTACTGAAATTAGAATTGACGTTTTCAATAAGAAGACCACACGAAAAAACTTTTACTGTGCTCATGAATACATTTTGAGCAGGTGGAAATTTTGGAACGAAGTTCTTTTACTCGGCTTACAGTAGAGTGAACTGGCAGGAATCGTCACGTAACGAAAAAACGTTATGCCCCCTTCATAAGAGCTTTTTCTCGAGGACTCTGTGGCTGAATGGTTATCGTATCGGACTACGGAGCGAGAGGTACCTGGTTCAAATCCTCGCACAAGCGCTGGCCGTTTCTATTCCATATATATATATATATATATACACATATATATATATATATATATATATATACACACATATATATAATACACTACGCTATTCCAAGAATGAGTGGGAATAGAAACGGCCAGCGCTTGTGCGAGGATTTGAACCAGGTATATATGTATGTATACATATATGTATATATATATATGCATGTATATATATATACATATACATGAAATCTACATATTAAATCACGTTTAGAATTGAAAAAATAACGTAAGGAACTTCGTTCCTGACGGGGGTCCCCCGACCGCACAATTTTTTTTTTTAAAAATTATATGCTTTCAAATAACTGGAAAACATACCCATTTTATACCCTACTGTTATTGCGCAGGTAACTTTCCAACAAAAAATTTGTTCGTGGGGAGATACAAAAATTTAAAATTTGTCAGTATCATTTCACAAAAAACAGTTACATACCGAGAGGAAATCTGGGAAGGAGAAATTTTTTTAAACTGCATCCGCTCTTTCCTATTCATGAATAGTCAATTATTCAAAATGAATTAGGAGATCTGATAATGAATATGTTTGTATATCCGAATCCTTTTAGCGCCACGTGTCGGCTATAAATAACAAATATTCTAACAGTCGAAATCCGCAGGCTATTTCTCACCAATGTTTTTGTTGAAGGACACAGAGCATTAAACACTTCTATTTTAAGTATGTTGCAATTATCTTGCGACGCACAAGTACCAATTATTGTCATTTGATACCACCATTTGCTTTTATTCATACTTTCTCCTTCACTATTGCAGCTTGTAAGGCAGGTTCTCCCGTGAAAAAATTGTCATATCTGATCTTTGCGGTCTAACAAATGATGTTTGTTAAATACTACCTCTTGATAGCACCTTGAATCAAGTTCTACGATAAATAATGTTAAAGACATAGATATATGGATATCTACTCTAGATTTAATTTTGGGGTATTGATGCAACAAAACACATTATGATATATTTCAACCCTAGGCTAACTCAGTACTATCTTTTAAGCTGATACGTTTATAATGAACTGTGAGAGAAACCATCAGCAGAATAAGTAATTAAAAATTGCATTGAAAAATACTTCTGTGAAAAGCATGTATTCAAAAGATTTTTAATATTTTGTATAAAACACCATTGAAATTTATTTTTAATAGAAATGAAATTTGACACATTCGTTCTGTTTCTTGAAATTGTTTTCTTAAGACTATGCTGAACATAGCCCCTGGTGATGACAGTTTGAAACTATTCGTTTTTCATGTATTACATTACTTTCCTCGAAAGCTTTCTTTTAAATATATCTAATTTTCATATTTGGTAAATTTTGGCCACTCATTTAACCCTCGATTTGAAATATTTAGTGTTTAAATATAATCTAAATTTCATTATATCGGTTACAGTTTGAAAAACTGCGATTGATTTATGTCGTCACCGCACTTTCATCCATCTTCTTTGGTGAAAGTCGATGAAATCTGTCGAGGAAAAATACGGGGCAAGAACTCATACATTCTACGGTGACTGCTTACTTGCAGGATTTTCTTCAGTTACGGTGAAACTTATCTGCAGTTGCCAGTTATGGTTCCGAAAAAAATGTGGCTGTTTTGAGGGGTGGCCGTCGAATAGAGGTGGCCAGCCAGAGAAGTTTCACCACAGTGGCGCACCCAGGGGGTGGGCCAAGGGGCCCTGCCCCCCCCCCCAAAGAAATAGAAATTGCATAGAAATTGCATTATGAATAATGAATTTGCATTATAAACATTTTTATCCATTCAACCTCGCCCCCCCCCCCAAGATTAAATCTTGGGTGCGCCACTGTTTCACTGTATAACCTTTTTTCTCTCTCTCAAGAATCCTCAGCACTTCTTTTTTCTGTGAGAATGAGCTTTTCTCATGAGTGCACATCTTAACAACGACATGACACACTTTATTATTCACATTCTTCCTTCGCCTTTTGAAACAACTTGTTTGGCTTGTAAGTCGAACTCCAGACCCTAGGAGATTCGGGCTGTACTACAGAGGCTGTTCGCACATTTTTTAGACGATTTTGGTAAGCGGTAATAAAAAATCGTTTGCTGCAAAAGAAATAATTGCAATTGTACTATGTTTTTAAAAGTCAAAATTATCGTCTGCGGCTTGAAAGTTTTGTTTTTATTAAAAATGGCGTTTTTAACAAAGCAGTGGTTCGAAGGCTACATTTATGCTCTTTCCGAAGAGAAATATGCATACTCCGTTATCCAAAAACGATGTGAGAGTCATGGTTTTGTGATATCTAACGCGTCGATAGGTAATATCGTCAACAAGAAAGAATAAAAAACGTCAAATTGGAGCCTCAAGTGGGACAAAAAATCCAAACAAGTATCCAAGAAAAATAGGACATCTTCGACTATTGCAAAGGTACGTTGTTTAATGTTAAAAGAAAATCCCCCTAGTCAAAGGACAGTTGCAAAATCATTAAAATGCTCGGTGTCCACTGTAAACAAAATGATAAACGTTGATTTAAATCTTAAGAAAGCGAAAAAACGCAATGTGCATCGTCTTCTTCCAAATCATATCGCTGAACGCAGGACACGCTGCAGAATTCTATATGAGAAACACTTATCCAAAGAAAATTGGAAAACAATTGTCACAATAGATGAATCATGGGTGTATTTAAATGACTGCAACAAAAAAAGAGCCATTTATTATCATAAAAGGTGAGAAAAAAATTTAAGTACATGGTTCAAAGAATCGAAAGAAAGTTTTTCTAAGGGATTCATGATTGTTGCTGGTTTTTCTTATAATGGCAAGTTGAAAATAAAGAGAGTGGAAAAAAATGTCAATATTAACTCCAAATACTATCAGGAACATATTTTATCGCCAATTTTTCGGAATGAAATACCATCGCTTTACCCACAGTGCCATCAATCTGTGAGACTCCATCAGGACAAAGCTAGCAGTCACACATCAAAATCCACTGTAAATTTCCTAAAAGAAATGGAACAAAAAACTGGTAGCAAGGCCATACCCTTCACTGATATCACTACTAAATCTCCCGATGTATCACCTATGGATTTTTGTGCTTTAGGACTTTTAAAATCTGCATTATCCAAACGTCGTCCCAAAACCCTTACAGGACTCTGGAAAGCTGTTCAGGAGGAATGGGATAGATTACCTCTTCTGACACTTCAAAAGGCATTATTATCCTGGAAATTGCGGTGTCGAAAGATAGTTCAAAATAAGGGATGTCAAATAGATCATTTAAAACACAAGAATTTTATGTAATTTAGTTTTGTGAATAAAATATACATCGTCTAAAAAATGTGTGAACAGCCTCTGTATAACATCACCAGATCATAATGTTCACTAACAAACTGTACACTATTTATTGCCCATTAGTGAGAGTCAGGCGAAAAATTTTGAAGTTTTTGCCAGTGGCAGCGATATTTTCCTTGCATCTTTAAAGCAACTTAGCCCTCCAACCAGGGGGCATTAGCAACAACAACAACAACAACAAAGCAACTCAGCTATTTTGGGAATCGAACCTGACATCTCTTGCTTTCCGACCGGGTGTTACCGTTGCACCACCGTGACCTGTCACTATCTTTCAAAATTAACTATTTTATCTTTCAACATTAATTATCATCCATATTCTCGTAACTGGCGTATATGCGTAACTGGCGCCCGGGACATTTTGGCTCCCCCCCCCCCCCCCGAAAAAACTTATAACCTTGAAAATCTTGTTTGTCTTGGGAATTATTTGACGCCCCTCTGCGAGAGGCACCCGGGGCATCATAGACCCCTCCCCCCCTCTCTCTACGCCACTGCACATTCTTCCTTCACCTTTTGAAACAACTTGTATGGCTTGTAAATCGAACTCCAGACCCTTGGAGATTCGGGATGTACTATAAAACACCACCAGAACATAATATTCACTAACGAACCGTGCATTATATATTGCCCACCTATGAAAGACGAGCAAGATCTTTTGACGTTGGTGCCACTGACAACGATATTTTCCTTCAACGATTCATTCAATGATTCATTCCTTTCAACAGTATTTTCAAGCGGTTTAACTAGTTTGAGAGTTAAACCTGCTGTCCGACCAGTTGTTACCGTTTGCACCACCAGGACATGCCACTATCTTTTAACATTAACTCCACGTAGTCCAGAGAGAGCCGTAATTACTCACACTTTTGTATCAAGACAAAATTTTAAACGAAAAACGTCACTTATATGCATAGTTCAGCTAGGCTTCTAGGAAATCATGACTTTTTAAAAGTCATACACAGAGAGTTATATTTTGTGGAGAAAATTCTACTTATTAAAATTAATTAAAGTCCAAAAGTTATTTAGTGGTTCAAATGAAATTTAAACAACAATCTATAATGTGGTGGTTAGTTAAAACGTATATGGCAGTCGAGTGAGCTACTACTGATTAAGAAGTCAAAAACTTTCTACAATTGGAAGCCCGTGAATTAAATTACTCTATAACTAAACTTCATGAGCTGATAACTGCAAAACTCGGCTTGTCAACCTACAAATAAAGACCTACATTGGGGGAAGTGATTGTTAAGGAAGTACTTATTTATATGTATGGTCTTAAAAGGGAACCTGATTGAGAAGCTGATGCTTCGTTTGTTATAAATCTTTTTATAACATAACTAACACTAAAAAAAATTAAATAAATATGAAATCCAAAAGAAAAAATGATAAAGATTCACTCGTTGTATACGGATGTAAAATTATACACGAAGACACATAATCTCTTCAAAGAAATTCAAAGTCCAATCATCTTGACGGCTATAATCCTTAATTCTTCACGCCCTATTTTCAACAGATGAGGGTGGAGGTACTCGCGAAACATTCTGACTAATACGCTTGACTCATGAAAGGGTTACAGTAACATAACGAATGACATACGATATAAGTCAAAGTACTTGGAGTAAACGCCCTTACTACGAGACTTAACAGTAAACAATGCTGAAGATGACGCAAGGGAATCTACGGTTCGGAACATTAATCATACACTGTTCACTACTGTTAGTTTGATAATGCCCTATCCTCGCCGGATTGTCTGCAGCTATTTAACAAACCGCAAGTAATGGGGGAAAAAGAATCAATTATATTTTCTATGTTAATGTTTTTGTGGGTTAGGTTCAACGCGTAACTGATTCGTCCAATGAGAATGTATAACGATCGTAGATGTTTGAGGTTTTTTTCCTTTCCTTTGTGTAAACTCATATTAAGAAATCATCCATAAAGTGTTTGCTGACACACATACTACTTGCAGTACACGAACACTGGTAATAGGATATCAAGGAACAATGAGTTTCTCTGGAACCACATTCTTTTTTCGAATGGAGGATATCGTTTAATATAACAGGAACCATGTCCCTAACCTTAATGAAATAACAAAATTTTTCATGATATTTATAGAACACTGACTCAAATAATTCTGTATAACAACTAATCGTAATTTCGAATTTTTCTACGGTGAGATCAAAGACGTTTGTCTTGGCCTCTCTGGATGTAAAGAGTATAGGAGTTGTAAAACCTTAAACAGGACAGCCATAACTACTTTCTAATGAAATCTAGTGCAATAGTGACATTGTCTTCTCGCTGACTTTTCAATCAGCTCGGGAGATAGGGGACATCGATCTTCAACAGAGGTTATACAACAACAATAACTATGCCAGTAAAGAACCAGAAATTTCATTTCGTCTTAAATCTAAAAGAAAAAAAATTAGAGAAGGATAAGCTTAGTTTTTATGTCAACCATCAAAATATATAAATTCTTGGCATGATAAGGAAACTTACTGCGTCGTCAGTCGAAATAAAAAATAAATTACAAGATAAAAAGAACTTTTTATATACCATGTTTTTAAATTTTCTGTTGAATCATATAAACTTGACAATTCTATGTATTAATAAATACTTTTTAAATTTTTTTTGATGAATTTTCCCATCAACTTGAAAGAAAATGAAGTTAATTGGAATTTAACTTGCGTTTAACTTTTCATTCCCGTCTCGGTCGATAGATGGCTGCACCAGTCTACAAAACAAAATTAACTGAAAATTAATTCAATGCTGCTTAAAGATTGCTAAAAGTATTAAAATAATGTATTGTCATCGTGTTCTGAGCTATTCTAAAAGTTTCAAATGTCTAGCTAGTCGGGAAGTTAGTTAAAAATCGATTGCAAGATTTGTACTGGACAAACACACACACAAACAAGAAAGCGACTTAATAAATACATGGTAAAAAGTACCACAACTCACACTGACTGCAAGAAGCATATACTCATTTCATTTACTTTCCGTCATCATTTCTAAACCCTCATAATAGGCCTCATAGAAGCACACGTAAATTTCTAAGCACAAAATATCTTCTATTCCAAAAATGCTTCGCGTTATATCTGTGGTATGAATGCTTCAACTTCTGAAATTTCTTCACAATTATAGAGTAACGTTCTGTAATTAATGAGAGATATTCAGTTTTACTGACAAAAATCAGATTTGGTTGATGGACATAAAAATTGAAAATGAGGTAAAGCACCGAAGGGAAAGGCTATATCCACTTTTTCTGGTGAAGTTTTACCGTATCTTTATCAGTAGCATAGAGTCTTTGACTCTTGGGATATCGCTGAAGCCGTTTTCTAATTTATATTTCACCATATTTTAAAAGTTATTTTGTAGCACGTACTTATTTAGTATGTATTATGTTTAAACTTTAACATAAATTTGAAAAAAAGCGGTTTTGATCTTCCTGTATAAGCTTAACGCAACAGTAAAGAGAGGAAAGTATAAAAAACAACACATATCTTCATTTTAAAAATATTAACAGCTATCCCTTACATTTTCAGGCTATCTCATGCCTTATGAAAATATTATGATTTTGATATTTATGAATGATAATAAATCAGGGGCCATGAAGAAATTTATTGTTTTAATGGGTTAAAATTCTACATGGTTTGTTTGTTTGTTTGTTTTTCTTCTTTAACTAGCTGGTCTTTCTTATATCCTTGACGTACGCATATTTCAAAATTATTATTTTTGTTTGTCAAGATTTAAAACTGCCAATTTATAAAATATATATGCTTCAAAGTTGTTGTAGCTCAGAGTCTTATTGGAGTTTCATGCTATCATTAAGTTTATTCTATGTTAATGTTAACAACGGAAAGAGTCAATTATTTCATACGATCATAAATCACTAATAAGAGAAAGTTTAAATATATCACGTTTGCATAGTCGGAAAATTACGTTATTAAAGAAAGAAAAAAAGAAACATAGGTGGAAACTGCAAAAGGTAAAATAATCTCGATAAAAATCAATGGGCTTTTTATGGGCTTCATCAATGGGCTTTTTTTAATTAAATAGAGAATAAAATAATCCCTTATCTGATTCAAACTAAGATCTGATTTTGTTGCGGCCCAAGAATCTATATATATAAAAAGCGTAGGTGTGCGGCACAAAAATCGACGATATTTCTACACTCCGAATGGCAACGGCTGCAACTACCAGATGTAAACATTAGCGGCCGTACGCAATTTGCAACCGCGTGTCAACATGGATTCACGCGCTAAAACTAAGAATGCTCGAAAGCTAGCTACACGATCAAGTGAAAATTGGAAACACTCTCGATAAAGACAGCGAAGAAGAAAAAATTCATCGAGAGGGCATAAAGGATTGCGAGGTTAGGCTTAATCGTCGCCGGCATAGCAACCGACAGCCAGTAATAGTTAATATTTTACACTTTTTTTCAGTACTTGCTGAATGTTTACTCTTTTATAAGTGAAGAAATTTTCCCAAGAATTTATTATTTGGTATGATTAAGTGTAGATATCTGAATTGTGAACAATATTACATACAGAGAGTGATGTAATCCACACTATATTTTAGTACTTGCTGAATTTTTACTCCATTTTTTTAAGTGAAAAAAATTTTTTCCCAACAATTTCTTTTTTGATGTAATGATAAAGTGTAGATATCTTATTTTCAAAAATAGTGCATTCAGAAAGGGATGTAATTTTTAAAATCATTGGTGTGGGGTTTCTCAGTCTTATCTTTAACTCTGTTCTGAAGTAATGGAAATTCACATTTTTTAATCACGAAGTTTTAGAATCAGCCTTATATAGAATACCCCTTAACAACGTATATTTATGATGACAGGTAATGATAACATTCCTTACATACGTTACTTTCAGTTGAGTTGTTTTGCAAAAGAAAATATAAAACTAAAAGCGACCATGCTGGTCGCGTAGCAGCTAGTTTTTCTTATAAATGTTGAAGATGCAAACTTATTTTTCCTAAATACATTCAAGTTATGCTAGCTAATTAATGTCGCTGTATATAGAATCTATTATTTATTTGTTATTTATTTTTGATAACGTAATGAACAGGTAAAAATGTCGGATTGTTTATCGCTTGGCTTGCTTATTTATGCAAATAACTCTATTTCGACTTTCATAACGATTGTTTGAAGCTAATTGCACAATACGAAGGCAAATCCGAGAAATTCACGACTGTCAAAAAGTAAACAGTTTGGAGATTTCAATTTCATTGTAGTTTGGCAGCTTTTACGAACTTCTGGGAAATTATATATCGCTGTATTCAAGGAAACGAAAATATCAGTAAAACAGATTAGTTATCTACGATATCGAGAGATAGCTTACGTCTTCGAACACATAAATTTCGTTTGAAAACGATAAGGAAGGAATTTCGAAACATAAATTATATAAATATATGATATTAATGATATAAATCGAATTAAAGAAGATGAGTGATTCTTGATACACAAACCAGAAGATTAAAGCCTCCGCCTGCAGTTAGAGCTTTTGAGGTTATCGAGGGAAAAGTTTAGATCATCCGCAACCATCTCATATTTCTCACAGAAAATTATCATTTTCTAGAGTAAAAATGTACGTTTGAAAATGAAGAATCGTCACCCATCGAGCTTCGGAATGTGAAAATAGAAGAATCAAAGGTAAGTTGGTGTAACTGGCCCATAGGGTAACTGGGCCATAACCCTCCCAGATTTTTCCTTTACATATTAGGTGGGAATTCCCCCTCTGTGTGTTATTCATTTTTTCCGGTGTTTGCAACAATCTATCTTACAACATTGTTAATTGTTTTCAAAAATTATTTTTAAATGGGGGTAGAATTTTTTTTTTTTTCTAGATATACAAGCACTGGACCCAGTTACCCAGTCACAGATTTTGTTGTTTCTTATGAGAAATAGACCTGGGTGGTCCTTTTACCCCATTTATCAGGGGAATATATATATATATATATATATATATATATATGTGTGTGTGTGTGTGTGTGTGTGTGTGTGTGTGTATATGTGTATATATATATATGCCAGAAAAATTTCAAAAAAATAAATTTCAGGTATAAAAAAATTTTCAGGTAGTCTCTTCTAACGAAACTACCGCGGGTTATTATATGTCTATAATAACCCGTGGTAGTTTCGTTAGAAAAGAGACTACCTGAAAATTTTTTTTTCTAATATCCCGTTAAACTATCCGAAAATTTATGGGACTAGGGTGTTTTTTCGATAGCCTAAAATTAAAGAAAAAAAAATCCTGATTGGCTCCCCAAACTTACGATGCACCACAAAATATTCATTACATCCAGTCCTTCCAAAATCATAACGAGGATTTACAACTCTTCAAGGGCGATCTCCTCTTTCCTCTCATTTCAATATTAAAAAAAAAAAAATGTTGAAATTTCTCTTGTGAATGTTTTAGAGTTTTACGTACAGCGAGCCTTAAGTTTAGCGAGCCTTATATTTGTAAATGGAAACCCTTTCACCTCTTACCCGTTTATACATCTGGATTCCTCCTCTGAATATAATTATATTATAATTCATTGACCAATTCCATTACTAATTTCTAAATAATCAATAATTTAATCATGTTCACGGTTATGCACAACTATTCACATATTAATCCTCAAAGTTTTTCTTTGAGAAGGGAATCTTCTTCAAAAGCTCCTGAAATGTTTCTGCGGCTATTGGAGCAGCATTGAAAGTTATGATTACTTACTATGAGCTCTTATTATCAAATGCTTCGACTTTTCTGAATAATTAAATTTTTAAAAATACTAAAATACATTGCATATGATTTACTGCAATGCCATCAAAATGTTTTAATTACGTATACTTTTATATAGGGTAAATTCCGTTTAAAAACTCAAAAGATATTAACTAGATCAAGGGCGACTCCAGTCTAGATTTTTTTTTTTTTTTTTTTTTTTTTGGGGGGGGGGGTACAACATCGGCTCTTAGGGTTATATATATATATATATATATAAGAAATAAACATTCTCTCATTTTAAATTTAAACTCCTTTAGTATTAGGTCTGCGATTATATAATTTTAGGCTATGGAAAAAAAATACGCCGTGATTTTTTGGGAGGGGCAATTGCCCCTACTGCCCCCCCCCCTCCCCCTTGGAGCCGCCAATGAACTAGATATAAATCTAACTGAAACTGAAAAATGTCTTTGTTTCATCGGGTGTTTTCAATCTCCTTTGTTGAAACACACTGCCATCTGTTGTCGGAGACAGGTACTATTTCCCTGCAGTCAAGAGACGTTATTCTGTACATATTGATATCAATCACGATATCCGTCTGAGAAAAAATATTAAAATATGGAAAAACTGCTAAAGTACCTAATCACTAAATCTTGACTTTTTTTTTCCTCCTAAGGTAAAAATTATAATTCATTTTTTAATGCAGTTCAGTTTTTAATATGTAAGTCAGTTTTTAATTACCTTATTCATATGTATGAAAAAAGTTTTCCTCGGCTGTTAAGTGTTTTTCTGCTCAGTGGACTTAACAAGCCTTGATAACATTGATCAGTGGCCCACCCAGGGGGGGGGGGGGTACACAAGGGGCCTCCCCTCCCAAAGAAATAGAATTTGCATTATAAATATTTTATCCATTCATCTCGCTCCCCCCCCCCCCCCCCAAGAAAAAATCCTGGGTGCGCCACTGACATTGATACATAGCACTATCTAGCACTTCATTTTTAAAAGTTTAAAATCTCATTGTGTGGGCCTCCACTATTATAAATTTCATTTATAATTGAGGAGGTTTCGATAATTCTCAGTACGCCCCAAAGTTGTTAAATAAAATTGTTTAAAACTGCACTAATTATAAATGTAACTACTTAACGCGAGAGAATACTGACTCGGCAATACTGCATTAAATAACTTTGTAGATGCTTTTAATCGAGGACTTAAAGAGTCGTAGTGTGTTACATGTTTTGAAAACTTTCCAAAGAAAAATTAAACAAAGTATATTATGACGTACCATACTTTAAAACTAATTTCTTCTACCCTTAGAACTCGAAATTTTGTACTTGTTTCCTTTGTATAATACTATAGCAAAATTTGTAAAACACTTTTTTTTTTAAAAATTAATTGGGTGAGTATTGCTCAAGTAAATATTGTTTAGTAAATTTCTTTTGATCTAATTTAAGATTTTTAGCCCAAGGATCACACACACGCACACACACCAAAAAAAAAAAAATCAGAAGGTTTAGCTATTTTTATGGTTAAAAAATCTATCATTATATGAATACTATTCTGTTGTTGTTGTTATTGTTGTGTCTAATGGCCCTTGGCCAGAAGTAATTCCAGACCAGGTCCCTATGAGCTAGCGGGCTGAGGGGGGCGGCTCCATTGATAATGGCACCACAATGGTCGGAATCCAGGTTAGCCAGTTGCCACCTCAATTTTTACCGAGCACCCCATGGTTGACATCTGGGGGGGATCATACCCTCTTTCAACCTCTCTGACCTCATAGAGGAACTTTCCGGCCCACGGATTTAACGTGGCCATATTCGGCCTAGACACGGAACATGTATTCTAATAACACGTATGTATGAAGTGAAAATAGGAAGGAAATCATTTAAATTTCTTTGATTAACACTAATGTTTAGTAATATAAGTCCCGCGAACCAAATGGGCTCACACCTAGAGCTGACGCTTGTTTTACTGTGTAGGTTTAGTTTTAAACACTAATTAACAAATTGAAAATGTTAAGAAATTCTTAAGTTCAGTAACAATTAAACTGTTTCCTAATTAAATAAAAGAGTTGAAATAGCCGAATGTGGTGGTTGATAGTTAGAAAATACGGAACAGTTTGCTCAAACAGCCTGGTTACATCCAGGCTTATTGCAATAAGCCCAAAATAGTAAAGGCTTATTAAAATTGAAAGATAGTGTTATTTAAGTGCTTCCTCTAGTGAACATATGAATTAGTTAAGAGTTACTTAGGTTAAATAGAGGTAACTTAAAACTGCACAACAATCATCATAATTAAAAATAATTAATTAGACTAGTCAACAGCCATTTTGTATCTGATTTGTAATCAACATTTTTTTTTATGGATTTTTGCATCTAAAATCCGAATTTGTTATCAGAAATTTTCTATCACGTAAGGGTTTTACAAAATTTTAGAATGTAATTTTTACATACATGGTAAAATACGTGGTGAAATGTAAGTTATAATTTACATTTTGTGGTCAAATAATGTTAAATGAAGGACTATGTAAGTTAAAACCTCTATTTGGATGCATTTTACTGTAAAAGTAACCATCAAAAAAGTTTACTGGAAGGCAGGGTGGTGGTGGGAGAATGTTGAACTGTCCCACCACCACCGCGAACCAAGTTGCAAAAGCTAGCCTGAAAGCAGTGCTTTTGCATAATAGCAACAAACTACCATCAGTACCTTTGGATCATGGAGGGACCATGAAGGAAATTTACGAAAATCATTGGCGCTGCTGCTGGCGGCAGTCAAATATAAAGGTCATGGATGTCAAATTTGCTTCAATTTAAAAGAAATGGCAGTGCTGTTAGGTTTACAGGGTGAGTTTATCAAATTCTGCTGGTTTTTTTTTTTTTTTTTTTTTTTTTTTTTTTGTGTGTGTGTGTGTGTGTGTGTGTGTGTGTGTGTGCCTATGGAACTGCCAAGATACAAAGAACCACTACAAAGCCAAACAATGGTCTATTAGGGAATCATATGTTCCTGGAGAGAAAAATGTCAAAAATACACCATTGGTTGAGCCGAGTAAAATCATTTTTGCTTCCCTTCATATAAAGTTGGGATTCGTGAAAAAACTTTGTCAAAGCACTTGATAAAAATGGCCACGGCTTTAAGCATTTGCGGGAACTGTTTCCCAAACTGAGTGAAACAAAGGTGAATGCGTGTATAATTATTGGGCCACAAATCAGAAAACTGTTGAAAGACCCAACTTTCGATGCTAAGCTCACGAATCTTGAGTTAACTGCTTGGACGTCTTTCAGAGCCATTGTTCACGGTTTTTTGGGGTAACAAAGACGATGGATGTGATTCTATAGTGACTGGTCTACTGGAGAACTACAAGAATATGAGTTGTAAAATGTCACCAAAATTTCATTTTTTGCACTCCCACCTAGACTTTTTTCCAGAAAACTTGACTGCTGTGAGTGATGAACAAGGTGAACGTTTTCACTAAGACATTCTTACAATGGAACATCGTTATCAAGGGCACCCTGCAATAATGGACCCTGCAATAATGGGCGACTATTGTTGGTTTCTGTTTAGGGAGAATCATCAGGCATCTTACAAAAGGAAAACACTATCATCAATAAAGACATCATCCTATTTTGAAGAATAACATTGTTAATATTAACAATATGGATTACTGTGCAACAGTTTCGTGCTCATATTAGTTGACAGTTTTTTTTTTGTTAAGTAATAAAGAAAACATGTGTACTGATGAATCTTATTTTTTGTTTATATTTCAAACGGTCAATTTTTGTCAAATATTTCACTGTTAACTTTATGTAACTGCTGTGTATCTAATAAATATGACGTGATAGAGAGACTCTGATTATTCCACCGAATTCAGCAACCAAAAATTAGTTGAATTCAACCACCTACAAGCCAGATACAGAAAAAACGTTAAAATTTGTTGAGTAGTGTTATTATTATTAAACAATTGTGTTATCATTATTAAACAATTGTAATAAAGGAATTATTAAAAAGGACAAACTTTAGACTTTAAATCGGACTTCTTCCCATATCATATATTTTAACTTTATTTATTTCCACATGGTGAACTTTTATGACACTTCAATGAACACAGTTGATTGCCTTCTTACACACGCAGTTATTTGTATGTCACTGAATTTTTGACACTCAGCATTTGCAGCTGCTGTACCCCTGGCCTCCGAATTTCGATTTTCGATTCATTTGTTATATCTTCACGAACAGATAAATATTTTTCTCGAACGTCTTCAAGAATTTGTGCGCCAGAAACCTGGAAGTCACATCTATCACACCAAGTTTTAATAATAACACTTTTTGTTCCTATCTGGTAAACATTATTTTCCACCTTAAGAATTTTCCCACTTAAGTTTGAACAGTCTAAAGGGACACGGTCAACTTTCGGGACATTTAACAGAATAAAGAAAGGGTTAATATGAAGAACATGTTACGGTCGCCAACCTGTGGCGATAGGGCGCCAATGGGACATTACAAATCGAAGAACCATGTGGTGTAAATAAACACTGCTCTTTCTGGCAAACCCACAAAACACGCCAAATATTTTGCACAAAAAAAAACTGCTTGGCGGGAAACCATATCATATTGTTTATATTTACCGAATAAAGTCTCCAACAGAAACAGATTTCAGTTTCTATCCACTAGTTTTGATAATTTTTTCCGCTGCTTTCTTCTGGCCTTCGTGTGCTTTTTGATGCTCCGTTACTGTTTATTTCTTTTATGTTGCAAATGTAACAGTGATAAACGAAATTATTCTCCTCGGAGATTGAGACAACACTTTGGAAACAAGTTATGTGCATCTTCATAGAACATGAAGAGCACGATACAAAAGATGTTTCCTCCTAACTGCGTCAACAAATAGAATACATATCTTGTTAACGATTTGATTTTATCCTCCTTCTTTTACCATTTCTCTTTCTTTGTAACCCTCTTGACACCGTTCCAAATCTTCACTGCCAAATTTTCCAATATTGGGGGCGGAATATTCGTAATAAATAAAGATGAAACGTATGATGTGGGAGAGAGTCGATTCAAAGTCTAAGAGTTTGTCATTTTAATTGTGTATTCATTTCAGTTATTTAATACTAATGATACAATTGTTTAATAATAATAATTAAAAAAATTTCCATCAATGATGTTAGTTGTGCAGTTTTTAAGTTGCCTCTTTTTAACCTAATTAGCTCTTAACTAATTCATATGTTCACTAGAGGAAGTACTTAATTAACAATCTCTTTATCTGTCATTTTTAATAAGCCTTTTTTTTTAATAATACGTTGGGCTTATTGCAATAAGGCTGGATGAAACCAAGTTGTTTGAGCAAACTTTTGCAAATTTTCTAACTAGCCTAAAGGTGTATGGGCTCATTACAATAAGCTTAAAAATATAAGTCAAATTGGAAAATTGTCGATAATTTTCCAAGTAGCCATTGAAAAATGACGGCGCTGTTTGCAATAAGCCGGATTTCTCAATTCTCCGACGACATATACATATATAAACATACATCTAAATATATACATTTGTATGTATGTGTATATACAAATAATTTCAAGATAAAAAGAACTTTTTATATACCATGTTTTTAAATTTTCTGTTGAATCATATAAACTTGACAATTCTATGTATTAATAAATACTTATTTAAAATTTTTTTTGATGAATTATCCCATCAACTTGAAAGAAAATGAAGTTAATTGGAAGTTAACTTGCGTTTAACTTTTCGTTTCCGTCCCGGTCGATAGATGGCTGCACCAGTCTACAAAACAAAATTAACTGAAAATTAATTCAATGCTGCTTAAAGATGGCTAAAAGTATTAAAATAATGCATTGTCATCGTGTTCTGAGATATTCTAAAAGTTTCAAATGTCTAGCTAGTCGGGAAGTTAGTTAAAAATCGATTGCAAAATTTGTACTGGACAAACACACACACAAACAAGAAAGCGAGTAAACAAAAACATGGTAATAAAAAAAATTGCGATCTGCACACTGAAAATCGGAGAAAGATGTATAATGAATTCAATAAAAGTATAAGATTAATTCTAGTTTATTTGTATCAGAAAAGAGATATACATATTCAAAATCATAGAGATGCAGAATAAATTTAATGTGTATCAGCCTTGTGATATACGTACTGGGGATAGGAGAGATGTGTGATAAGTTCTATAAAAGTCGAAAATTAACTCTAGTGTTCTATTTCTAATCCATTTGTCAACGGTTCAAGGAAATCAAAGGTCGTAATTCAGCACCTTTATTGGACAAGGACAGACACTACACTTATAAAACATTCAAAATGAAATCTATAATTCCAAAACGGTTATCATTGTCAAAAGGTGGGGGAATCCCAGGGCCCGATTAACAACGCTGGGGGCCCCTGGGCAGATGCTATTTGGGGGCCCCCCCTTACGAATATTTATAAAAATAAGAACTATCCATGGGCTATACATACTATTAGAAGTACTAGGTGCATACACCAAGGGGGTTTTGGGGCCCCCTAGAATCAGGGGGCCCTGGGCAAAGTCCCGATTTGCCCATGCGATAAAAAGGCCCTGGGGAATCCCATCCAGTTCAATTCTCAATGTAAGCGGAGGGAAATTCCCTTTTTATTATTCTTTTTTTCCCTCGCTGCCAATCGGCAGTACCTAAACTTCGCACTCGGAACATCTAGTATATGTGTATCAGCCTTGTGACAGTCATGTTGGAAATTGGATAGATGTGTAATAAATGAAATAAAAGTAGGGGACGAACTCTGGTAAACAGCGATAGCTCTTAAAAATTTCAGCCTTTCAATAAGTATATTATTTGCCCACACAGTAATGTGGTTGCAAGCTCCCACTGCAAGGGTTCAAGAGGAGGCGTGTCTTTTCATGCCCTGTCTTGTCAGGATAAAGTGCGAGTTCACTTTTTCGATACTCGGATATGAAGGTAAAATTTCGGTGTCTATGGGCGAATGTCCTTGATATACGAACCTGCCGGATTAAGAGTCAAGAAAATAAGGCCAGGAATAAATTTGAAACTCACAACACAGACAGTAAAATCTGTCGTCTTTGTTTGTCTTGTCTCCCATTTTTTTTTAAGGAATGATAACACCTGTCATGAGCAAACAAAAACTGATTTTTCTTATCCAAAAGTGTGACCAACCGTCCAAGAAAACGAGAGTGTTTTGTGTTTAACAAAAGCGAGTTGCATAATAGAAAGATTTATGGGACTCGTAGCTCTTGATAGGCTATTAATAGCAGAGTAAAGATAATGAATATTGTTCCGTTTTTCCTGGGTTCGTTGGGATTTAATAAAATCTCTTCAGAAAATGCACACAAAATAAAATTTATTATTCTGTAAATTCTTCAGGCGCATACAGAAATTCAAGCAGAAAACACGTAACAATTGTTTTCTATACAGCAGAAAACTCTTTAAAAAACTCAAATCAGGATACCAGTGTCTTCAATACAATACACGCCTAACGCACTTTCAACACATTCAATTCTTAGTAGAAAAGAACTGAGTTCCAATGCCAATGCCAGGCATATTTATAGACTTCCAAAACGTCCCCTATCGGTCAGCAGGTAGATATCTCTAGAAGCTTATAGAAAGGTCTAGACGGCAAGTTGGCAACCATTTGGCGACCAAAATAAGTCGCCAAATCGCCAATTTGGCGATAACTCTCATATTTGGCTAGATTATCATAGACTCGTAAAATTCGTAACAATATCTAGAAAACAAAGAAACCCCTAAATGTAAAATTTTAAAAAATCTTGTTCTAAGTGTTTATTTTAAAACCTTTTACGTTATAAATCAAAGAATATACATGATTACAGAAGGTTCGTTATCAGAAGTTTTCTGAACTTGTTCATTCTTGTTCATTCTACTTTTCTTGGTTGCTACAAAAGCGTACGCTGAATGGGTAGTTTCTGAACCATCCTTCAACCCCTGGGATATGAGTTCCATTATAAAAAAAAAAATGGAACATAATTTTTGCAGTAACAAAGCTGAAATTTTTCTACGGAGAAAATAAATCACGCATGCTAAATAAGACTGACTGCATTTTGTGGGTCATCTCACATTATCATGTATTTTATCGTACTCAAAGTGATTCATTTATATAAAAAACTGAGTGCAGTTTCATTTTATGCTGACCTAAAAGGAAAAACTTTGTAATAATTATTTTCATTAATTGTGTTTATCAGTATCTTTTTTCATGCACTTCATAAGTGGATATTCGTGATTATTGGATTTTTCACTGTATTTATAAAATTCTTACTTTCTAAAGTTCTTTTTTTACAACCCCCTTCCCCTCTCCAACTAAATTTCAGTGTACGCAACAAATATAATAATAGTGAAAATTTAAAAAAAATAAATTCTTTCTTTTCAAAGTTAAATCAGTTTTTACGACATTGTAAAAACTACAATTTTTCACACGTCAGAATTTATCCCCTTTACGTTATGTTTAATTCCTAAGCAAATAGGTTTTTTTAATCTGTTAATTACCTTTAAATTACTTATTTTAAAGCATAATAATGAAACGAAATAATGAATTTTTTTATTTTCATTTCTAATCTGAGAGAACTTAAAAATTTTCTATTCTTTGTCCCGTCTCTTTGATTTTTATATACGTCAGAAATTATCCCATTTATGTTACGTTTACTTCCCACGTAAATAAGTTTTTCTAGTTTTGTAGTTTTAAGTTATTCAAGAGCATCATAATGAAACGAAATAAAAAAATTTTGTTTTTGTCACCAACCTGGCAGAATTTTAAAAATGTACTCTTGCCCCGTCTCTTTGATTCCTAATGCGTCAGAAATTATCCCCTTCCCGTTATGTTTATTTCCCAAGCAAACAAGTCTCTCTAGATTTGTACTTTTATTTAAGAGCATGATAATGAAATGAAGTAAAGAATTTTTTTTTTTGTCGCCAACCTGGCAGAATTTAAAAACTTTACTCTTGCCCAGTCTCTTTGATTTCTTATGCGTCAGAAATTATCCCCTTTACGTTACGTTTACTTTCTAAGCAAATAAGTCTCTCTAGATTTGTTCTTTTAAGTTATTCAAGAGCAGGATAATGAAACGAGATAAAGAATTTTGTCACCAACCTGGCAGGATTTAAAAAATTTATTGTTGTTGCCCCGTCTCTTTGATTTATTATGTGTCAGAAATTATCCCCTTTACGTCACGTTTACTTTCCAAGCGAATAAGTCTCTCTAGATTTTTACTTTTAAGTTATTCAAGAGCATGATAATGAAACGAAATAAAGAATTTTTTCTTTTGTCGCCAACCTGGCAGAATTTAAAAATTTTATTCTTGCCCCGTCTCTTTGATTTCTTATGCGTCAGAAATTATCCCCTTCACGTTGCGTTTACTTCCCAAGCAAATAAGTCTCTTTAGATTTGTACTTTAAGTTATTCAAGATTTAGATTTGTACTTTAAGTTAAGTTATGACAATGAAACGAAATAGAGAATTTTGATTTTGTCACCAACTTGGCAGAATTAAAAAATTTTATTATTGTTGCCCCGTCTCTTTGACTTCTTATGCGTCAGAAATTATCCCCTTTATGATACGTTTACTTCCCACTCAAATAAGTCTTTCTAGATTTGTAGTTTTAAGTTATTCAAGAGCATAATAATGAAACGAAATAAAGAATTTTTGTTTTTGTCGCCAACCTTGCAGAATTTAAAAAGTTTATTGTTGTTGCCCCGACTTTTTGATTTCTTATGTGTCAGTAATTATCCCCTTTACGTTATGTTTACTTCCGAAGCAAATAAGTCTCTTTAGATTTGTACTTTTATTCAAGAGAATAATAATGAAACGAAATAAAGTATTTTTGTTTTTGTCGTCAACCTGACAGAATTTCAAAAAATTACTGTTGTTGCCCCATCTCTTTGATTTCCTATGCGTCAGAAATTATCCCCTTTTCGTTACGTTTACTTCCCAAGAAAATAATATTTTTTACTAGATTTGTTAATTTCCTTTAACATAGTTATTCCAAAGCATAATAATTAATTTTTGTTTTTGTTACGAACCTGACAGAACTTTGAAATTTTATTGTTGCTGTGTGTCTTTTTGGAGAGTCCCGTCTCTTTGATTTCTTATGTGTCATACAACTGATGAAGGCTTGAGCTTAATAGTTGAATTTGATGTCATTTTAATTGACGTGGATACATTTACTACTGTCCAATCATTCCCTCTAAGACAGCCCATAGAAAAGATTAGATCAAAAACCATTTTTTTTTAATGCGCGTAAGTATTTCTTAATGATTCTCCTGAAATCTGCAGATGTGCATTGAAGACCATATAACAGTAAATATGAAAAGTGAAAAACGTTAGAGTTAAAATTAACAGAAATCATTAAATCTTCTTTTTTTAGGATTCTTATTCCAGCCCAATTGAATGGTCGGACATGGAGGTGTTATCATCTTCTTATATAATGATTCGTCTGTATTGTGAATGAAGCGTGCACGAATTTTGAGAATTTTATACACTGAATTCAACACTAATAACAGTGCAGCTATGACTTAAGTCATTATCAGGCGTGTTACTTCTCAGTAGCAATGGCTCGGTTGTCCTTGAAAGCTTTCTGGATGGATCATTTCTTTAGCATCCAGGATGGGGGTCTCCTGGGTTAAACTATTAAGTTGTCAGGACCTGCACCCGATTTAACTTCCTGCCGTTGATGAAATGCATGACCAGTAAAAGTTTCCAAGACGCAGCATCAGCGTTGTATATTCAAAAATTTCATTAATTTCAAACAACTGATATCAAAAGTTAATGAACACAATAATATTAGTATTATGCCATGTGCCGAAGGATAAAACTTCTAGGTCAAAATGTGTATTGTTGTCGCGTTTGGAACGTATTTTATTCTCCAAAACCCTATGTTCCAACTTAATTGTAACAAACAGTAAGAATTATTTTGAATGAGGCGAATACTTGAAAATTAATCCATATAAAACTTAAATAAGACCGATTATTCTTTATGGCTGCGAATTCTGACGCCTAAATAAATCTGATGAGGATAAACTCTTAGTTTTTGAGAGAAATTTTCTGCGTAGAATTTAAGGTGCAGTGCGAGAAAATGACTTATGGAGAATTCGTTATAACCATGAATTATACCTTAAATATAGGCAACCAAATATAATAAGGGTAATTAAATCTTATCGTATGAATTGGTTCGGCCATGTTTAAAAATATAAAGACACTGACCCTATTGAAAAACTGACTTTTATAAAATGGAAGGTACAAGAAGAAAAGGGAGACCATATACTAAATGGATTGACTGTAGATAAACTGACTTTTATAAAATGGAAGGTACTAGAAGGAGACCATATACTAAATGGATTGACTGTAGAAAAACTGACTTTTATAAAATGGAAGGTACTAGAAGGAGACCATATACTAAATGATTGACTGTAGAAAAACTGACTTTTATAAAATGGAAGGTACTAGAAGGAGACCATATACTAAATGGATTGACTGTAGAAAACTGACTTTTATAAAATGGAAGGTACTAGAAGGAGACCATATACTAAATGGATTGACTGTAGAAAAACTGACTTTTATAAAATGGAAGGTACTAGAAGGAGACCATATACTAATGGATTGACTGTAGAAAACTGACTTTTATAAAATGGAAGGTACTAGAAGGAGACCATATACTAAATGGATTGACTGTAGAAAAACTGACTTTTATAAAATGGAAGGTACTAGAAGGAGACCATATACTAAATGGATTGACTGTAAAAAAACTGACTTTTATAAAATGGAAGGTATTAGAAGGAGACCATATACTAAATGGATTGACTGTAGAAAAACTGACTTTTATAAAATGGAAGGTACTAGAAGGAGACCATATACTAAATGGATTGACTGTAGAAAAACTGACTTTTATAAAATGGAAGGTACTAGAAGGAGACCATATACTAAATGGATTGATTGTGTAGAGAGAAATCTTAAGATCACTGGAATTTTGGCGTGTGATCGAGCTGGATGGAGAAAACTGACTGGGACTGCCTTGGTTTGTACTAGGCTGTCGTTCCGATGAAGAAGAAGATATATATATAATATATATATATATATATATATATATATATATATATATATGTGTGTGTGTGTGTGTGTGTGTGTGTGTAAGTAAGTAACACGAAATCGCGTCTTTCTATAAAATTACATTTACCACGTATTCTAAATTATCTTTTTAATAAAGCACGACCCCTTTTCCAAAATTGCAACCTAAAAGTAAAGTAAGTTATAATTTATATTAGCCCTACAGATCATTAAGCAGGCATGTGAAATATCTGAACTCAATAATATCCCCAGATATCTCTGGTCCGAGTGTAAGAAGTTTATGGGATTCCGAACGTCAGAGTAATGTCAAAATTCTTGAAGAGCCCTCGAAACACTCTGGATTTATGCGTTCTATAACGTCGAAACCGCACTTTACAAGAACTTTATGGCCACTTATCCTGCGCCCAGGTCAATAGGTGGCAGCTCTAGCAAGCGAGGGATCTAGCAATAGTAATCCCCGGGATAACCGAAGTGGATACGGGAACTCTACGAACCTAAAGTCGCCCAATTAAAAATTAAGTAGTTTAGGCCCTCTGGCGTCAGTATCGCAAAACACCCATTTAATATTTGCCTGAACGGAAGACTTCTCTCTCTTCGTTTCTAACTCTCGTTGCTGTCGGATCTGCTGTCCATAGTCCGGTGGTGACAACGCTCTTCTCTTAACTCTGGCATGTAAACACTGCTGTTAACACGCCCCGTCCTGGCATGGACGCCGGACAAGTCCAGTGGCCACTGCAGCTAATGCCTTCTGATAAATAAAACACGTCTTGGAATTTGTGTATTTCATTAATGGCTCCATGTGTGCGTTTCTCTCCTAAATTTCTTCAGTGCTTTCCTGGATCAACACTTCGCCCTACTGCATCACTCCCTCGTGCCGACAGCATCTCCCATAAGTTCTACACATCAATTCCCTTGTGTTAATTTTTCCGAATGTGATTATTATCACACATATATATATATATATATATATATATATATATATATATATATATATATATATATATATATATCTTACAATAATCGATGCGGCGTAGAATACTATCCAGTCCAAATACGTAATGAAGGAGTACAACCCACACACAATTTATTTATTTTTCTGTACTACAACAATACGAACAAATATTCATATCACTGGTCCTCATCGCTCATTCCAAACTAGTCTTCCACTCCAAATTAAGCCTCTGTCATTCTGATGAAGAAGAAGCATGCTTGATTTCTATGGTTAACTATATTTTATCAGAATAAACTGTAAAGTATAACTGGCATTTTAAAAGGAGTGCAGTCAATGAAAGATTTAACACTATTTTGACAATATCTGCAACTTACAACAGTGACCTAAAACTTCTTAGGGAAACATTTACTTATATTAAAACATATTACACAACGCTAGTGAGCAGTGGAAAAGTGTTCTGTGATGAGTTTTACTAAGTTCACGAATGTTTCACCATGGCTAGATAAACTGGTGAGGTCTCCTCAGAGTGACTTTTTCAAACAGCATTATAAAAAAGAAGAAAAATTTCACCAGAAAAATAATTGTTCTTCGTAGTAGTAAGACGTGCTACAGACGTCCAATCGGTTAATTCAATTATGAATATATATTAACTCTTTAGAAATATATTAGCATGAGCGCTAGTATCTTTTGAGATAGAGTAGCAATAAGAAAGTCTAAGAGCCGATGAATTTCAGAAACCCTGTTTGTTCAGAAACCCTGTTTCTTTAGTATTTTCAGAAAGTTAGACAAAACAAATTCCTAAATAAGATTATATATAACTTTTAATTACTCATAGTCAAAACTTTTCAAACTGTATAAATCTTAGTTAATTAAATTAAAATAAAAAGTTATTTCGATTATTTTCTTTAATTAGGAATAGGAGTCCTATTGCAATCTGTACTTAATTACTTAGAAAACATAGTTCTAGGGAACATAAAAAATACAGAAGTCTTATTAAGTAAGAAAAATAAATACATTTCAATGGTGTCTAATGCCTTTCTTGGATGCAACTTAATAGCATTTTGATAAAACTGAAATTTTCAAGGACTGGCGTGAATTCCAATGAGCTTTTGTCTTTTGCAATGTTATACAGATTTTTCACTATACACAATTTTTAAAGTTTAATTTTAGTAAGCTTTGTCCTCTTTCGAGTCAATGGCACCCCTCTTCTATAGATAGTGCAAATTCTTGTTTTCGTTTTCTTTTTCTTCTTTTTTTCTTCTGCACTATTCCTAAACACGACAATAACAACAACGACAATAAGCTTTGCTATTTTAATTACGTAAAAATCTACAGAGAGCATTGAGTTTAATAGACAAAAGCAATTTGACTATACAAAAGTTTCCAGGAGCATTGAAAGACAAAATAACGAAACAGTAATGACCAAGTTTTTAACTTAGGATTACGTTCCTCCATAACGGTCCTAGGAAAGAAAAATTTCAGACGCTAAAACCGTCTGTTGTCACGAGTTATAATTTTGGCAGCGTGCCAAACCCAGTCTGTATCGCTTGAACAAGCAGTAAACAGTTAAACAGAAAAGTACCAAAATGCGTCAAAATTTTGATATACACACACACACACACACATATATATATATATATATATATATATTATATATATATATAAATATATATATATATATATATATATATATATATATATATATATATATATATACATATATATATATATATATATATATATATATATATATATATATATATATATATATAAATATATATATATATATATATATATATATACATATAAATATATATATATATATACATATAAATATATATATATATATATATATATATATATATCTATATATAATATATATAAATATATATATATATATAAATATATATAAATATATATATATATAAATATATAATATATATATATATATAATATATATAAATATATATATATATATATATATATATATAAATATATATAATATATATATATATATATATATATATATATATATATATATATATATATATATATATATATATATATATATATATATATATATATATATATATATATATAATATATATATATATATATATATATATATATATATATATATAAATATATATATATATAGATATATATATATAAATATATATATATATATACATATATAAATATATATATATATATAGATATATATATATAAATATATATATATATATATATATATATATATATATATATATATATATATATATATATATATATATATAGAGAGAGAGAGAGAGAGGTAGATAGATAGATAGATATAGATACATATATACATACAAAAGAGTTCACAATAAGTAATCCTACATTAATAACCCGCGGTAGTTTCTTTAGAAGAGACTACCTAAATTTTTATTTATTTATTTATTTCAATTTCTGTTTATTTATTTCAAATATTTCAAATTTCCAGGGGGACAGGATGAAATCCAGTAATCTACTAATTTGACTTAGATACACTCTTTTTGCTCGTGGAACAACTGCAATGAGAGGCATTTTCCAATAATAGTTCCAGATCTAAACGTAGCATCTACGCCTCGTTGGTAGATTACTACTTAAAAGACCAGGTTTTACAGCTTTTAACTACCTTTAAAGGAAAAATATTTAAATTTCGCCCTATATGACACCTACATAATATTAAACTAATGCACTACTTTTGAAACTACAAAAAATTTTGGCGTGAATAAATAAATAAAAGAAATCCAGAAATAGACCGAACCTGATAAAACACAAAAGCATATCCAAAAAAAAAAGTTTTACGTACAGAAAAGGTATCAAAAGTATGCTACAATATCATGATTATTAACTCTGTTCAAGTCATTTCAAACACTTTCAAAGATAATTTATGCTTTCTTAATAGCCATAATTAAATTAATGGGCTGACTCCTTCATTGCAAGCACCATTAGCAACCGAAAACAAAAAAGTGACTCCTTGAACAGTATTCTGTAAACAAATGCTTTCGTTCTCCCAACGCCTAAAGAGATGGAGGCTGCCTTTCCCCGTAATAACGGCAACTGAACTAAGGTTAAATGTTAAAACCCTAAAAGCCATGCAAAACACACACCCATAGTAATTAATTCAACCCATTCAAATCCTATATAATTTGGCAATTACGCGATTTGTTTGATCAATGTTACTTGTTAGTTATTGACGTGTAAATAAGGTCACTCTTTTTGTCCCCCCCACCGATGACGTAAATGTTACGTCTCTCAAATGATGTCATAGTAACTTTCCAGTGAAGCAGTTCCAGTTAATGATTGGGAATATTTTTTTTCGTGATTTAGTTCGAGAATATTCGAAGCTATTCTGATTAATGGTTTTCCGGATACAATGCGTAAAAGGGCGGATTTTAAAGATGCTTCAGGCGGGCGGTCCTATTAAAAGCTTAAATACTTGACAGTTTGGAATGCTTATACGCCTTGAAATATGCATATTTTGCAGGTTTTGGTGTTTTTCTTGCATAGCTTTTGAAAAGGTTGAAAAAATATTTTGATGTCAGGGGATGGGAATTTTTCGGAGTGCCTTCATTTTGGGATAGTATATTGGAACTTAAGCATGCTTTCAACAGGAGGAAAACAAGAGAGCCTGGGCTATTTAAACTAGTGTTATTAATTGAAACTTCTTTGTATGTTGGATTTGTGGTTGGCTACCGGTTTATTATCAGTCCGGTAAACCCCCGGGGACTTCCTATCTTTCTCAGGCTTCATGTTTTTAAATGTCGAATCACTTCCCCGAAAAAATGCCTGACATGAGTAAACAATCGCCTGTTAAATGTAATCTATATATATAAAACAGTTCCGTAACTGACTCATTGACTGACATACAACGCACAGACCAAACCGCTGGACCTAAAGAGTTGAAATTTTGTATGGCGATTCTACTTATAGTGTAGGGGTGCACTAAGAAAGATTTTTGAAAAATTCTTCTTAAATTTTTTAAAAATTAAATTTTTAAGCTGTTTTAGTAACTTTTTTTAAGTTTGCATTTAAAATAATAATTTGAGGGTTATAAAATTTATATCACGAGAAAGATCATAAAAATTCCTTCAAAATGAGATCTTTTTCGAATCTTTACCTCCCGTTTCTGATTTTTGGTGAATTTTTAAAGATTAATAATTTAGAATTTAATATATTACATGCTGATCACGTGATTTCTTTTTCTGGTACTTTAAATAAATTTATCGTCACGTGCATAAAAACTAAATAGACAAAAAATATTTTTTTCTTACTAATGCGGCAGACCATTGGACATTATTTTGTCTATAAAAATATCCCTTACAATTTTTTTATAAATGTTTTCTTTACATCAGTTGTATACATTGATCGTCGTATTTATTATAAATATATATATATATATATATTTATATTTTTTGGCATTAATTGCATACATTGGCCGTTGTATTTAATTTGAATGTACTCCGTAGCGAAGTGCGGGTTTTCAGCTAGTCTATATATATAAAACAGTTCCTTAACTGACTCACTGACTGACATACAACGTACAGACCAAACTGCTGGACCTAAAGGGCTGAAATTTTGCATGAAGATTCTTCTTATGGTGTAGGGGTGCACTAAGAAAAATTTTTGAAAAATTCTTGGATTTTTTAAATTAAATATTTAAGCTGTTTTAGTAACTTTTTTTAAGTTTGCATTTCACATAATAATTTGAGAGTTATAAAATTTATATCACGAGAAAGATCCTAAAAACTCCTTTAAAATTAGATCTTTTTTGAATCTTTACCTCGATTTTCTGATTTTTGGTGAATTTTTAAATATTAATTTTTATAATTTAATTTATTAAATGCTGATCACGTGATTTCTATTTCTGGTACTTTATAGAGTATTTAAGCTCACTTCTACCCAGACTTAGGTGTATATAATTTGAAGTGGCACTCTAAATGAATTTGATACAAACACTGTTTATACATGAAACAATGTTTATTGAGTTCGTTGCACATATAGAATTTGCTTTTACAGTAATAAGCATACCTACTACTTGTACGGAATATATAAATACAGCTTTCAAGAACAATATATTTTCAATACTCACAAACAGTAAGTCAAACCAGCAATTCTGCCACGTAAACTTTGGGCCCCATAAGCACTTGCTCAGGATAGTACTGGAGCTGCATACCTCGTATCTCCCTATCGCTTATCTATCAACTTTAACAACCTTCTTCAACCCTAACCACCTTCTTTTTTTATTAATGACGCTGCATGGTATTTATACTAAGCGCGTATGCCGAAATTAGCATATCCCAAGCAGCTTCTTTAATTCATTCACTCAAAAGTTCGATTCTTGTGAATCGAATCTTGTGTATACCTTACACTGGCCTCCCTCGAAAAAAAAATTAGGTAACTGAGGTCTGAACGGCTTCAGTTAACTAATTGAAAACGCGTGCTGGTCTGACTTTTTACATAACGGGTGGCAAAACTAAAAAAACCTTCCACACGTTGAGTGGGGGAAAAACGCCACTACCATTTTACAAAACTAACCCCGAAGGGTCCAGGTGACACCATCAAACAATGGATTTGCAGAGTTGCGGATACTGGGCTGCCAACTGCGCCCTAAAAAACTTATTTTAGTTAAAAGTGTCAACACAATTGCACAGCATGACATTTCTTGACTGTTTGTAGCTGCTCTTCCCCAATTCATAATGCACATGTTTTATGTTTTGTGAAGTTTGTATGTTAGTTAATTATTATATTAGCAGTATGTATTTTTTCTAGTCACTACATGTCCCCTTCAAAAATTTATAAAACAACAGTATGCCGTTTTTTTTTCAGTGGCTCACCCCTTCCCCTCAAATTGTTTGCACAGTATATACAATGGGGAACTTCAAACCAATTTGGTTCGGTTTTATTAAAGGGTGGGCGTTAGAATAAGAGAATTGATACAAGACTTGTTCATGAAAGCGGCAACTTCCCTGCACCATTCTGTCCATTTCGTGGAACCTCTCTTGATAGTCGCAGTCCTAGTAAAGGGATTCGTTGACCGTGTGGTCATCCTTCGTGCAGCAAGGCGCTGGTCCGGCTTGACGACGGACAGGAGGTCTCTTGGGAGGAGGCCAACCTTGCTGGGCGGCTGATATCTTGCGTTTCCTGTACTTATGCAAAGGAGCTTTAAAACTTCAATTCCTCCTTTTGATAACCTTGTGTACCTTATGTGTGCCACGTTCATCCTTTGATGGAGGTTTTGTAGTGCACACTTTACTTTTCTCCGGACTTTTTAGAGTATAGGCATTAGATTTTAATGCAGATTCTATTTTTTCAAACTTATACGCCGCACCAACGTGTTTAGTTACTGGCTTTATCTCGCTGCTTGTGTCATGTTTTTCAACAACCTGACTCTGTTTTTCGTATTTGTGCTTATACGACTTCTTGTTTACCACCTTAATTATTTCAGTATTAGCTAATGCTGGAACCTGAAGGCGCTTTTTCACGTTTTTTATCCCCCTTAACTTTAGTTTTATCCTCTTTTGACGAAAAAGTCTCTTTAAAACGTCCTTCTTCAGAATCGCTATCATTTAAATTCTTTAACACTTCTTCAGTTTTAGGAAGATTAAGCTTTTCGTACTCGTGCGTTTTAATGCAAACTACGTCTATAACTTCCGAAGCATCAGCTAAACTACTTACAGTATAACTCTGTGTCAACTCTTCATCCTGATTCTCAGTCTGGTTTTCATGTACTTTATTTAAAACCATATTATCAACCTGGCCTACACAATCCCCATTCGGCTGGGAACTTGAAATAATATCATCATTACCTAGCTAGTTCCTAATATCGTTTAAAGAATTTTTATTATCGTCAACTAATAAGTATTCACTAACTTCCGTAGCGCATACTTCGTCATCTACTAAATTTCCTTCATTAACAGATGTGTGAATATCATCTAAAATATCAGGTATAACATTAATAGAAGTATCAGATGATTTATTTTCTAAACCACTAGCATTAGTATCGGCACTATTTTCAGGAATTTGCACTGGAATTACCGCAGTATTCCAGCTAGACTCACTTTCATTATAAGCCACAAAAATACCCCGACTTTCACTATTCTCAAAATAATGATTACTGCTCGGACAAGTTAATACATTTGACCACACAGTTTCAACAGGTTGAACCATATCATGTGAAACAACTTGCCAGTGCACGTAAGGAGCTTGCATATTATTTACTTTAAGTGCACTAATTTCATTGTAACGCCGTGCGCTTCTATTATTTCGACCGCGATACTGGTTATGCTGCTGGTTTGAAACTCGCGAAAAATTTTGGCGGGGGTGTATAAAACTTCTCGTACCCGCGTGAGGGTAAGGGGTAGCGAAGAAATGCCTATTGTCGTGTTTAGATAAAGCTTGAAGGAGTGTAGCCTTGCTTGTAATTTTTTGCTTGTGCAAAAAATCTTGAACACTTGGATTCAAACGTTGGATAACTATTTTTAAGATAACAGCTTCCGTCATCCCTTCTAAATATTCCTCACACTTTATAATCTTTTCCATAGCAAAATCCAACGCAGACTGACCTTCACGTTGCCTTAGCGAATAAATTTCTGCTTCTATTTGACTTTGATTAAAGGTCTTGGGAAAAGCGTGAAGAAACTGTTGCTTGAATGACGAATAGTCAAAAATCAGATTACTGCTTTGCATACATGTGTACCACTGATATGCACTACCTCTTAAAGCGGCTAGAGCAATTTTAAGTTTATCCCACTCTGGGGTGCATTGTTGCTGAAAGTAATGCTCAATTTTCTTTAGGAATTGGCTTGAGGGGCCGCCATTGAAGGTGGCTTCGAATGGAGCAATTTGCTGAACCATAATTACCCGAGGAAAATTTCCAGCAGGGTTTTGTTCTACAACACTCATTTTCAAATAGTATATAAGTACTTGCAACAATTTTATCAATATAAGTACACAGTTTAACTTCAATTATGTTGTTCGTTATAAATGTAACGATAACAACCAGGGTATATATATAAACTTTCGGGTGCCAGTATAGAGAATATAGCTCACTTCTACCCAGACTTGGGTGTATATAATTTGAAGTGGCACTCTAAATGAATTTGATACAAACACTGTTTATACATGAAACAATGTTTATTGAGTTCGTTACACATATAGAATTTGCTTTTACAGTAATAAGCATACGTACTACTTGTACGGAATATATAAATACAGCTTTCAAGAACAGTATATTTTCAATACTCACAAACAGTAAGTCAAACCAGCAATTCTGCCACGTAAACTTTGGGCCCCATAAGCACTAGCTCAGGATAGTACTGGAGCTGCATACCTCGTAGCTCCCTATCGCTTATCTATCAACGTTAACAACCTTCTTCAACCCTAACCACCTTCTTTTTTTATTAATGACGCTGCATGGTATTTATACTAAGCGCGTATACCGAAATTAGCATATCCCAAGCAGCTTCTTTAATTCATTCACTCAAAAGTTCGATTCTTGTGAATCGAATCTTGTGTATACCTTACAACTTTAAATAAATTTATCGTCACGTGCATAACAACTAAATAGACAAAAAAAAAATTTTTTTTTCCCTTGCTAATGCGGCAGACGATTGGACATGTTAAAATTCAGTGAAAGATATTATGTTCCTCATACTGTACTATATTAACTGTACTATATTCTTTAGTATTCTATTAGATTTAATTTGAATATTTTCTTCTACATTATTTTGTCTATAAAAATATCTGTTCCGATTTTTTTATAAATATATTTTTTTGTTTTTTTTTGCATCAATTGTATACATTGATCATCGTATTTATTATATATATATATATATATATATATATATATATATATATATATATATATATATACAGTGGACGCTCGTTAATTCGAACTCGAAGGTTCTCAGAAAAAAAGTTAGAATTTTCCGAAGTTTGATTTATCCGATGTTAAGAGAAAATATATAACTTTAAATGTGTATCACTGAAGAAGAAACTCTCCTAGTATGTATAACCCCAGAAAATATATTATACTATTTTATCTAAAGTTAAACATATTAAAAAGCAATACAGACTTACATTAATCATAAAATGAAGCAGAAGATATGCAGTATAAAGTAAACTTTTATTAAAAATATGAATTACATTTTGGGAAAAAACTGTAAAATGGATGTTTGGTTCTGTTTATGATGCCTACATTGTTCAGCCAGCTTCTCGATTTGAAGTAAACATTTCAATTCATTTTTAGAGGAAGGTTCCATCTAAATAAATGCTTTCAGAGTTTTAATAGTGTCCATTATGGCTTTGACCATTATGGCCGCATTAGAAATATCTTTCGGCAGGTAAGTTGAGAAAAGCCCTGGCAGTTTCCTACCGAAATTAGTGCATACGTCTTCGATTACATCAGAGCTTTGACCACATACAGAGATAAGAAATATTGTGCCTTGACTTAAATCGAGAAAGCCATCCATCACTGCATTTAAAATCTTCAATACCCATTCGAATTGCCTATTCATCAGCCTTCGTCAGCACTAGGGGTCCATTTATCGGAAAATTTCGAGATCTAACATCCTGGAACCATAGCAGTAGAGCTTTTTCTAGAACTTCTTGGGACGGATTTCCCATGCGTTTCCTTGCTCTAGCAAATTTTGATTTTTCCCATGAATCTAAAATTGACTCCTTGTTTTTTAAATTAGTTGACAAGGCATTTTTTTTAATTCTATAGTCAGCTTCTAACTTTGCTTTACATTCGCCATTCTCTACTTTCTTTAAAATTTCTACATTTGTCTTCAAAGTTAGGGTTTTGTACTTTCCACGTGTAGACATCCTGAATTTTTACACGTTCACACCACACAATGAGGAAGAAAAACTAGACCACATTAACTTGTCTGCACTGCAGTTATAACTGACGCAGCTCCCTAGAATCTATAGTAAAGACTAGTTTTTCTGAAATTCTAAGAAAATCGATCCGAATAAAGGAAAATTGCTTTTTCTGTTTAGCACTAATAAGAAGGACAATAGCTACTAACGTTTAGCGGACATGCAATAGTCTAGAAATGCAGGCATTGGCCTCTTTACACACAAAAAAAATTTTGACACACAAAATAATAAATACAGTGTGTATTTTCTCTATTAAACGAGGAAAAGGAATTTTTTTTTTGTCAAATTTTTAGTTCGAATTAACCGAAGTGATAAAAATTTAGTTCGAATTAATGAGATATTTTTAACATTAACTCCAATACAAGTTTTTTGGGGCCTTTGGATTAGTTCGAATTAACCGAAAGTTCGAATTAACCGAGTTCGAATGAACGAGCGTCCACTGTATATATATTTATTTTGGCATTAGTAGCATACATTGACCGTTGTATTTAATTTGAATATACTCCGTAGCGAAATGCGGGTTTTCAGCTAGATAGTCTATATATATAAAACAGTTCCGTAACTGACTCACTCACTGACTGACTGACTGACATACAACGCACAGACCAAACCGCTGGACCTAAAGGGCTGAAATTTTGCATAGCGATTCTTCTTATGGTGTAGGGGTGCACTAAGATAGATTTTTGAAAAATTCTTCTTAGATTTTTTTAAATTAAATTTTTAAGCTGTTTTAGTAACTTTTTTTAAGCTTGCATTTAACATAATAATTTGAGAGTTATAAAATTTATATCACGAGAAATATCATAAAAATTCCTTCAAAATGAAATCTTTTTCGAATCTTTACATCCATTTTCTGATTTTTGGTGAATTTTTAAAGATTAATTTTTAGAATTTAATTAATTGAATGCTGATCACGTGATTTCTTTTTCTGGTACTTTAAATAAATTTATCGTCTCGTGCATAAAAACTAAGTTGACAAAAAAATATTTTTTTCTTGCTAATGCGGCAGACGATTGGACATTATTTTGTCTATAAAAATAGCCCTTACGATTTTTTTATAAATATATATTTTTTTCTACATCAATTGTATATATTGATCGTCGCATTTATTATAAATATATATTTTTTTGGCATTAATTGCATACATTGACCGTTGTATTTAATTTGAATGTACTCCGTAGCGAAGTGCGGGTTTTCAGCTAGTCTATATATATAAAACAGTTCCGTAACTGACTCACTGACTGACTCACTGACATACAACACACAGACCAAACCGCTGGACCTAAAGGGCTGAAATTTTTCATGGTGATTCTTCTTATGGTGATTATTCTTATGGTGTAGGGATGCACTAAGAAAGATTTTTGAAAAATTCTTAGATTTTTTTAAATTAAATTTTTAAGTTGTTTTTATAACTTTTTTTAAGTTTGCATTTAAAATAATAATTTGAGGGTTATAAAATTTATATCACAAGAAAGATCATAAAAATTCTTTTAAAATGAAATCTTTTTCGAATCTTTACCTTAATTTTCTGATTTTTGGTGAATTTTTAAAGATTAATTTTTAGAATTTAATTTATGAAATGCTGATTACGTGATATCTTTCCTGGTACTTTAAATTAATTTATTGTCACGTGCATAACAACGAACTAACCAAAAAAATATTTCTAGCTAATGCGACAGACGATTGGACATTATCCAAAAAAATATTAAAATACAGTAAAAGAAATGTTCCTCAAACTGTACTATGTTAATTGTACTATATTCTTTAGTATGTTCTATTAGATTTAATTTGAATATTTTCTTCTACGTTATTTTGTCTATAAAAATATCCGTTACCATTTTTTTATAAATGCATTTTTTCGTTACTTATATCAATTGCATACATTGATCGTTGTATTTATTATAAATATATTTATACATATTTTTGGCATTAATTGCATACATTGACAGTTGTATTTAATTTGAATTACACTCCATAGCGAAGTACGGGTTTTAAGATAGTAATATAATATTTAAAATATAGTGATGAATGTAAGAAAACAGTGAATCGGCTTTAAGCTGTAGGTCCCGGTCAAATTAGCCCTCGTGTAGCCAAAAATGACCGTCGTGCTCCAAACCGTATGAATGTAGTACAATATATATATATATATATATTAGCTGCTTACCCGATGTTGCCCGGTTATTTATTTATCCCAATTTTTTATTAGACAGGAAAAGGAATGAATTTGACCTATAGTGTAAAATCTAAGTAATTTCATTTACAGGTATTTAAAAGTATATGTGTAGTATAGAAATTATAAAATAAAATTACAAATTCACTTTAGTTATAATTTTACTCAAAACTTGATTATAAACAACATTTTTAGTTTTACTTATTCATCTCAGCGACCCCGAAAATTATGGATTTGACAGTACTCTCCGTCATTTTGGACATTTTATTTTTCACCCCTCCTCCCCCCTCCCTCTCTCTCCCAATGCTGATGGGAGGGCTGAACTTGCACTTAAATCGCATCGAAAGGGCCACTATTCATCTCAGCGACCCCAAAAACTATGGATTCAACACTACTTTCGTTCATTTTGGACATTTTATTTTTCACCACCCCCCCCCTCCAATGCTGATGGGACTGAACTTGCAGATAAGCAGCATCGGGAGTGTCACTATTCATCTCAGCGACCCCGAAAACTATGGATTCGATACTACTCACGGTCATTTTGGAAATTTTATTTTTTACCCCCTTCTTCCCCCCTCCTCTTCCAATGCTGAGGATGGGTGGACTGAACTTGCCCTTAAACAGCATCGGGAGGGTCCCTTTTTATCTCAGCGAACCCGAAAACTATGGATTCAACACTACTCTCGGTCATTTTGGACATTTTATTTTTCCCCTTCTCTTCCCCCCCCCTCCACCCCCCCCCCCCCCCCCCAATGCTGATGACGCTGAACTTGCACTGAACGGCATCAGGAGTAGTGTCACTATTCATCTCAGCGACCCCCGAAAACTTTTGATTCGACACTTAATATCAGTCGTTTTCGATTATTCTTACATGTTCCTCCTCCCCCCTAGGGGTGATACGGGTGACTTACCCCCCTCCCTGTGTTTTTTCCCCAGATTGTAAGTAATATGTGTACCAAGTTTAGTTGATATTGTTCCAGGCGTTCCAGTGATGCTGGAACATACACACATGCATCAATTTATATACACTGCTGGCCACCCAAATTGCAACACCAAGAAAGACAAGAGATATCATGACAAAATTTATTTTGTAGATAAAATGTTGACCAAGTATCAAATGATTAAATTTATAGACTTCTGTGAAGTGTGGTTCCTGCCAAAATCAGTAGCCAGAGTAGCTGTCATTGTTGGAGATCACCGCTGCCACACGCCTCGGCATTGATTCAAAGAGACTTTGGATGAGTTCTTGGGGTACAGCAGACCAAGCAGCTTCCACACGTTGCCAAAGTTGATCTGCTGTGGCAGCTGGGGATGGAATCTGGGTCAATCGTAGAGCAACCATGGACCACATGTTTTCTATCGGCGAAAGATCCGGAGAGCGAGGCGGCCAGGGAAGCAATTCAATCTGGCGATTGACGAAGAACCGTTGGACAATGCGTGCCACGTTTGGTTGCGCATTATCCTGTTGAATTATGGCTGTGGGCAAGCCCTGAAGGTAAGGAAGGACAACTGGCTCCAACACCTCGGAGATGTAGCGCTGGCTGTTTAAAGTACCGGCAATGCGTACTAGAGGTGTGCGAGAGTGATATCCAATACCGCCCCATACCATAATACCCAGTGCAGGACCAGTGTGGCGGTGCATAACGCAGCTGTTCAGCATCCTCTCTTCACGGTGTCTCCAGACTCGAATGCGACCATCGTGGTGTTGCAGACAGAATCGTGACTCGTCAGTAAAGACAATTTCATACCATTCTGCCGTCCACATCCTTCTGTGGTTCTGCGTCAAGGGTAGACAAAGCAATGGACGTCTTGAGGACAGACCACTCTGCTGTAAACGGCGTCGAATGGTACGCGCAGACACTGGATGATGCGTTACAGACTGCATGTGCTGTGCTATGGTTCGTGATGTGACTGAGCGATCCATCACTGCCATGCGCACAATTTGCCTGTCATCACGTGAAGTGGTGCGCTGAGGTGGATGCGATCGAACACGCCGGTCCGTCGTACCCTCCTGCATCCAACGATCACATATCCGCATTACAGTTGTTTGGTTTCGTCCAACACGACTACCGATTTCCCTGAAAGATAATCTACAATCTCGGTAGGCCACTATCCTTCCTCTGTCGAACTCGGATACTTGATCAAAAGATGATCGCTGTTTTCGACGAGGCATAATTGATCGTTTTTTTGAAAAAACCACAAGAAAAACACAATTGCCGAACTTGAAATCGTCGAAATCTCCAAGCCTTAAATAGCGCTTTGAAGTGGCGCCACAGGCGCGCGTGATGTGCGTCTGCGCTGAAATTCTAATCATTTGCATATCTCACCTCCGCTAATGCATGTTGTAAATTTCATGTTATTTGCATGTTTCCTTCAGGGTGTTGCATTTACAGTGGCCAGCAGTGTATATATATATATATATATATATACATCAATTTATATGTATATATATATATATATATATATATATATATATATATATATATAATGTCATGTAACCAACCCCCTCCCAGTCTTTTCGCATTGGAAGCGAAGTGAAGAGAGGAGAGATTGTTCTGTTGTTTATCCCATTTGACCGACAGTAACATCAGATCAAGTCCATATAGGCTATTGGGCAGAGGGGGGGGGGGCGGCTTCGGTTTTAATAAGCACCACAAGAACCGGAGTCCGACTTGGCTAGGATCCAGTCTCGTAATTTTGAACCGAGTCAAGCGACAAGACCGGTACACTTGACCCTAAGAAGAATAAAACTGTGTGTTTGATTCAAAATCAGAGTTCCTTTATCCAGTGACATTACTTACTTACTTACACACACACACACACACACACATATGTATATATATATATATATATATATATATGTGTGTGTATATATATATATATATATATATATATATATATATATAGAGAGAGAGAGAGAGAGAGAGAGAGACGTGTATGTGTGTATATATACTATGAGGGCATTTTTAATATATGGCTCATACTTTCATTATTAAAACCCAAAACAGCACGTTGGGAAAGATTGTACCTCATTCCTTCTTATTGTACACATCATTGTCCAATATTTACATCCTTTTCAGGAATTATAACTTTTCGTGACGCATAAAACAGACTATGCAACATACTCATGCTGGGAAACATGACTAAAATATTCAATGTAAGTGGCACAATTTCTTTCGAGACTTTTTTAGAATTTTTCCTTCAGATCTAGGAAATTTACTGACGTAATGTTTCGATTTTATATGAATAGACTTTAAAAGAATTGACAAAATTTAATAATTACAATAAATTTTTGTTGTTTCCCAACATCGATACCCTGTTACATTTATAACAGGGTTATTAAGATGAATTTAGTTATTCGAAATTGTATTAATTAAGGTATTTCAAATATATTAATTAAGTTAATAATTAAGATATTCGAAATTAATTAAATTTACAAAATATAATCAAGAGCATGTTTTAGACCAATTTCTGTGAATTTTAGTTTTATTGTATCTTTCTTCGCAAATCATTCAAACACGTGCAAAAATATTATTAATTAAGATAAACTGGAATTCACTGATGTCGTTAGAAGCAAATATTGGAACAGGAAATTAGAAAAAAGTTTTAGTTCCTTTTTTTTTCCCAATTGTTCTAATCCCCTTTAGTTTCTGAAAATTTTCTGAAACTGCTAATGCTTATAATATATGAACTAATATATATTTAAGTACTTGTACTTCTGTGGTGAATCAATATATTTACATTTATTACAGCAGTGTTAGATGTTTAAGGATCAGACTCGGAACAAAACGCAAAGCGATCTGTTAGGTACGACCAGCACTCTAAGTAGGTCAGCATCGTTTCAGGGAGATGCACAAAGTCGCTATTATCACACCTTTCATTTTCAGAATTCGCACTGCCAAAGTGTTCAGTATACCAACAACATATGCCTGTGAACGTATGCTGTTGGTATATTGAACCCTTTATTACCAATCATACATACCTTCCCTTAATTCCTAACATACTTATTATTTTTAAATTGATCTTTTCAACAAAAACGTCAGCTATTTCTGTTGTTTGTTTCTGAAATTTTAACTTAGGATTACGTTCCTCAATAACGGTCCTCCGGAAAGCAAAATTTCATCATTATCACGAGTTATAATTTTGGCAGCGCGCCAAACCCAATAGCATTAAAGCAGTTAAACAGAAAAGTACCAAAATGCGTCAAAAATAAATTTAAAAAAAAGAGGTAAGAAACGATAAGTAATCCTACGTTAAAATAACCTGCGGTAGTTTCGTTAGAAGAGACTATCTGAAATATTTTTTTTTTTTTTATTAACCTTTCCATTTATACCAAACCCAATTTCCCGTATTTCAAATTTTTTTACGGCTGCATCACAATATTTCCCAGTTCAAAGTTGTGCGATGAATTCTGTTCCCATAACCAACATTTAAACAAGACTTAAACTTCCTTCAATTTGTTCTAATTTTTTCAGTAATTCCGAATAATTTCCAATCCAAAACTTAAAGTGTCAAATCAAATTAATTTTGGTATTATCTGATTCAACAATTTGACAAACTGCTTTGTTCAGTTTCAGTTTTTCTAAAAAAATGTATGCATAACTGTACGAAATGTTGGTCTTCTAAACTAATCCAGCAGATTTCAGAATTATTTCAAGTTTCCTGACATATCTAATCTATATATATAAAACAGTTCCGTAACTGACTCATTCATTCATTCATTCATTCATTCACTGACTGACTGACATACAACGCACAGACCAAACCGCTGGACCTAAAGGGCTGAAATTTTGCATGGCGATTCTTCTTATAGTGTAGGGGTGCACTAAGAGAGATTTTTGAAAAATTCTTCTTAGATTTTTTTCAATTAAATTTTTAATCTGTTTTTTTACTTTTTTTAAGTTTGCATTTAAAATAATAATTTGAGGGTTATAAAATTTATATCACAAGAAAGATCATAAAAATTCCTTTAAAATGAAATCTTTTTCGAATCTTTACCTCCATTTCCTGAATTTTGGTGAATTTTTAAAGATTAATTTTTAGAATTTAATTTATTAAATGCTGATCACGTGACTTCTTTTTCTGGTACTTTAAATAAATTTATCGTCGCGTGCATAAAAACTAAATAGACAAAAATAATTTTTTTTTCTCGCTAATGCGGCAGACGATTGGACATTATCCAAAAAAATATTAAAATACAGTAAAAGAAATGTTCTAGAAACTGTACTATATTAACTGTACTATATTCTTTAGTATTCTTTATATTAGATTTAATTTGAATATCTTCTTCTACATTATTTTGTCTATAAAAATACCCCTTACGATTTTTTTATAAATATATATATATATATATTTTACATCAATTATATACATTGATCGTCGTATTTATTATATATATATATATTGGCATTAATTGCATACATTGACAGATGTTTTTACTTTGAATGTACTCCGTAGCGAAGTGCGGGTTTTCAGCTAGTTTCTATCATATAAGTCAGTACTTAACTTTCAAACTCTTTTAAATAACCTAATAAGTTCAAAATTCTAAATTCTCTATTTTAAATTATTAAACTGATTAAGGTAAATGCAACTATAATGGGCCATGTCCCTATAATGGGTTACCCTTTAGAAATGTCGAGAAATTAAGGGTCTATTGTTACCTTAGGCAGTGGAAGGGGTGAGGGTCATTGTCTACTACCTGCAAGGATCCCTTAGCATTAAAATTCAGTTCATTCCTTTACATTGTGCGAAGTGTAAGGTGTATTCTGCTAGCGAGAAGAAAATTTGTGTTTGTTTTAACGTCTGCTTAAGAAATCTGTTAAGGTAAGTGAATTTTTCGAAAAAATTTATCTAGGTACTATAATGCCTGTTTATTGACTTAAACTATTATTCATTACGATAGTATGTATAATTCAGATTGTACAGTAATTAAATGACAAAAAAACTTATTCTATTTTCAAAAAAGCGTGGCCAATCATGGGATCACGAATTGTTACACGAATTGTCCTTGTATTGGGCCAGCCCGTGTACTGGTACAAATTATTTTTTCGGAAATGTCAATATTTGCAACAACATATCAGCTGTGACAAGTAAAGCGGTACATCACCGGCAACATTAACCACAATTTTTAAGTAAATTTAATTTTAGATGTTTAAGTTAATAAATTTAAAATACTTCAGTTATATTTCAGTTTTTATATATTTAGTGTAGTTGTATTGTAGTTATAAAATGAATAAACCGGTTTAAAAATATACATCCTGTTTTTAGTTCCTTTTTCTTTCCAATTTTATGATGTTGTAGAATTGATTTTTGTTCCATAACAGATTAAATAGATGGCCCATTAATGTTGTGATGGGCGATATTGATGGCCCATTATTGGGTGGCCCATTATGGGTACATCGGATAAAATAATGGCCCATTATAGGTGCATCAGGTTGGTTATTATTTATGCATATATATATATATATATATATATATATTTATTTATTTATTTATTTATGAATGCATCCAGTGCGCTCCAACTGCTACTACAGAGGTAAGACAGTTATTAAAATGGCAGATAAAAATTTGGAGCAGTTTGCTTTATCTATAGCTGTGAAAATTCAGATTTACTTCCATTTTTCTCTTAACCGGCCCATTACTGGTGCGTTTACCTTAAATGTCGACTTATTTTCTACTGATGTTTCATTTTTACGACTGTTATGATCCCACGGGAATATTATACCCTTGATGGAGTGTGTGCATTAAACATGAATAATAATTTCTGTCTTTCTATAATTCTCTCTCCCCTTTTTTTTAATCCTAGGTGACTAGAAGTTTGAAGCCAACTACAGAATTTTCTGCATTTCAATAACAATGCAAAAAGTGTTTTATTTATTTACTAGCGGCCCGTCCCGACTTTGCCCGGGTTGAACAAAATATTATACCAATAAATTTCCAGTTGATAGCCAATAAATTGTAAATATTTTTTTACCTTAATAATAACCTAAATAATACCTTAAATTAATTTTATGTTAGTTAATAATAAAATAAATTTTTTAAAAGAAAAAGGCGTGACGGAGAACGGCTACGTTCGAACCGCTAGCGTCAGAACAGAAGCCCACCGCGATAGCACCACGATAAGGATCGTTGAAATCTTCGGAACAAAAAGTGTTAGAAGACAGTAGCGGAAACAATGGAGATTGTTAGGATTAAGCCCCTAACTTTATTTCTACTGATCAGATATACATAATATATAGCCTATGTCCATCTGGAATAATGTACCTTTCAAACAGTGAAAGAATTTTTCAAATAGGTACAGTGATTCTGAAGATTACCCTCCACGTACAAAATCGCTCTCTCTTTATATATAAGTATAGATAGCACCACGCTAAGGATCGTTGAAGACTTCGGCACAAAAAGCGGTAACAATGGAGATTGTTAGGATTAAGCCCCTAACTTTATTTCTACTGATTAGATATACATAATATATAGCCTATGTCCATCTGGAATACTGTACCTTTCAAACAGTGAAATAATTTTTCAAATAGGTACAGTGGTTCTGAAGATTACCCTCCACGTACAAAATCGCTCTCTCTTTGTATCTAAGTATAGATTTATTTATTTAAACCGTTTAGCGTGTTATGTTTAAACAGTTCTCCCTCCTTCAATGGCTTGTAGAAAATTTTACACTCCACTTGAAAATTTTCAAATTACGTCCATTTAAGACTGTTGTGTACTAACCCTATCGGATTCGCTCACCTCAATGTTAACCTATAGAGAAAATTTGTGCAAAGATCGATTTGGATTGAAAGATATTTTTTTAATTGTACTCCGTAATGGAGAAAAAATTTTACACCTTGGGCATTTTTCTTTTTAAAAAAAATACAAATAATATTTTAAAATTTGAATTATTCGGAGGGGGGTGGAAATCAGGTATAGTGTGTTTTAAACGCTCATCAATTCCTTTGGTGGTCGAAATTTATATAATGAATCTTGTTGCAAGGTGCAGTTAAGTTCAGGCTATCTGAAAATACAATTTTTATTGGATTATCAGCATTTATGTAGCTGTAAATAGAAGACACATTTTCTCCGTAGGTTAACATTGAGGTGAGAGAATCCAATAGGGTTAGTACACAGCAGCCTTAATGCCATGCCTTATTTCGTATAATTTTAAAAGTGTTGATAAAAAAAATCTCTAAAGAGCATCCAGCAGCTCCCACAACTTTCGACGCTAGCAAACTTCACTCTGAACAATTAAAACACAAGGATATTTTCATCTAAAGGTATATACAATTAACGTATATTCTTATATTATATCCATTGATATGTAAATCAGAATAAGCAAACCAAAAATTTTCGGGAAAAAGGTAATTTGTTCGTCACCCAAATAAAATAATTGTTACCGTAATAAAAGGGATACAGTACTTCCATACAAAATTTCTTGCTAGGTGCCCCGCAACTGAACTTGAATTAAATTAAAACGTTAATAGAAGTTCAGTTAAAATCGGAAAATTCTAGAAAACTTTTAAGAAAGTTGGTTTTTTCCCGCTTTTTCAAAGTGTGAAACTGAAGATTCCAATTATGTCTTTAGGCTTAACATAGTTTTTAACAATGCTATGATCCATGACAAAAATTCGACGCTATATATTTTTTTTCTCATTTTATTTACATTATATTTATTTTTCTCATTGTATAACTTTTGAATATTACTCAAGCATCTATGATATTGTTATTCGATTTAACAATATCATAATATTTCCTATTTTAGAGCCCTCCGGCAGTCAATGCGCTGAGGAGGGCTCTAATTGAGTTCAATTCGTGCCCCCCCCCCCCCCCCCCCAACGTTAGAAGCATGCTACGCCTATGCTCGTCTACGACGCAGATCATCTATTTTTAACTAAAATCTAAAAACTAAGCATTAGCATACCTCTTCTCTGTAAAAACTCACTTTTTTCATTTTTCCCTAGTTGATATTACATTCTATCTCTGACCTCGCATCGTTTGGCTCAGTACTAGCCAGGCAACAGTTAACATGTTTTTGAATCTGCGATCTTAAGATAACTGAAACCGAAACTTTTTTTTCTTGTAACCAATGAGTACGCCTCTCAGGCTTCGCCCAAACGCATTTCCCCCTTCGCGTCAAATTTAAAACACCTCCAGCATCTTCAATTGCGTCACTCCGAATAGGTCTTCCTGGCTATGAGGCTCGCGAGAGCTGACCCTACACCTGCGCAGGGTCAAGGCCTACACCTGCAGTAAGAACAGAGAGAGAGAGAGAGAGAAGCCACTTCGGTATTTATCATGTTAATAACAACACGTGCGTCGGACTCCACGGTATACTACTCAAACACCAGGTGGCTAATGGCAAAGGGCTGATGCACTTGGCGGTAGTTAATGCTAACAGTTCATCAAGGGACAGCTTCAGAGTGATCATGGACGTCTGCAATTTGTTTTGAAGAGCGTTGATCCCGGGGTTGGATGAAGTAGAGAGCGGATGGAGGACTGTTCATTGCGTAAAAACCTTGTAGCAGAAACATGGGAAGAGAAGTCTTTGAGAGTATCTTGGATTTATTAAACATCAGCTTTAATTTTGAAGTGTCAATCTAACTTCGTCGTTTTCTTAACCCAAATTAGCATTGTTAGCATCATCGAGTTCTGACAGTTGCAGTTATCTCGTTTTATAGTGCATGCTCAACTTAAGCACACTGAGTGTTTAAAGTATAGTGATAACAGTAGTACAATACACAAATACAATACAAACAAACATTTTTGTTTTTATTTAGAGCTTAATAGAAAAATTTTTCGTGATATATAAGACATGGACGGAGAGGAAAAATTCCTCATATGGGTTACAGTGGTATGCATTTCACGGAGAATTATACCTTTCAAAAAAAAATTAAGCAAAATGCTCGTTGCTCAAGTTTAAGAATTTATCTATAAAATGTTTCAAAATCAGTCTAAAAGAACAAAATTTTAATTGATCTTAGCCACGTTGGAAGAATTTTGTGGAAAAGTGATTCGAATCCAGAAAAACGAAGGTAGGGGAAGCATGTTGATAAATCCTATGGAACAGTAACTCAACACAATGACATCAATATCAGACAAACTCCTCCCTCCCCACCCACCCCCAAAATAAATAAATAAAAACTACAACCCCTAAGCGTATATGGAAATTTTTTATACTTTAGTCAGCAGTCACATTAAATACCTCTAACTAACACACACACACACACCAAAAAAAAAAAAATCTCATCAAAGGGATTAAGCAAAGTTCATGTGTTTCACTTCAAATACAGCTAGAGAAAAATCATATTTTTCTCAGTTGCACAGTAATAATCAAATGTTCACAGTGCATCTAAGTCGAAACCAAGCTGCAAAGGCCCATCGGCTTTTGTTGCTCATATTCAGGATGTTATGCTTTCAATGGATACTTTGCAAAGGGTAACTAATGGATGAAAAGGTTTGGATACCCCTCTAATAGGATGGAACTAAGATATTTTAGGATGATAGTGGAACTAGTGGATACCTCTTTTGGATGGGTATTTCGCGTTTTCTCTAATTTTATGTAAATTTTAAAACCCTGATTTTCAAAATGGATCTTTGTAGAATACACCCTTAAGACGGTTAGTCGAGTTTTTAAGCCAGAATCCGGCGCCTTAGCTAAAAAGAGCTGAACATGACTACTTGGATACTTTGACCGTTTGCTACCTGCGATTTCATCTCTGCGATTTCATCTGAAAAAAGTAGAACTAAATGAGACAAAAACTTCTTTTGTGAAGGGGTGGTAAAATCTCGGTTTGTAGAGCCTATGGCGGAAATCAATTCCAAGTACTACTTACAGAAAATTTTAAAATAATATATTGAAGAATGGCTTTTGAAGAATGGACCCTTAAGACGATAAAGCGAGTTTTTGCACCAGGTTTCGGTGCCATGTCAAAAGCTGAAAAACCATAAAAAGCGCAGAACATGGAGACTTAGGATATCAAAAAAGGAACTAAACGAGGAGAAATTTTCTACTTTAACTGGCTTTTAAAAAATTCTTAAAGAAAATCAAATTCATTCAGTAGTTTCGCAGGCTTTAAAATCCTGAACAAGACAATATAGGATGATCTACAAAACTCTGAAACAATTAGAAGGATTTTTTAAGTTTCGTTGTTTATGTAATAAGGTGATAGTGCTAAGAAGCTGTACTCAAAGATATTGAAATCCTGTAGTGAACCTCCTCAGAGTTTTTCATTTCAGATACTGATAGCCTCCCTAAGCCAAAGGTAAACAAACAGTTACCTGCAAATTGATTTTAACGGAACTTGTTTCATTAAGTTTCTACTCATTTTAAATGCACGCTATTCTTACAAACTGGCATTGTTGTTTGCCTCTTTTCCTGTATTGAACAGCAGACAAACAAACAGTTTCGAGTACCATAAAGATTTATAATTTATCAATCAAATTTTTATTTATTAAACTGTAGGATTTGGATTAAAAATAATTTATGATGTCACAGTTAACAGAATTAAAAGTACATCATCCATTGATATTTTAGTTTTTGTGCACTTAATAGGTTTTATTTAAATGAAGTGATTTATGTATAATGGACTGAACTCTTCTCCCTAAAACTCAACACCTTAACTTAAATAAAGTTAACATCATAGCTCTCAAACAAGAAAATATTCCGGATTATCCTCTGAACTGATATAGTAGATGAAAAGGTTTTCACTTAAGATTGTATAATATCATCAATCCCATGCAATCAATTGCAATTCAGTAGAAAGCTGGAAGAGGAATAAACGACATATTAAGAAAGATTATCTAGAAAATTCAATCATCCCATCATTGCTATAGAAGGGTTTTAATACGGGTTTTATTTCTTTTGTTGTTTGTTTTCTCGCAAAAGATTCTCACGTCCTACTCTGAAACCAAAAGTTGAACTCCGCAGCGTAAAAAACATATCAATTCTATGGTTTTTCGGAAGGTAAAGGAAAAACTCTTTTTTGTAATTAACTCTGTGGACACTCCACTAGCAGCACTGATGAGACCTATTTCTAGGATACAGTATCCTTTTTTAAAAATCATAATTTCGATTGCCATTTAATGTTAGAACATCGGTATACTTTTACTCATGAATTCATTTTTCAAAGAGTGGAGTTGAAACACTTACAGTCTCTCTCGAGACGGGACCATTGTATTCCCGCTAAAATTCATTATCTTTTGCCTGACTTCTAGATTACATGCACTGTATAGCCATCCTCAGACCAAGTAATTACAATATTTTGACCTCGAGTTATAAATCTACTTTGAGGTCTGGCGATGACTGCAGTTGGAAGCTCCTCCCTTTTCACTGTTTTACCGTAAAATTAATAGCATTGGCTTCCAAATTGGCAATATACTTTATGGTAAATTCTGAGGTTTAAAAAAGTGTGCAGTAACTTCTTTGCACAGCTTCAGAAATAAATATAGTTTTTTAAAGGTGCTGAGCACATTCCCCCAAGTTAATTGTAGTGGTGTAACCCACATTCTTAGGTCGTACGCTGGGCCCCCTAAAATTAATGGTGAATCTTACCCTCTTTCTACCCTCCTCACCTGTTTTGTTGAGCCAGGATTCAAGTCGCACTGATTCAATTTGATTGTCTGCAAATGGATGTGCCAATGATATCATCTGACATAAAAAATGGTGTACATATCATATGAAGTGGAGCTCGCTGAGATGTTGTGAAGTCATAATATCATGTTATTATTGACAACCTAAATATTCAATATATAATCCCTTTATTAGAAAATTAAAAAATTCGTTAGCGATCTTGTTACAATTATACAGGCATCTATGCAAATCAAATCAAAGTAGGAATTCACCTCCCAGTTCAAAAAAAAGGCGATGCCAAATATATGGCATCTGCGGTTCGCATTTACGATTTAGCAAAAGGTGTTCTTTACTCCAGTCAGCAAAAAACGGGAGGGGAGAAGAAATGGTGTTTGCCTAATGCTGGTCCGCCTATATGGTGCCCCCATAATAAAATGACCAGCAAAACTGCGGTGAATTATAGGCGAATGTCTTCACGACAAGTGTCTCCGCATTGGTAAAATATACAGTGATTTAAGCTTATAAGAATCACGTTTGTTATTACTGTTTTTGATTCTTATAAGCGGTTGATTCTTATAGTCGAAATTTAGGTGTTTGGACAGGTACACACACACACACCTATATATACATATCTGAGATAATTTACCATAAAATACTCTTTAATTTACGTTAATTATCATTTATTAAAATTATGTTTTATAATTTAAAAAAAATAATAATTTCTAGACCAGAAGTAGATACACATGATTATAGTAAGAGAAGAAAAAAATCCAATATTTGTTAGAACATACCTGATTAATAGTTTTAACATTTCAACTACAGGAAAGGTGCAAGAAAAAGTTTTCTAGGATAGTTTGACGTAATAAAGTTTTCAGGGGGCTGTTTATATCTCTTTCAATATCAATAGTCTCAGACGAAGATTCACATTCTAGCTTACGTTTCACGATTTGATAACGTGCTGAATCTACTAATGTCACGTTTGCCTAAGTGATAGTGACACTTCGCAGAAGATTTATGTGATTCAGGGTCCAGGAAGCCGCAACCAGGATGTGGGAGGTGGGGAAAAAAAGTTCCTATCTTTGTTCGTCAGTGGAGTAAAGTGAAATCGGACCCGGACGGGTAAAGAATGCTCCGGGTCAAGCTAATAGGACAGAGTTGTGTTAAAGCATTTAAGGGGAAACTATTATGTTATGTCTAACAAAGAAAGGGATGAATTTTATGACTATATTCCATCCCATCTTATCAATCTTTCTTAAAAAAAAGAAAGAACTTCGTGCCTTTTGAGGGTTTAAGTGGCTTTTTTGGAAAAATGAAAAGAAAGCGAAGAGTGCAAACTGATTCTTAAAACCGGTGGATTGATTCTTTAAAGCGAAGATTTTAACATGGAAACAATACATTTGTTTTTGTTTTCGCGATATTGATTCTTATAAACGGTTGATTCTTATAACCACTGATCACTATAAGCGGTGGTAACTGTATATATATATATTTGAGTAAAAAACACCATTTTGACGCGATCTAACATTAAATTCCTGAAATGACCTATGATTTGATTCCTCTTCACTTCGCGTAGATCCCATTATCATTCTGATGATATCAACATTGTTATATCTGTCTCCCCATCAACATGAGAAAGAATGAACTTCAACAGATGAATCATTGCACGAAGCTCTGGAAAACACGGTCGGAGTGAAACAGCAGTCTTGGACGGATTTGGAGACCAAAAATTGGAAACTCTAGGGAGATTTAAGATAGCGTCGATATTGAGGAGCCTGTTGTTCAAAATCTATGTATATTTTATGGAATTCCTACCATATAAAAATTTATGGTGTTTAAATCTAAATTTTTTTAAAAGATTGAAAAGTCTCTTTTTAACGAGAAATATAATATTATCTAGTTCCGAATTTCACAATGCCAAAACGCCGCCAATTAAGGATTTGTCATAATTTTTCATGTTCAAATCGATTATTACGCTTCGGGGCTCGAGTGCCTCTGCTGGCATGAATGTTCGTAGCCTTCCGGAATAGGCTTTAAATAGTAAGTTATGTTTCTAACTATCCCTTGTGTAGAAAATGTTGACAGTAGCACTTTCAGCTACCCCAACTCAAATAGATAATTTGGGCAATCTCTGTACGACAACTTATTGCCACATACTCGCCAAGTCGTCCTGAGATTCTCGCATTCCTGGACGCTGGATGTGTATCTTAGTTTTTTGATATTACAGTGCATATTGGATTTTTAGCGAATGAAAATAAAAATTAATCTAAAGCAAATGAGATTAAATCATCGCATTTTCATTTGTTTATAAGAGAATAATATGGGAGAAATAAACTTGAAGTATGGTGTCGTTATAGATACAGCATCTTATATATATATAAAAACAAATCACATGTTATCAATACTTCTTCAATTCCACAATAAATTAAAAAAGGATGGCTTCCTGTTTCGAACTACTTGATAATTCATCGTCAGGCCGAGGGCATTATTTAGTAAATCAAAACACATAGCTAGCCTGTTTAATTTATTGTGGAATTGAAGAAGTGTTGGATACGTTTGAGTTTTTCACATGTACCCTGGTAAGTTATATAAGCAAATGTTCATTATTATTATGATGATGTTTATTCTTATTGTGAGATGCTTCATTCTAAGAGATTAGCAATATTTTTCTGGTATCAATCCAGTATGAATCTTTATGTCGATTTACGGAAATTAGAAATAAATTAACCTTACATTAAATAGAATTAGCTTCTTAAAGAAAAGCTTCTCACAGTTAAATCACTCTTAATCTATACAATAAAACAGTTCCGTAACTGACTGACTCACTGACATACAAAGCACAGACCAAACCGCTGGACCTAAAGGACTGAAATTTTGCATGGCGATTCTTCTTATAGTGTAGAGGTGCACTAAGAAAGATTTTTGAAAAATTCTTCTTAGATTTTTTTTAAATTAAATTTTTAAGCTGTTTTAGTAACTTTTTTTAAGTTTGCATTTAAAAGAATAATTTGGGGATTATAAAATTTATATCACGAGAAAGACCATAAAAATTCCTTTAAAATGAAATCTCTTTCGAATATTTACCTCCCTTTTCTGATTTTTGGTGAATTTTTAAAGATTAAATTTTAGAATATAATTTATTAAATGCTGATCACGTGATTTCTTTTTCTGGTACTTAAATAAATTTATCGTCACGTCCATAACAATGAAATAGACAAAAAAATATTTTTTCGCTTGCTTATCCAAAAAAATATTAAAATACAGTAAAAGATATGTTCCTCAAACTGTACTATATATTAACTGTACTATATTCTTTAGTATATCCTGTTAGATTTAATTTGAATATTTTCTTCTACATTATTTTGTCTATAAAAATATCCCTTACGATTTTTTTATAAATATATTTTTTTGGTTTTTTTACATCAATTGTATACATTGATCGTTGTATTTATTATACATATATATATATATATATATATATATATATATTGGCATTAATTGCATACATTGACCGTTGTATTGAATTTGAATGTACTCCGTAGCGAAGTGCGGGTTTTCAGCTGGTTCATTAATAAAATATCAAATGAAATCAATAGTTAGGGCAAGCAGTATACAAAACTAGTGCATTAACACATACAAGAAAAATCCTGTACCTATTATATTTTAGCAATAGATTTAGGAACAGAAAGATAAGGAACGACTATTTTTCTAAAATTAAGTTTACTAGGATTATAGATTAGAGGCATAATAACAAAATTCTTATGTGAAGCATTCAAGTCGTTAATCAATTTTTAAAAAAGAGGGGAGCAAAATGCACATAAAGATCACAGTATCTTTAATTTCCTCGAAGTAATAACGCTAGTGGCAGGATCCAGTTAGAAAAAAAGTTTGAATTAATATAACAGTGGAAATTCCTATATTACTCATTTAAATATTATGTTATTGACTACCCTTAAATTAAAATTCAGAACAAAATCGCACGTATTTTCCCAAATACTTTAATTGGTGATAAGCAGAAGGGGTCGCAAACTGCATTTAGAAGAAACTGCTGACATTACACTGTGTGTCCAAAATTAAGGTCACAAACACGTTTTTGATAATTACTCAAAATAGCTATCAGTAAAATTGATAAAAATTTTACTATGTATATTTTGGGGAAGGGGTAGTCTATTTAAAGTTCACCAGTTTGTTGTTGTTGTTGTTGTTGTTTCCAATCCCCCTGGTGTAGGAAAGCCTACACCAAGAGACCCCACCGCAAAAGAGAATCACAGACAAAATCCTGATCAACCGACAGCTGTCTCAATGGGACGCCATTATATTCTAATAAGGCGGTCACACACATCTGCCCTGCACAGTACACAGGGGGAAAACGAGTGATTTATGGGCAGCGCTCTCTGCAGCGATCCTCTCCTCAGTCGGTTTTTGCACAGAGCATCAAAGAGATTCGAAGGACCTTGGGGGGGAGGACCGTGACTAATCGACCCCCAAATGTATCAACAGGTGTCGGGGGGCTGCGTACTGTAGAATTGTCTAGATGTGTGTGACTGCAGCATTAGAGGTGAGCAGGAAAAGCAGGAAGGGAGCAAGGACAAACAGAAAAAGATTTCTCCCCCTCCACAAATTTCATACTACGCGAGGTGTCCGCTTCTTAGTCGCGCCATGGCCGTCTGGAGAGATCTAGAACTCCTGCACTTCAGGGAGAGGCCTGGACCTTTTGCGGCATACCAGTGGTGAACAGGGGGAGTGCACCAAGATGAATTAATTCTGATTTTGTGATGGGAATGAATTTCCGAAGGACACAAGAGGGAAGAACTGGGATCAGGGTAATCACATCCCTCTCTAGCCAGCTCATCAGCGATTTCCAGGCACACCGACATGAGACGGTATCCATTGGAGACACACAGAACTCCTCTGACCAAGCCTTGCCAACTTGGAAATAATACCTTGACCTGTACCATCTACGATCTCCGGCCAATTCCTTAAATATTGAATGGAGCTTCTGCTGTCCGTCAGGATCCAAACGCTGTCCCGATCAGAACAGAGTGCATGGTCGAGAGCGCCACTGATAACGATAAGTTCCTACCTGAAGACGGAGCAATGGTCAGCATTTCTAGTGCTGCCTCTAAAATCACCCTCGGTTGTGTTAAAATAGATGCCACTCCCAGCTCTACCCGTATCCGAACGGCTACCATCTGTATAGATTACCAAGGCCCGGTCAGGAATAGCATTAATGACTTCAAGAGCCATTTGCCTGAGTAGTTCCGCATGATGATCATGTTTGATAATACTAGTCAATAAATCCTCCCGGAAATCAACATGTCCGAGAGACGTACTAGGAGTGAGACAACTAAAAGGTAATGGATGGCTCTACGTCAAAACTAATAAAATCACGTTTCCACACATAATTAAGTGGGCTGTCTTGCTTTAAACGTTGGTTACTAGTCCAGTTTAAAATGAAGGCTGAGGTCCTATTATAGGAACCAAAACTTTTAAGTTTGTTAAAATATCTGTAGGAATTTATTTCAAATCTCATAGACAATGGCTGGATGTCCGCTTCATAAAGAACCACATCGTTTGGGCAACTGTTTCTAAGTCCCGTGATAATTCTCGCTGCACTAAGCTGTACTCTCTCTAATTTCTTCAAGTTAGCAGGAGAGGCCATTTGAAATATTACGGCTGGTCCATGGCGAAGGGTAGTATGCAGCTTCATTTGAGGCGAGAAACCACTAGGGATGAAGACTGACTTGACCTCGATGCCTGTTGGTCCGCGGAACGTGTTTTATTTCCCTTCTACCACCCATTGGGTAACCAATAGAGGCATTCCCCTATCCGCCACCTGGGGACGCGCCCTCTAGGGGTTACGGGCTCCCCCGAAGGACCAGTTTAATTATTTTATGCGAACCTGCGTTAGAGGACCCGGTGCAGGAAAAGCAGTAAACCATCTATTCTTCTGATCTTGTGAACATAATGCTAGTATCCAGTTAAGATTCAACTGTGTTTAGCAAAAGTATGGTAGGAGAACGTGAAAGTGGCCATTTCAGCACCTGGGATTTTTCGTCTGCAGAGTTATGATTCTTGCATTTAACTCTCCAAGATTCACTGATTTCGGTGCGAATCAGATGTCATAATCGTTTAGAGGAATCACTGAGATGGAGAGCCATCGGAAAGTTGGAAGCTGGCCAGTCTCAAGCGGAGGAGGCTCGGTGGAAACATGTGGCATCAAAAGTGGTATCCAAATTATGGTATCAGTTCGAAACAAGTGATACCATCATCAGGAGCCTCGCAAAGTCCGTCCAAGAGCTCCGAAACCTGCATAGAATCGGGACATGGCATTAAATGCGTGACGGCAGTGACAGATAACAACTAGGGAGAACATGAGAGACTCTCTCCGGACCTTGCTGCTTCATCTGGAATAACAGTTTCCAGGCAAACTGTATACATACGCCTCGCAGAGAAGGGGCAAATTTTTATAGCCTTTACACCCGGCGACCAGTGGTGTGTCCCCCTCTGACCCCATTGCACAATAGGGTGGGCCGAAAAAACCTTTTTTCGATTTTTGATGATGGGTAGTGCGGAAAAGGAGCACTAAGTTGACACAAAAAATTTGAGATTTATAGGACCACTCCTTGATTTGCCGCAAATGTCTTGAAGTTTTGCTAAAACGCTGATTTGGAACTTTTTTAGCAAAATTTTTCAAGATAATAAATTTAATTTATTTTGGTTGTATTTACTTGTATAGTCATGTCTAGTGTGCCAAATGCTTAAATAATCTGTGATTAGGAATTATTTAATTGCTATGTGCCTTCTAAATTAGCCGATGTTCATAGCCTTTTTCCGTATATGTGGGCAACAGTTGTAAGTTATGATTGAATCTCCCGCCGGTTTCTCTCTTCTGTCTTTCTATGTTCCTTGCTCTTCCTTCTTTTGTTCTTTTCGATGCGTCGATGTGTCATATTTTTGAGTGACGGACCGCAGCACGTCCAGAGGGGTGGGGGGTTAGCGGCGGTGGGAATGGTGTTTGTTTACAGTTTCTGGGTTAAACCAATGAAGATACAGGAGAGAAAGATCTTGTCGGAAGAAAAACTAAAAGTATATTCTTTGATGGTAGAAAAGGTAAAACGATTTTCATAGAAAAAAAGGGGACAGGCGGACGAAAGAAAGACGAAGAGCATATGACTGTGTAGTCGGATACTGGTTCGGAATATTTGGGGCTTTTGACAGCTCGTTCCGGTCACGGGGGAGAAATAGCGAAATCATTACGTAATTTTTTAATCCAGAACAAAGTGGATATTTTTGAACTGATAGCAGTCAGATGTAGTCGTACGGCTGTTAATACAAGAAAAAATAACAGTGTCATTGCCTATCTTGAAGAAAAATTAAGAAGAGAACTGCAACATTTGGTTTGTATTCTTCATACGAGCGAGCTCCAACTCCGACATCTACTGTCTAAACTAGACGGAGGAACCACGGATTCTAAGACCTTTTCGAGCCCAATCGGAGCTAGACTAATGGGGTGCGAAAATTTACGTGTCGTCTCGTTCGAGCCTATTCCTGTCGCAAGGACATCAGAAATGCAAAAGACTGAAGATTTGATCACACATCAAAAGTATTTATTTGATATTTTTGCAGCGGTTTCAACTGAACACTGCTCTCGAGGACTTCAAAACAGAAAGCCAGGGCCAACTGTGTAATCGAGATGGATCACAACTGCTTGCAGAATTTTACGCGTGTACACCAGTACTTCGAATCCTGGCGAATCTCTGAAATATCTCGCGCAGTACGTGATACGAATTTAGGCGCCAGTATGGTTTGACGTAAGAAAACGGTCAAGTTGCACAGACGAACCTAGACATCTGTGGCAGATTATTTAACTCTCAACTTTTCTCCCAGGAAGGCAGTGAACTCGGTGGTTCAAACAAATGAATACTATGCTCATCAAGAATTTACTGGTAGCAATGGCAACTGACGATAATCAAGATATTAGAAGTTTAGCATGTAGAAGAATTAAAAATGCCGCAATTCAAAGAAGAAAAAGACCGACAAAGTACGAGGGTTCCAGGTTCCAAAACTGAACTTTAAGGCAACGGAGTACTATAGCTGCATCGACTAGGTCTCCACCGAAATCAGCAAGCCTCCAATTACCAAAAGTCTTTCATCAGAAGAAACTCAAGACCACATAAAATCAAGATCCATGTTAGAAGAATCATTAGTCTACTTTCCATGTCACTCCCATGCTGTTGAAATAACCGTTAAAATTGTGAGAGAAGCTGCATCAAAGATGTATGGCAATGAAGGAAGAGATGCGTTCACCAGAGCAAAGTTGCAATCACGAAAAAAGATGCCAAAATTCATTTCGAAGAAGAACTTTGTAACCTAGAAAGGTACACATTCTGAATACAACATTTAGTAGATGGGCGGAACTCGCGGTTCAACTACCTCCTCGTGGTGAGATCTGGGTTGTTTCGCGTTGGTACCGAACGCAAAACAAGCTAAAATCTGTGAATTTTTAAATCATATAGCACCTAAATAATACGTAATCAGAGCTTATTTAGGCATTTGGCTCACTTAACATAACTATACATCTAAATACAACCAAAATAAATTAAATTTAACGTATTGAAAAATTTTGCTAAAAAGGTTCCAAAATCAGTGTTTTAGCAAAACTTCAAGACATTTGTGGCAAATCAAGGGGTTGTCCTAAAAATCTCAGTCTTTTTGTGTCAACTTAGTGTCACCATGGTACCTTTTCCGCACTACCCATCATCGAAAATCGAAAAAAAATTTTCGGCCCACCCTATTGCACAAGATAGCTCGATGGAGCCGAACACATCATTCCTGGACACAACATTGGGGGAGTGTTCTTTTCACTGAGTATTCCAGATTAAGTACACAAAGGGATTCTCGACAAGTCTTCATCTGGAGACCGTCTGGGACACGCTATTACCCCTCCACCATATAAGGGAAATCGATCCCATTAGTGGTAAAGGGAATCCTCGAATGCGACGGCATCATATTGGACAGTCGTTTGCTCACTTCCTACTTATGACGTTTTTCGGAAACAAAATAGTGCAATAATAATGTTGTAAAAGATACTATTTTAGAAACAAAAATAAGTGTTTTTAACGATCGCCGTAACATCGCACTGTCATGCTCAAATCTCCGAACAAAGATTTGACATTTTAAAAATATATTTTATAACATTTCTTTTATTAGCTTGTTTGAAATTTTAACTATTGCATTATTTTTATGCTTCAAAGTGAATCTATCAATAAGGAAATATGGAATATAATTTAACTTTGAGAATAGTCATCTAATTTTGAGGCAAATGTTTGCGCTCGTATTGTAAAAAAGCTGATTTCTAACGTAACCTAACAGTTCTTCAAATCTATTACTGTTAACACCTTAAGATAATAAAGCTGACTCTGCCCGGAATACATTTATTGAGATTTCACGAGTGAAAAAAAGTATATAGGTTTGCTTTTTTCTTTGTTGTTGTTGTTAGAAATTATTAGTTTAAGCAGCCGTTAGTGTGGGAGGGGGGGGAGGAGGCAGTAGTTCTTACTCCACAGCTGAATCATTCCATTCTGATGGCGTATTAATTTTTAAAAAAATTCGGTGCCTTTAATGTTACATAAGAACAAAAAGCATATTTTTACCCATGTCCATAAAACTATTACTCAATGAAATTTGAACCGTGAATATCGAACTTGTTGATCAAGTTGAATACCGAATTCGCACTTGAAATCTGGCAAGGTTCAAGAAGTTGTCAAAAGAAAACTTGTTCATTGAATCTGGCAGTATTAAATTTGCCGTCTACTTTTGAGTAGTTTTGTTTTGACAATAGAAGTATATGAAATTTACCAAATTTGTACTTATTTTCTTATCATACATGAAATTAATTTTTAAATAATGCAATTTTTCATAATCTCATCTGTGAATTTACGAAACAAATGTTTCTAATATATTTTGAACTTGTGTTAAATTCTCTTTTGTATGCTCTACATTTTTGTATATATTTTTTCAATTGTTCCTAGCGTCTGTTTTATTTGTTTCAGGATATGGATTCGATGAAAGAAACTATGCCTGATTCTTCAGACACCTCTGAAATAGATGCTGTACATCAATTAGTGTGCTCAGTAGGACATCTGAAATTTTCTATGAGAAATTTAGCGTCAATGCAACTGCAGACTGCTTTACATTCTCAAAAAGTAAGTTGAATTTGTTTCTTATGCATCATGATTAAAGTGTCATAATATATGATTGTGTAACAAATGCGGTACTTAAATTAGGAATAATAATGAACTCACACCAATTTTGTAAAAACAAATACAACCGACGAAATTTTGGTAGCATATTGTACTGAAAACAACGTGAATTTCTGGAAATCCGTAGATGTTTTAGTACTATGGGAAGATAACTTTGAAGAATAACTCGTACAACTTTTTTTTAAAAAAAATTATGCTTTATTGGAGTAGTGGTATGGTTTAATTTATCATAAAATGTATTGCAAATTAAAATTAGATTTTTTTTTCTATATATAATGACAGGTTAGGTAGGAAAGATGCAGCACGTCAAAACTTAGACTTTTTGTTTCCTATAATTTGTGTTTGTAATATTTCATAAATTCTTAATTCGTTTACCCATACTTAATGCAATCTTAAAAATAATAATAATAATGCCTATGTAGTGAATTTTGGATTAATCTGAAAGTATAATAATCTCTCTATTGTCACAGTTAGCTAAGCTTATTAATCGGTCATCTTGATATTCGTTAATGTATATTTTCCTTGACAAATATACTTATTATATTGTTAATACAATATTGTACAGAAAACTGAAACCACAGTAGAATGAATGCATTCTTTTTTTTTTTTTTTTTTTTTTCAGATAAAAATCTATATTATAAGATTTATCTCATTTTAGGTTTTGATTTTTGAAATTTATTATATTTTTAAGACATTTCATCTGGTGTTAAAATGTTTTTCGCCATGAGTTACCATCCTGCTTCAGTGTGAAGTAGGATTCTTATAAACAATTTACATTATAAATAATTATAAAACATATGTATTTTATAGTGCTGGATCATCATATTTTTCAAATTGTATTTCCCCATTAATTGATGTTTTGGTTGTTTATTAACATAGTATAAAATTTAAAATTATAATAATTTACCATAGTTCACATTTTTGTTATACATAATATCTCTAAATTTAAACCAAAGACCACATGAGCTTTTAAACAAATATAAAAGTATATAAAAATATAAAAACAAATATAAAAATATGAAAGTATTCTAACCCATCAAGAAAATTGAGGCATTAATATTGTTGAGCTGTTTCATGACTGTGGAATACTTGCCCGCTTAGTATCAGAAAATACTCTGCTAATTCAAATGCTATATTATATAGTTAAAAATAACTTTGCTCCTAATGTTTATTTAACCTTAAAACCTTAAGAATATTGCTGTTAAGTTTATAATAAAACTTATGTAAGTTCTACAATGCCAAAAACTTGATTGGAAGGTGTTACTATGATTTCAATTGAATATGATAGCATTCTGAAATTAAGACTTCAAGCAAAAACAGTTTCATTTTAAACTGTAAGTTTACATTCTAACTGTCAAAATAGAAATTATGTTAACACATGAAATATATCCTAAAATGTAACAAAATTATATTTACCATAGTAACTTGTTTGTGAATTAGCAGTTCTGTATTCTGTTTGATGATGAGAAAAAATATATTACTATTAACCCACATGTAAGCATGTTAGTTAATAATAATAATTTTTTTTCTTTTGTTCATTCCTTTAATAATGTTCAACAAGTATACTCATCATCTCTAAGAAATGACTTATGTTTTGGTGATGACAAAGTACACTATTGGTCATGTTAAAGAAATGGTATAATAAAATTTATGTAAGTTCTATAATGCCAAAAACTTGAGAATAAATTACTTAAAGAATAAATTATCCTGTGTGACAAAATTTAAAATTTTAGTAAAAAGTAATATACATCTTGTTATTTTTAAAGAACCTGATGATCAATGATTTTTGGCATTTTTTTTATGGAAAAAATGTATGCAAAGCCATTAAAGTACCATTCATTACATGCAGTTCCAATTATTCCTGCCAAGAACTGTGTGAACTTCACCTGATTTTTTCTTGTAAATAATGAAAATTCAATGGAGAACTTTTGTAAAAGATATTGCAACAACTCCTAATTTGTAGGTTTTTTTTTAGTAAGTTGAATTAAAATTTTTATAAACTCTAATCATACTGCAAATTGCTATACATTTTTCTATGTTAGTGAGTTTATCATGGTTTTTGAAAAACAATATTGTCAAGGACGTATTGGTAGTATTTGTGATATTAATGAATTTTGGATCAATAATATTAATTATTTATCAAATTAAATTAACTATTAAGATTGTCACTTTGTTATAAATCAATTAAAATTTATAGCAAGTACATTTATCATGTGTTTGACAAGTATACTCATCTTTGCTTGATTTTCATTATCTATGCATATGCACATTTCTGTGGCAAAATTCGACTGTTAAAGAGTTAATTGTCACTCCCTATCTATACAGAGTTTAGCTTATGATAATTTTTCATTAACTTTCATTAGCTCATGCTACTATTTAGAACTTATGATCAGACTTTTAGCTTTTAAGATGTCATTAAAAGAATTTTTTTAGAAGGAAGGGGAGCAAAATTCTTAGGGCTAGCACAGAGTTCAGATACTTGTTTATAGAGCCTATTTAATTTTGAACTAAAGGAGAAAGATACATTTTGTTTAGTTTATTAGTAGTTTTCTCATTTCATTTAGACGAACAGGCTGTTTACTGATATCATAAAGTTCTTATTCTGTGATTGATTAATCTGCTTGGATAATTTTGGTATCAGAAATATGATTTACACTTGGTGGTCATGAATTTTTCTGCTGTTCTGTAAGTTCTATTTTGTTTTGATGTTAATATTCAATTTATTTTTTTTTCTATATAAAAGAAATATCTAGTGATATTGATGATTATTTTGCTCATTTTATTATACTACTATTATATTGTTATTTCTGAATCTGATTAGCGGTATGATATTTTAATTGGGCTTCTGTTTTGAAAGGTATCTTAAATTTAATTGCTTCTAAATTTTGGTATAAATTTGTGTCATTTACTTATAAATCACCTCAAATACATAGAAATATTAGCCAGTAATTTCCTTCAACAGGTCTTATCTTTTTTTTTTTTCCTTTTTTTAATTGTAAAATAAAGTTCAGTTCAACTACTATAGTTTTAAGTGATATTTATCAATATATTGTTCTTACCTATAAATATAGTTTTAAAAATTTGCATTATATTACAATCAATTTTTAAGTTGAGATTTTTTGAGTTCATGTATACATTTATCATTTTTGAAAATTCTTAAAACAGGATACTGAACCTCGTTCCCATCTGAGTCCGCTGGAGTCAAATAAAGTTTTGGGAAATATCATCAATGACGTTCTATCTCATAAGTCAAAACAAAATGATGAAAGTTTAACCTCAGGCAAAGTTGATGAAACTCTCTCTGTTGAAGATTTGGAATTGATTAAAAAAAAGCTTCAAGAAGAATTTGAAAGACGGAGATATGATTTTGTTACATCCATGTCTAGTAGACTAAAAGAGTGAAGAACATCTGAATTCCTTATTTATTTATTTAAGTAAAGCGTGGGTCTTCTTAACAGTTTTTCCTGTTCTTAAGACTGATATTTAAAGCCATTATGTTTGATAACTATGAGTAAAAAGTACATAGAAATACACAATTTTTGATAAATTTCAATCTGCTTTGCTAAAAAAAAAAATCTATCAAAAAGGTATTAATTTTGGTTGATGAGTATTGTCAATCAATAAATACAAATATTTATTTTTTAGATATTACTCATCAACCTATTGTTTTATTCTTTCACTAAATATTCTATGATTTTTTATTTATTAATTTTTTAATTTTTTTTTTTAACATATTAGCTAAAATGCACCAGACAGGGTGCGATATAGCATCTAAGATTTTCAGGGACTGAATCCTTGCTGGTGAACATGCTGCCACCACAGTTTAGAGCAAGCACCCCTAGGGGCAACATATCTGCGGTTCATACTTTCCTTCACCCTTATAAACCCCAGAAAGGGATTTTAGACCAACAGATGTAAGGTGCCTATATACGGCATAGATATGAGAACATTCACTGGTACTTGTCAAGACTCGAACTAAGCATTCTCAGTACTGAATCCCGATATGCTAACCACTAGGCTGCTCCAGGCCCTTAAATATTATCTCAGTTATTTTCATTTACTGTTTGGACATTAAATGATTTTCTGAAAAATCCTCATTTGTTGAAGTTATGGACTTCTTGTGTGATGTTAAAAGTGCCATTTGTTTAACCCTTAATAATGTTTATGCAAGTATAATTCCTTCTTACTGTTTGTATTTTAGAAATTTACCTCAGTATAAATAACAAATTTCTTTCTCTCTTTGTACTATGAAAAAAATAACATCTTTAGAAAACAAATTGTATATTATCAGTAGTAATGTAGGATTTTTTTATCTGAGGATCTTTCGGGGATTTATTGATGCACATTTTATGCAAGAAAATTTGTTAATTGTTATTCTAAATGCAGAAATTAAGAATTGCCCAGATGAAAAATATTCAGCTTCTTCTTTCAAGTGTATATTTTATGCATATATATATATATTCAATGAGAGTATTATATTTTTTATGAATCAACAAGAAGTGAATAGTACATTTCTCCTCTCTCCAATTGGATATTTTGAAAAAAATACATTGTTAGGAGGTATTTAAATAGTCATTTAGATATAGTAATTTTTTACTTGATTAATTGTTACGGTGTATCAAAACTCTGTATTTGTACAGGATGTTAAACCTCTTTGGTAGAGATTCATATAGGAAATCATGGCACTTTGTTTTTGCACCATAGTAGAGATTTCTTCTTTTTTAAGTTCTATCATGATATAGTAATGAAGATTGTAACTAAAGTCATAAACATTCTATGTTTATTCATGTAGTTAGCTTACAAAATTTTTGGAGCATAAACCCGAAAAAAAAAATCCACTTCATTTACATTTTATGGCCTGTTTCTTAAACAAACTTTCCTACATAAATTTCTTACTCTTAGAAGAATTTACTTTTGTTTTGCATTTTAATTTACATAAATAAACTTTTACTACTAGGGATAGTAAATTTGAATCTTTAGTGAGATATGAACACCAAGTTTCGTTCAGCACATGTTTAGTAGTAATCAGTCATAAGAACCAGCTGGGTTTAATTATAGTTACTTACTTATAGAACAAATTACAGCGATAAGTTTGAACAAATATGTTGTACCTGAAATAACTAAAAGTTTGAATTGAGAAAAGCATATTTTTATAAGCAGCTCTCTTTTCTAGATTGTGCTCAGACTTTGAAAGATAAATTTCAAAACAAGCAGCCTTTTTAACAGCAGGCTGCATTTTTTTTTTTTTTTTTTGCAGGTTGTTGTTCTTTGTTTTCATTTGTTAGTAATGGCAGTTTTTATAGTAATTTTTTTGCATTTATAGACCCTAAAATCTTTTGATACCTGTTCTACTTTGTATGTGTGGTTATTCATGCTGTAAAGGAAATTTTTTAAACTCTGTCTTCCTGATAGTGTTACGTATAACAGCTAACTGGGTGTTTTAATTTTTAGTGCCTTCCTCCAGAAACATTTTTTGAATCTGTCCAGATCATTTTAAATGTGGTGCCATAATTGTTTAGTTCCTGAGGAAAATGTTTATGTATTGTGTGCCATTGATTTACCAAGTTTAATGAGTGGGCTTATGATTCTGTTAGAGAATAAAAAAATTATTGATTTATGAAAACTGCAGAGCCTATTTTCTGTGACAAATTTTTTTTTCAAGCCAAATAATTGTTGAGTAATCAGTATTTAATATGTCCTATTTCAGTGTCCAATGAACAGTAATTGTCACTGACTATCCCATTCTAATTCTTTTTAAAATGTTATGTAATAAGTTATTTTAGGCACTAAATTTATCTTTCTGACAAATTGGTAGAGAAGAATTATTTGTCTATATTAAATTTGTCTATGTAGCTTTCCTGTATGTGCAAAGTTAATAAACTCTTTTTACTTATATGCTGAATTTTGAAATACATTTGCTGGTACAGTTTTTAGATGGTAGTCTGGAAACACATCAGCAAATACATCTCATCCAAAATGTATTTTGCATATTAATGAAAAGTATTGCTGTATTTCAGACACATTTTGCAAGAATTGAAACAGTATTCTATTATTAACACATTTCTTATAAGTATATAATTCTCCTTAACTTTTAGACTGAATTAGCTTCAATAGTTGACTCTGTACTTTTGTCTTAATAAAAATCTTTTAATTCTCTCTGAGTACTTAACAGATGCATTTCATTGCATAGTCCTTGTAATAATTATTCTGCAACATCTGTAATCTCACTGTGTTTGTGTTAAAAAGATTTATTTCTGCCTAAATTTTGGGAATACTTTTATTTTTATCACCTCTGAATTATGACAACATTATGAATTAGGTGCAAATGTTCAATAACTTGTGATGATTTTAGGTCTTACCAACATTTTTATATATTAATGTCTATAAGAAGTTTATTAGATTTCAGACTTTATTGGTCTTTTTGGAAGATACACCATAAATTATTGTATGTATATATTTTATCAAATTTCCAGCAGTACATTTTTCCAAGCTCTGCTAAAATTAAAATATGCTTGCAAATGTTGGAGATGAATACATTACAAAAGTTAGATTTTATGTGACAGACAAAGTGGAGTATAAATGATAAAATTTGGTGTAAACTAGAATCTTTTAATTAATCCATAAAAATGTTATAATGTTGTTCATGAGATAAACAACAGGCAAAGTAGTACAAAACCTTTCATAATTGTTGACAATCATTTTTATGACAGTTTTTATTTGGATATAGCCACTTCGACTGTGTAATGGTAGTCTTTCATGAATGTCAAAGTCCACCTACTTGTAATTCCTCTCAATTTTATGCTATGTTATTGTTTTGTATTTTTATTCAAAGTTTGTATATTGGTGATATTTATAAATTTTATAGAAGACTTGTATTAAATGCTTTAAAAGTATTCTCAAATTCAAAATGTGAATGAAGTCTTTTTGCTAATGCAAATTGTGATGCTTATTTAAATGAAATATATAAATTTACTGCAATAGTACAAAATACTTTCATGTGCAAAAAAAGGTCTAAAACAGGGTTTCATGTTTGCATGATTAACATATGATACACCTTGTTTTTATCTTTTTTTTATATTAATGAAGAGATTACAGTAAATTATTTTCTTAGCAATAAAAGAACTAATTTGAATGTATATTAGGATATATAAGCATACCTGTTTAAAATAATGTAATATGCACATCATTCTGTGCTTACTATTGATGCTTACTGTAAATATTAACTTATCAGGTGCTTAATTTTGTTAGTGCAAAATACTTATTATCTGTTTCCTGATTTTTAGTCAATATTTTAACTTAAAATAAATTCATGCCTTATTATAAACTTATTCTGTAGCAGCAAATTATCTTATCTTTTAATAAAGCTTATTTATAACCATTAAAATATTTTTCTGGCTGAAATGAATTCACGCCCTAAGTGCTTCTTTTCTGGGTTTTTTTTTTTTTTTTTTTTTTTTTTTTTTTTTTGTTTTGTTTTGTTTTGTTTTGTTTTTGTTTTGTCTACATTCTTTCTATAATTATCTTGCTCTGTTGGATTATTTATTTTTAGTTATATTTGTTCTTTTTCAATATATGGATTTGCTGCAACTGCACAATCTTTTATTGAAAAGTTTGAAGTTTTCAATGCTAGGGTAGGTTTTAAGTTAATTTGTTTGGCAGTATATGCCCACTTTTTAATTTTTTTTGCTTATGTTGAATTGTTTATATTATTATAATTTGAATATTTACATCAGAGATCACATTAGTATGAGATTTATACACTTGAGGATAATAACATGCTTCTTGTCAAACTCTGTTTTAAAACATAGACTAAAGCCCTCAGGTGCATTTATTAAGTGAAATAGGAGGGGCTTTTTTTTTATCTGTGGAAGAAATCATTTATCTTATAAAGGGTTAAAAGAAAATGTTTTATTAGACTAATGTATCAAAGGAGAATCTAGTCATTTTTGCGTATTTGCTAAGAATTTTACCCTGAGCAATTCCTTTTAATTACATGTATGTATTTTACTGCCTTCTTACTTGTGAATATAGTTGTATGTTCTTGTTAAATAATCTTCGTCTTGCTCAAGACCTTGCACATAATTTTGTGTCATATAAAACTGAAATCTTTTTAATAATTCACATACTTTACATTGTTTGATGTATAGATATGTTTATCTTTTCTCTTAAGTGTTCTGCAGAATATATGTATATATGCCCTAGAGTATTGAATTACCAAAAAATGTGTATTTAATTTATGAAATTTAATCTATTTTGTATAGGAAAAATTGTGCAATTAATGCAAAATCATATGGAAATGAAAAGTTCTTAATGAATATTGTAAATACTGATAGATAGTCTTGTATTTGAATGTATTTTGATTAAAATTGCTCATTTGTTCTTATGTGAACAGTGATAAACTTATTTTTTTATTATTAAGCATATCACTACTACTTGTGAAAATTTATGCTCTATTTGATAATATCAATTATCTAGTACTGTGAATACTTCACAGTTTTGATGTGCTGCATTTATGCTTTTAAAACATGTGCAAACTGAAGCTTTTTCAGTATGAATATTAGTATTCATAAAGCTATATTAATTAAATCATATTTTGCTCAAGCAAAGATTTATTTTAAACCTTTTTCTAGTGTAGCAAAGTACATAGAACTGTAGCGTTGTTATTAAATTTTTTATAAAAACAAAAACTGGAATTTATAAATGATAAATTTTAAGTTTTGGCTAAACTCATATGTAATTAATTTATATCTTAATTTTTTTTTAAATTTTACTGTTCAAAAGTTGCTTAGCAAAAAAATGTTAATTTTATTTACATATTTAATGTCAAAAGTTATTCTCTAATTTAGACTTCCTTTTACTGATTATGTTAATCTCTTAAACTTATAATCAGTATTTCAGCCTGTGACAAGTGTATTGAAAATTAAATTTGTGTCAGGGATAATTGCTCTCACAGTTTTTGCTTGACTAGTTTGACTAGTCCTCTTTTATCATCAAAAATAATAATCCAGAATGAAAGTTTTAACATAATCTTCATGATAGTAGACAAAAACTGAATTTTATTTAACCTTGGAAAAATATACCAAACAATAAAGGCCTTATGTCCTTGCTATGTTTAATATATTACTATAGTATTCAGAAGAAATGCATAAATAATAATTTTCATAGTTTAGTGCTGTATTAAATATAGAAATCATTAAATTATTGTTCTTTGAGATAATTGCATATATCTTTTGGGAAAAGCACTTTCTTCCCTTTTTTTTCTTTCTTTTGCATAATTTAGATTCACTAGTTTCTTGTTTGTTTAATAAAATCTCTACCATTTAAAAAGTGTTAACTGTTTTTAAAATCTAATTTATGTATGATTCTGAAGTATTATTTTTTCAGTATAGTATTTTATACACATTAAATGTGTTATAAAATTGTATATGTATTTTGAAAACTATCAAAAATGTTATAATGTATTTATTGTGTTTTGTCTTTTATTTTATATTTTACAATTAAATTTTATTTCAACCTAGATACATTTAATAAATATGAAATTGGATACACATGTTGATAATTCTAGAAACAGTGTAATATTCTACAGTCTGATAAATGAACTTATTTTCTTTGAAAACTTAGTCTCCATCTGAAAAGATATATATATAATCAAATGCTTTATTTTGTGATAGGTACTGTGACTACCCCTCCTCAAAACATCAAAATTTGATAAGCAAAAAAACTATTATGTTCAACTTATTTTTTAAAAGGCTAAAATCTCCATCTTTAAGGATCTGTTTATAAATCTTATTGATGAAGTTAAACCCAAAGTTGTAATATCGTACATACTAAACTTAGCCAGATGATGGCCAAATGGGTAGGGTGCTGGCATTTGGTACAGGAGTCTGTGGGTTCGAATCCCACTATTGGCGTGGATGTTAATAGCCATTTGGACTCGGCTTTAAGCAGTAGGTCTTAGTCTAATTAGCCCTCATGTAGCAAAAAATAACTGAATCGCTTTCAACCAAACCAAACTAAACCATACTAAACTTAAATTGTTCAAAATTTTCTTGTAGTGCTCTTAATTATTTCAATTATAAACAAAATTCAGACTATATAGGCCTGAATTTTCTGTGTAATTGAAAATGCTGGTGTTGCTTTGCAGCATATTTATTCGTTATATTTCTCTATATGTTTCAGTGGAATAATTTTGTTGTTTTTATTATCCATTGAGGAAAATAAATGGGCATATACCTGATGAAGTAAGAGTTTAAATTTAAATTCAATTTGATCATCATAATTATACAATATCAATTTGCTGCTGTATATGAGTATGTGTAAATTTATGTATATTTATATGCGCAAAAAGGGGGGGGGGAGTTTGCTGTATTCTAAGGAAAGCTGTGAAGAAAAGCAATAATTCTACCATGCCTTCTTTTTCATGTTTATTATGTTTTGAACTTGTGGTTTCAGAGTGTCAGAATAAATATAAAAGAAATGGAAGAGCCTTTAAAATATTTCATATCATATATATATATATATATATATATATATATACATACAAATTTACTATAAAATATTAATTTTAAACCATTTATTTCCACTTATACTTTGCTTTATCAAGTAAACCAAATTGTTTTATGAAAATGCTTTCAAATTTGATTTTTATAGAAATACTAAACTAAATTAAATTTTAAGGGTATTGAATATTTTACAATTTCATGAAGCTGGTAAGAAAAATATGTGCTATATACATGTAATAGTAAAATAATCCTTTATTTGTTTTGTTTATACTTTGTATATGATTTGTATCATATTTTCTTTCTGATCAAGCATCTCTTTACAAGATATTTTGCATTGCAGTTTTGTTTTTCCAAATGAGGTTTGAAATTAATCTATAATCAAATCAACAATTCTCACACATTTATTCTTTCATTAGTGCATATATAAAGGAATGTACAGTGTTTGTGGGAGATCTTAAAACCCTTGTATTGAGTTTTGTTGAATTCATAATTACCTCTAAACATCTTACTTACTTTTTTTTTCTCTAAACTTTGCAGGCACATTATCTGTCTTATGCTTGTAAATAAGTTATTAGAATTTTGTAAAAGGCTTTATTTATTTAGACTATAGATAATGCTCATTGTCAAACTTTTAAATTTTTTAATCACTCTCTCTGACACATTTCTGTTCATTTCTAAGTTTGCTAGTAGTACTGAAATAGGTCTGAAGATGTGACGTATACAGCCAAGAAATAACTAGTGTGGCCTGTTTTTCTCAGTGTATTCTCCACTATATATGCCTGTAGTTTTTGCGTATCACAAAACGCAAAACTGGTGTTTTATTGTTAGGGAGTATGTGTGTGTGTGGGGGGGGGGGGGTTGTTATTAAACCAAGCATTTGATTTTATATTTATGCGTACATACACGTATAGCCGTATGTATGTACGCATGAAGGTATGTCCTGAAGGCGAAATCGTCAAATTTGAATACCTGCATGTCCCGCCTTTAAATACCATCTATTTTTTTCCTAAACTCTGGACATTAGTCTGCATTAATGGCCGTGGTATCTGCTGATCATGAAGACTATTAAAGTGACGGGAACTTCGTCTGCTTGAGAGTAAATTTTTGTTAAAGAATTTTATTTTAAAACACGTTACGTGGCTTTGAGATGATGTAATAGTATATGTTTCATCTCTGAATTATGATTAACACCTTCGACCTTCGTACAGATTGCCCCCCAGTATGTGCGATCTAAAAAACAGCCCTGTTTGCAAATTCTGCGATTTTTGATGACTGTTTTTAAGGACATAGTTACCTTTTCTGCAACATGTCACGTTTCTCTTGGTAACACATGTTATCTGTTCTTTTGGGTACGCATTGTGTTTGTTAAAGACGTAATTACGGGACTCTTATTTAGTCAAAAACATCGCTGCAAACTCTCGATCTCTTGGAAAACCTGTAAATTGTTGAATTTAAAGAAAACTTCAAAATTAAGGTAAAATAATATTCAATGCAATAAGGTGTTACGGATCAATACCTCCTAAACGGAAAAATCGTCAAATATTGACAACTTTATTGTCAAAGACCTAGAATTTGCCCTCATAATTGGCTTCTCAGCGTGACTTGCGCTGACGTACACGCAGGAAAAGCTGGTGCATTTCCATCCTCTGTTGTAGTAATTTGAATTTTCTTCGGATAAGGACTTGTGCTGTGGGCACTAAACTCCTGCATTTATGCCAACTCTAAGAAACCTCACGCATCGCTGCATTCTTCGAAAAATATTCAGTAAAAAACTATAGCATCATATCTCACGATTTCTTTCCAATTATACTTGAGCAGAAACGTTGATATCGATCTAAATTGATAGTTTACATTCTAGTCAGGGCCGTCCACATGGTGTAGTGGTTAGCGTTCTGACCTGCTGCACAGGTCAGAACCCTTGTTCAGGCTTGGGTTCAAATCCCCAACAAGGCTCGGTCGTTTCAGTGCCGTCATCCTCATAGGAAGCAATGCTGGCTCACCTGCATGGAGCTCCCATAATAAAGTAGCCAGTAAATTGCGGGGAATAACAAAAGGCGAATGGCTACCTACGAAATGGCAGACTGAAAAAAATCCTAATTAGGAATAGACGTATTATGAGCATTTTCAGTCATTTATGGTGGTCGTTTTGACTCCAAAGGAATTTTGAACAGCATCCTTTTTCAAAAATGTTCTATTTATTATTTTGATATTCATCGATATTTTGATTTGCAGAGGGAGTACTCGCATACGGGCACAGGTCCAATGTCAAATGACTACTGGTAAGACATGTTATAACTTACGGACTACGGCTGATTGGTTCAGGCATTGGCTTTCGTTATAAGAATCTGTGAAGGATTGAAGGTAATTATAATTGTCTTTTAACTCCTGGTCCCCAAGTCTATTTAAAAGACAACTAAAAATGCCATCAGAACAAACTTGGATGAACACAGGAAAGTTACTTTTTAAATTAGCGATATATAATTAACTCTACCTTTTGAATATTAACAAAAATAGTCTAAACAAATCTTTGCGGTTCGAGTATGTTTTAAAAATATCAAAACCCCTATCTGTTAATTCTGGAACACTTTGCTTCTCAAAGTATTCAGAAAATGGACCCCCTTGCAGTAGGAGTAATAGTATTTTCTCGATGTTGTGTGAGAAAATTCTGACGCAATATTAGTTAAGCTGAATATTTCCCTTTAATCAACGAATAATAAGCGGTAAGAGAAGTCACGCCTGGTAAAAATCGCAATGGATCCATTAATTCCAACCCTTTGAATGAGTTGAATAGATTGAATTAGCTAAATTATCTCTATCGTTCGATTCAGCGTGCAATATCGAAATTGCCATACATTCTTCATAATTTTCTAATGGACCATTATACCCCCCCCCCTTTTTTTTTAACTTTCAGGTGGGACATCACTTAACTCTTAATGGTCCTTAGTTGAGGGAAATTTTCAGGCTGACGAATCTCGCGTCTCAGATTTTTCCCACAACTTCATGGGAACATTCCAACTTTTCCTACCGCAATGAGCCCTTTAAGTTATGCGTAATGTGTTATGTTATATCCAATGGAACCCAGGTAGCCTACTGGTGTCACTTTGGGCTTAGAACTAGGATTGCTCAGTTCGAATCCCAACGAACGTCATTAAATACCTTTGTGTCTAGTCCAGATATAGGCACATTAAATCTGCAGACCGGAAAGTCCTTTGAAGTCAGACAGGTGGGAGAAGGTACGACCCCCCCCCCCCCCCAGATGCTTGATGCTAACTGAGGTGGCAACAGGTGGGATTCACTTATACGGTAACCCCCCCCCCCCATTAAAAGCAACCAACGATTGTCGCAGTTAAAGTGCGAATGTCTTCAACGACAAGTGCCCCGCATTGGTAAACAACTTATTATCTCCAGTATGATACTAAAACTCATGAATTTGTGATTTAATATTTTCATTTATATGACCGCGCCCATAGCAATAGTTTTTAAGGAGCACATCATGTTTTAGTATAGGGGATCACGTTGATGAACTCGAACATTTATCAATAAAGCGATATAATATATATATATACACGTGATTAACGGTATTGACCCATTCTTGTGTAAGTATTTTGCGTTCAGATTTCCCAAAAGGTGTGCAGCGATTTCCCGAAGTTAATTTATTTTCAATTGGAAAATATCTAGTGGAATGTTTTCCAGTAAGCAATTTTCAAGTGTATTAATATTTGCACACGGCCAGATGCAGTGTAGCTGGACAACAGAGGTTTGTAGAGGGGAAATTAAGAGAATCGTGTTGTAAACAACGCAAAGTAATGAAAGTTCTCTCCGGTGTTTTGCCTAAAGTATTTTCTTGTGTTCTGTCATTGGAGGGATTTCATGATTTCAACTTTCTCTCTGAAACTAGTATACTTTTAAAGTATAATTGCAAACCACTATAAAACCTCATCTTTATTACGCTGGTTTTTATGAGCATTTTCATTTTTTGGGGCCCCATAGGGTGCTATTGAATAGAGCATTTTGATATTTTCATTTAATACTATGTAGATTCGAATGATGCTCTTGTCACAGCGACTTAAGATGTAGCAATCATTTGCAAATTTAAGACCAGAGGTAGCTCACTGGTACCACGTCGCCTTTCGGTACTGAGGATGATTGGATCGAATCCCGACAAGCGCCATTAAATACTACGTGTCTATGCCGAATATGTCCCTCTATGAGGTCAGAGAGGGAGGGCGAGGGTACGATCACCTCAGATGTCGTCTCTGAGGGGGGGAGGGGGGTGCTCAGTCAAAATTGAGTTGGCACCAGGGGATGGTGTTGGTTCACCTATACGGTGCCCCCATTGGTAGCAACCAACGATTCTCGTGGATTATGTGCGCGTTACTTAGTAATAGGTATTTTTAAACGATATTCGTAGTTCCCTTTTTTTTTAAAGAATAGACTTAAGGTAGTGTACTTGTTTTAAATTTCATAGGTGAAAAGATGGATTAACATTTACAGAAAAACTTTTTTAATCAGAGAAATGGCGTTTACTTGCTGATTAGGCTCTGTGTAAAGGAAAATGTTCGATTACTCTGAAAGACGACAAATGAAGTAGAAATGTTGTCATCAAAAGTTTGTTTGACGAACACAGAAAAGCCGCACCTCAAAAAAATGATTATGGCTGTTCTTGAATAAGCAGAAGCATAACAAAATTAAAAAATTAAATAAAATCTAAAAATGAAACTCAGTATATTAACATCAATTTGATATCTTAAAGGCTAATCTTTTAGTACAGTAATTCTCAATCTTTTTTTCATCACGGTACACTTTTAATAATTTTAAATTTTGGTGGCACACTAACAATAAGATAAATTTAAAAGAATTTTACTTGGATAAATTGATGGATGTACCTATAATATATTTTGTAAAAACATCATACAAAATAATTCGCAGTGGTGGCACACTTCAAGAATCTCGCGGCACAGTAGTTGAGAATCACTGTTTTAGTAGGTGACAGGGAATCTAGAATCATACAGAGTAAGCTAAGAATTTATCATTTAGTACAGCGAAAACGGCTGTCAATAGCTCTATTTTTTGTAATAATACGGTAAATTTGAAATTATTACAGACAGAATAAAACACATTTCGTCGAATTGCGTCCAAAATATTGCGAAGTTAAGCGTATTTTTAATTACATTTCATAATGTAATCATCATTTAAACGAATGATGGATTCATTACTTGTTTCTGTCGTTTAAAAGAAGACTCTTTAGTCGATGACAAAACTTTGATTTCTAGATAAAGAGAGTATTAGCTCTCTCACTTAGCTCTAGGACGAGAAAAGGGAAAGGAAAATATTGAAATATTTTTTAAAGGGGAGCCAATCAAAAATGTTATCATCAAATGCATTCTTTTTTTAGAACAAAGTTGTTTCTTTACAGAAAAATAAAGACTATTCTTGAATTCGTCCAATCAGTGGCGTGGCAAGCATAACTGGCGCCCGGGGCACGATACCTTTTTGGCGCCCCCCATGGTCGTCGTCGTCGTCGTAGGAAAAGCTTGCGAGGCGTCTTAGAGCATTAGCCCCTTATCCTTGGTATCAACAGTAGGATGTTTCATGGTTACCGTTCGCAAGATTATAATAGTAGACTTGATAATGTGAATGAATAATAATAAAAAAGAATAAATAAAAAAATATAAAAAAATAAATATTTTTTTTAAAAGTTAGCTTAAATTACGTTATAATTAGAGGTTAAGAGAAATTATTAAGATAGAGGGGTTTGGGGAAGAAAATTGTTGAAAAAAATTAAAAAATAAATATAAATAAAATGACAAATCAGGATAGTCAAGATAAATTTTAAGGTACTGAAAAGGCTATCAGACAGAAATCCAGCAGTAGCGAGTAGCGATGTTTACTAGGAGTAGCAAAGCCTACTAGGTTTACCAGATTGGAAGGTTTACCAGCTGGAAGAGTTATTACCCCCCCCCCCCTTTCCGTCAGCTAACACTGGGACGAGAGGGAATCGCGAGGTGAACCTATGGTCGATTAATCAGGAGTGACAGGTCAGAAACCAGAAGTAGCTGGGCTATTAAAATTTGGAATTTAGAATAAGAGGAGAAAAATTTAACTATTATGCACAGGAATGAGGCCAGAGTTAATAACCATGGTGGCCTTAGGACGCCTAGGAAACTCTCTAGGGTCATAGTCCGGGGGGGTTTGCAAGGTCTTCATTATTAACTGAATAGATGTTTTCATAAAAGTTTATAGCAATCTCCTTAATGTGGTGCCGAATAGGTTCTATCGTCATATCGCTATGCATTAATTCATTACGCAGGTACCAAGGGGGGACCAAATGGTCCAATGGTTTTGGGGACCATTTGGTTCCCCTCTGCGAGTGGCCCCCTCGCTACGCCACTGCGTCCAATTCTTGAATTAGGAATTACAAGATGGATTAAAACATTCAATTAAATTATTTTCAAATGAACTTTCACGTTTGGGCAATTTTGCAGTAGCTTGAATACTCCATTAAATGCATAATGGGTGATTCAGCGAGTCACGGGTTACGTAGCAAAAACATACATATTTCTATTATTTAGTTAATGTGACAAGTATGAACAACTTCTAAACACATAAAAGAACCATCAACTAAACCAGTCTTTCAGAAAAATTCCATTGTATTATGAGTGTGAATATGCAAACCTCTTTTTATTTTAAGCGATACGTTCAAGCCATACTCTAATAATCTGAATTTCAGATTAATGTTATTAGACTTATGTTAATAACTTTTAAATGCTCTATTTTTCCGTACTCTTGTGGCTGTTACTAGCCTGTGCCAGTCTTTGATAGCAAAATTTCGTGAATAAAACATAGAACTTTAAATATCAAAATAAGTTGCTTTTGTGGATAGCATGCAAAATGCAAAGTAGGACGAAGTTTTGATAGTCATAGAGTACAGAACTGTTTCGCACTCAGTGCAATTTTTCAAAAATGATATATATTTACAAATGAGAAAGAGACATTTCCTAAATTTCTAACCACTAGAAGTCGCTAAAAGCATTAATAAATCTAGTTTTTTTAATAATTAAAAATATGCGAATGGCAACGATCACTCCGGCAAGTGTGCGAAATAGTGTAGCAGTAGTGAAGTGAAGAGTGTGAATTCAATATGTTTATTATTTACAATCACTATCCAGGTAAAGTTTTTGAACTCTGTCTTTCCTACGCGAGTGTATTCGTGCATGCCTTTAAGAAGTCGTATGTGAATATATTAATTCTCCCTTTGTAAATGATGCTATTTATTAAGTAACCACAATAAATAAATTTGAACAAAATTAAATGCTATATTTTAGAGAATAATAAAAAGTAACTTTAGAGATTTCTGTATGAGTATTTTGTATTAAATTTAGCTAGTGGATATCAGAAATTCTGTTGTTATTCTCTCGTATTTTCAGGAATTATTTATTTTCCACATCTTTAACATTCTGTTGTAGGCTGCGTTATTATTTTTTTCTAAAAAAAATTATCTTGCGAAAATTTTGTGTTTTGAATATTATAATTGTAATTATGCAGTCTCAAAATTCTAATACTAATTATTCATGCTTATTTCTTTTCATTTCCCAGTTTATGTTTAAAGTTGCTATTCATTTTCTTGTATGTACATTTTTATTGAATTTCAAAAGATTAGTTGAAAATTTTATGCGATTTTTTCTTTTACTACACTAGAATAGTGTAGTAAAAGAAAAAAAAATCCTTATTTATTTCGTCAAATTTTCGGTATTTTACGAAAAAATACTCGTGGTACCTCTCACTTATCATTTACTGATTTGATTTCAGTTGTGTTTTATGGGTATTTTGATATAAATGTGTATATATGTTGATCATCATTTTTTATATATATTTACAATGTAAAGCTTCTAATTAAAATATTTTGAAATGTACGTTTCTTTTTGGTCAAGTTCTATTTTTGTTCACTCTTTACATTGTACCCACATGAGTTAATTCTTTCAAGCAGTTCATATATATTAGCTGCTGCAAGGTTAATATTTGTCAAGTAACTCAAAATTTAGTCTAACATAGTAAACATTGAGTACATCTGTCTTTGATTTTGAAGATAATTAAGTACTTCTAAATTTTATCTATTTCGAAAAAATGGTCAAAATTTAAACTTAAGTCTGTTTTAATTTCTCTTATAAGGTTTTAATAAGAAATGTTGATATAGAGTTCATGGAATTCTGTATGGTTCTTTTGGTTTTTCGTGGTCTTATCCTTTTTCGTGTTCTTAATATGAATAAACAGTGTCAAAATCATCTTTTGTTTGATTTGCCTGATAAAGCTTTCAGAAATTTATTTTCTTAAAGTATTTTAAAATATTTACCTGATAACTAATTTACTGGTATTATTTCAGGAAATCCATCATCTATCTGATTGTTGTGTTAAAATTTAGGGTTTTATTATCTAGAATGGAAAAAGTTTATTAATGAAGTAGCTGTCTTCCTTTTCATTAATATCTCTATGGATGCTGTTAGAAGGTCTCGTTTTGCAACAAAGCAGATGAGAGCTGGACCAGCACCATTAGCATCTTTTGAAGACTTACCTTCTGATGAACTAGAGAGTCCTGAAGATTTTTCTCATGCTAAATCTTATACAAGCAATGTTGATGATGAATCTGGGAGCAGAGATCTTCAGTTTGCTACTCCAGATTCTCTAACAATTTCTTCTCAATCAACACCTCGTATTGAAAGTGATTTTGATTCTCATTTTACTTTAACGCCAGGTGACTCATATCAAGGTCAGTCAACTTCAGATTTAAGAACTGCATCGTTATCTTCCCTCTCCAAAGAAGATTCGACCCTCAGCATTAAGCAGAAAAAGGGATCAGCTGTATCATTAGGTACTTTAGAGACTACTGAAGTAGAATATACTCATAGGAAAAGCTCTTGGACTGATATTTTCAAAAGTCACAATCAGAACAGTGCCAAAACCTCTTCTTCTACAATTTCTCAACTAGGCTTAAATGAAAAATCTTCACAAAGGAAATCAAGGACTGATTATTCTAAAAAGAAGTCTGATACAAAATCTAAAGATAAAGGAAAATTTTTATCTATTTTCAAGAAGAAGAGCAATAAACAGACCAATTCTCCTGTGTCTGCAGATTATATATTGCCAAATGAGAATTTAAATCCGACGGAATGCCTCAATGATCTTCCTGAAAGTATTGTGACAACTAAAATTAGCAATGGTAAAATATCTAAAGGGAAGGAGAATGAATCTCCTGTGGATAAAGAACAAAGTCAATGTCAAGCACCGTGTGAAATTCAAAATGACTTAGGTAAAGTGAATTCTGACCGCTGTGATAAAATTCCTGATGAAAGACGACTGAGTCGAAAGGTTATAAATATCCCAGAAAAGACTGTTGAAAAAGAGTATAATATATTATCTCAACAAGTAGAAGAGAAAAAAGTTGACAAAGTTTCTAAAACTGATAATGTTCAAGCTATTGTTGAAGTGAAAGATGATATACTAGAATCATCTGAATCAGAATTAACTTTCGAATCAAAAGATGTTACAGTTGAAGAAAAGAAAGAGGATGATTTTGAGGCTGAAATACTTTTGCCTCATGATTTATCAGAGTTAGAAGATGAACCAGTTATTGAATTGCCTGTGACTTTTGAAGTTTCAAAGCAAATCATTATACCATCCAAACAACAGCGTTTAGAAATAACCACAAAGCCTATTGATAGACCTCGCAGCACTACTCCCATCAATGTTGCTCCTCTAGAAGCATTTATTCAGTCTGTTTCTCCAACCTTTGATGCAAAGGTTGAAAAAATCAAACTTTCTTTGCCCGGTGAACAATTTTTGGGACGTGTTAAAAGTCCTAAAAAGTCTATGAAAAGTTGGACAGATTTCTGTGAACGAGGTCTTCATAGTCCTCGTATGTATAAAAGATTTGATAGAGATAACCAAAAGAATCCATTTAAAAGTTCTGAAAGTGTTCCATTATCAGGCAAAATGCAGTTTTCTTCTGAAAATTGGGCTGCATTTGAATCAGACTTTACAACTGTTGATTCAAATATTTTTGATGATAATTTTAAAGCAGATTTTGGTTCTGATGAGACTGTCCCAAAAGATATATGCAAATCATATCAGTATTTTGAGTCGGATTTCAGCTTTAATCCCAGTTCCTCCAAAATCAATACTTATGGATGTGCTTCTTGCTCTAAACTCAGTTCAGAATTAAGTGATGCTCAATCTACAGATCAACCTATTTCATCAACCTTATCCACAGCTTGTGAAGGTTGTTCTTGTGAATGCCATTCCAAACAAAAATCAAATATCCAAAGTCCTGAACCTTGTAGTAATATTAGTACACATGGTGCTTCAAAAAATTTTAGTTTGGTTGCTGATGACCAGTTTTAAATATTCTAAAATATAATTAGTAAGTATGTACTTATTTTGGTCAAGTTTCAGAATTTTTTTTTTCTGTATATTATGTTTGCATGCATATGATTATATTTATGTATATGGGTGTTTTTTAAATTTCCACTTTTGAGAGAAATATTTTTCACCACTAAAAGTTTAATTTAGTTGTTATATTTATGAAGAATTTTAAAGTAAAACCATTAATAATTGATTATAAAGTGTGTAAGAAAATTTTTCATCAGATTTATACCATTTTATCTGTAGACAATAGTGTATGCAATAATTAATTCTGATTCGACAGTGAGCACAGGTGGTAAATTATTTGAGACAAACTTATCATTTTCATTATAAACAATTGAAATAGAGACTAGTATTGTAGTACAATTAAATTTATTTATATTGTCATATAGGGAAACTGCATTTTGTTAAGGAATAGTCTAATCTGAAAAAAAAAAAGCATTTTTGCTGTTTTCTTAGAGTGGTCAAAACAAATTTTTCTTTCTTTTTTTTGATCCCTTATTCATCAAATCCTCAGTATGTAGATGAACAATTAAAGACATTTTTCAATAGTAAGAGTATTTTGCAGCAGGCATACTTTTCTGATTGTCAATTAATTAATGAGATCAGTGTTTACTTAAATACTTTGATAGTACAAGTTTAAAGCTATCATAAATGAGTTTTTCCTCTAGACATTTTATAACTTTTGTTACATTTTTGTGTACTGACTCTAGTCTTATACTATCTGTAGCTTGTTGTAAGTTACTGTTGGATTCTCATTGGTTCTGACGGTCTAGAATAGAAGATAGTTTATACTTAACATCGTAAACAACCAATAGATTTTGTAGGATTGCCAGTTAATTGAGAAATTGAATCTATTGGACTGAAAAATTTGGAACTGGAAACTAAAAGAGTTTTCTGTAGAATTTTTTTTGGGGGGCATCATTTTATGCATTAAAATGACAGTTTTTCTAGAGACCTCAGTGATTTTTTTCTCTGTATTAAATGTAATTGTATATTTCATACATGAGTATAACCAATCAATATATACAATTATGACATGAAAATATATTGTACAATCAGGATATAAGTACATATTACTGTAGCAGATTTACTCAATATTAATTTGACAAATTTTGTAATGAAGTAATTTAAAGAAAGGCAATGGAATTTTTTTCAACAAAATGAGTTAGAACCATTTCATATGATATAGAAATGATGTGAATATGCAGCGGATCACTACGCCAGCCGAGCGATAAAGAACTGTTTCCTCCGCCAATTGGCGAAATAAACGTACGGTAACCCGAAGCTATGCGGATGGACATTTTTCCCATATAGCACACCACTCTGCGCTCTGACCCTCGTCTGTGTGTCTGCCTGGCTATGTCCGGCCTCCAGCTTCTGCTGTATCTCTTTTTAACCAATTTTATTACCTATTTCTTATATTAAATGTGTTTCGTTATTATATGGCTGGCATTCATTAATCTAGTGTTATTTCATTTATTAATTGCTAATTCCTAATAATCTAAATTTTATGGCACGTGTAATCGCGCGCCAAAAATATATATTGCATAAATAAGAGATTTTCAAGATCATTAGTGGCACAGGTGACTGGTTGTGGTATAATGATACAAGTATTTGCCATATACAGTTATAAACGGATGCTGTCAGTAAGCATCTATATGTATAGATTTAACCAAACAATTTCTAGATGTATATTTTTTCATATATAACTCTGTGATCATGCCAAGATTCATAAATAAAAGTTGGAAACAGCTAATTGTAGTACTCTTCCAAATTGTACTAGAATATTAAGTTATGGCTATTATTTTTTTAGGAAATCAAGTTTTAGTTTTGTGTTCAAGGAAATAGGGATAAAATTACGATTCACCTAGGATGCCAGAGAGCTTGATCTAGTTTTGTCCGCAATACAAAAAAAGAGCTTGACAAAACAATCCATAGTGTAGCATAACTTTTAAATACTTCATGTTAAGACATACAGATAACATATTGAGCATTAGGGAACAATCAGGACTACACAGCACTCTTAGCAGAAAAGGATATCTCAGTAAAATATAAATTGTATATGGTCTTAGTTGATAACTTGCTTATTAAAGATGTTTGCAACTTGAGTCATGTTCTTTTAAAATGCCAGTATTTACAGTTGCTGAAACAGCTTTTTTTCTTCTTAAGCTGGAATAAATTTTTTTATCTATGTCATCGTGGAAATTTTAGACAGTGATATGGTGAAGTTGAATCATTAGCTTAGAGAGCCTGATTAGTTATAGCGATAGTTTGCTTTCTGGTTGGATTGGTGTGACATTACTATTGTATATTGTTGTCACCTGTCAGACTACAAGAATGTAGATATACCTACCATACGAAGATTGTGAATGGTCCAGGGGAATGGCATTGTGAATGGATCGTGTGAACAGCAATTGTATTATAATCAGATTTCTTGAGTCCTACCCAGTCATACATTGCATGATGAGTCATATCAACATGAACAATTGGTCAGTGATTCATGGCAAACTTCTGAATTTGTAGCCCTTTTCAAATGTTTATTTTTGGTATCTCAACTAAGTTCAGTCTTGATTAGTACCTATCCTGACAAAATTGGCAAGCCAGTGGCAAAACATCAACCTAATAATTAGTTGAAAAAAAATAGTTCCAAGGTAAATTTTCCAGAAACAGAAATTTATCCTTCAAAAATGGGAGACCCACCACCTTAGAGAGTGATTCTGGTTATGGCACTGTAGCCAACATGACCTAACATTCCATAATGAATCTTTGTTATGGCAGACTAGATGTCGACAGCATTCAAGAGGTGGTACACAATGAGAATGATATGGTTCTTGAAATACAATTATTTAAATAATCAATGTGAAATAAAAATCACTTTTAGAAAATTGAAGAATTTTGTTAAAAGAAAATGTTTTAAAAATTAGAGACTTACGAAATCTTTTTGAGGTACAAACCTAATTTTTGTGTTAAAAAACCTAAAATAATGAAGATATTTTATTGAACATTTAGGTTGTTCTAGTAAGGAATTTCAGTGCACTATATATTTTGTATTTATTTTTCATTTTATGATAAACTGGGACCAAAGGCATTTTGCCTAGGATTCTTATGGACTGGCCTAAATCCTATAAAATAAATTAGGATGTATCCCATAAAATTTAGTTTAATTGATTACTATAATGATTGCATATTTTTAAAGCTAATAACCCACAATATTATTTTTCATATAAAGATTTAAAAAAATGAGTACTAAGCAATAAGTACTGTTGTTCATCATTCTTGAACTTTTTCTTGACATATGGTTCTTGGTGAGTGTATAGGCATATGCAGTATGTTGATATATATTAAAAAAATATAACTTTATCTACTGATATAATGAAGACAATATTAAATTTTATTTTACTTTTCTCTATTTGTTTTAATGCATCACAATTTTCTTTTCAGGTTAAAAGAATATGATTTTATGGCCAGTCTTTGTTTGATGTAGGTATTATTTGAAAAGAAAAAAATTATAAAATATATTTGATAACACAGTGTCTATTATTCAATAATTTTGGCCGACTTTTAAAAGTGTTCTGCTGTTGAATTTTATACATAACTTGGTAGGCCCATATGTATATTTAAATTCTTTTATCTGTATGCTTTAGTAAAAATTCATCAAAACTGTTTAATTTCTTAACATTTAAATTTCAAATGATACATTTTCCATCAAAATTATATGAAGCATTAAAAAATAATTGCCTATTTTTTTGCTGTGAAGTAGATTTTTTTAAATACATATTTTTTTTTCTATAAAAAAGTGTTTAATTTTTAAATAAGTGCTGATCCTTATGTAATAATCTTAATGAAAGTATTTTTTGTATGTGAATTCATGTGAAATTGACTTTTTTTTTTAGCCTGTCATAATAGTACTTATTGAAACACACATATTTAAAAAAAAAAAATTGAAAATAAGTTTCATTTACAATATTTTTTATGCTGCTTATTATATTGCTTTTTCTCTGTGTTTTTAGGTATGTGTGTTGAAAGCAATTTTGATTGATCTGTATGTATTGCAGCTAATTGATTGATAAAAATTTATTGATATTTGTAAACAGTAAAAGCAGGAAAAAATATATATTTATTGAAAGTATTTTTGGCTAGAATTCAGCCAGCTGCTTTAAATTATTTACTTAATGCTATGCTGATGTGTGTTTTCATTTCTAAAAAAATTATTTGAAAACAGGTGCAATTTTTGTACTATGCAACTTAAAAAGTTCCATTTAATGTGTAACCTAACTGGTAGTCTTTTTTTTTGACAATAAAGAAAAATGTATGAACATATATTTATCTTTAAAAACATATATCTTTATGAATATATAAAATATATGAATGTATATTTTCATTCTTTGCATTATTAAATTTATTTTGTGTTATTCAATTTATATGTTTTACTTTTAAGTGCTTCATTGGTTTTCATATCATAAGAGTAGTTATGATTTTAGACAGAATTTTCAAACGGGATCTGTCTTTTATGTGCATTTATCCAAGGTTATAGGTAAACAAGGTGCCTGTTTGGCACAATGGAATTTTACCTTTATTTCATTTTACTGGCTCCAAAAAGAATTTGGAGTTTCAGCTTTTTGCTTTATTTTTATATTTTTGTTTTAGTGTACTGGATTGACCACTAATAAAGAAAAAAATTATGAATGTTTATTTAAGAATGTGTCTTATGTATTCAGGGTAAAATGAATGTTTTAAGTTTATAGCAATTTTTAAAATTTATTACAGATAAAATCCTCTTTAATCAGATTTTAAAATTTTGTGTTAGGCCCTGTCATTTTATATAGTTTAAAATTGATTTCAGTAGGTAAGAAAATTGTGTGATATTGATACCATTTTTCATCTTTTAGAATATACGCTTTTAAATCATTGCTAAATTATTTCTCAGAGAGAAAAAAAAAAAAAGCATATTTTCTTTCTGCATTTCAGATTTTTTTATGAGCAAAAATTAAAGCTTTTAAAAATTTATACAAAACTATACTTGAAATAGAGATTTCATAAAATGTGCATATATGGTAAATTTTTAAGTTTGAAGGCAAAACTTTATTTGATTAATTGAAAAAGTCATGTATGAATGATTGATGTTTGGTAAAATTTGGTCAAACATAAATTCTTGAATACTAATTTGCTATAAAAATATATTTAGTTGTTTGTGCCCTTATTTCAATTTGCAGTTGCTTTTATATCAGTTTTCTATCATTTTTTTTTTCTATTTCAAAGGCAGGTGGGGTTTTTTTTTTAAAGAAAAATAAATTCTTTTTTTTTAAAAGAAATGTTGTAAAATTATATGTAAAATTTATTTTTGTAATAAAATATGTACATTATGCATGATTTTTGCAGGTCTTAATTAAAATGAGGATTTTATCTGTACTTTCAATATTTATGAATTTATGAATGACCTTTTTATTTAAGTCTTGTAATTTTGAAATTCAGTTACTCTAAGTAACTGAAGACTGTAGAACATAGTATGCTAGTAAAATATGTGGTGTGTTTCTATGTGAAGCATACCATATTTTTTTTCTAACATCTAATGTCATTAATTCATGATGTACATACACTCATAAGAAAGTCACTATGAGAGTTCAGATGCTGTCCTGTTGGTGCCAATGTAGAGTGTCTCTAGGAGTTAGTATTTTTTGAAAGAAATCTGGAAATACAAAAATTCTGATTAAAAGATTGGCATCAGTGCTTAATCTCAAATTTTATTGACTTTAATGTTTCATTAATTTTTTAACTTTAAAATATCTAAATATTGCATTTTTATACTTAAGGAAGCAAATATCGCTTGCCATCATTATACTTATATTCTTACTGCAAAATTTTATAGGAGCAGATTATCATAAATTATTAAATATTTTTCACATGATGTATTCTAATCTTTGAATTATTAATAAGAACTATACCTGCCGTGTACATATATGTAAGCAGTCTTACAGTTTTATAACATAAAAGTATATTTTTCCCTTCTGCCTTATTAGATATGAAGCACACTTTTTTTATGCTAGTCTTTGTGAAGTGTGAGAAAAGTGTGTGCACACTTCCTATTCTGTCCATTTATTGTCTTCTAAATATAATGGTTCTACATATTACAGAGAGGAAAAAAAATATTCTATTGAAGATGTTTATAGTTATAGATTATAGTGTTGTGTCATCAAATAAATAAAAGGCATTTTGTGCTGTATTTTTGTGAACATGCATATATTATATATATGAGTATATGTATGTAGTAAATTATATAAATAAGACAAAACAGCATACAAAAGGTAAGAAAAAAATGTTTGAAAAAAGTTCTGGATATGTTCACAGTCATATTTTCTTTTTTTAATCCAAGTGGTCTAATTAAAAAAAAGATTAACTTAAAAAAAAAAAAAATTATAGCCAAGTGGTCTTTAAGGTATCTATGATATGTTTCCAATAAGGGGTGTAAACTCTTCTCAGTAATTAAAATCAAATAACAATGTTAATGTATATTTCATTATGGGGTAGTATGCGGTAAACTTTTTACATTAAGGGGAAAATTTTATGACAAGACTGGCACTGAAAAATCTGCCATTAAGTATAAAACCTTTTATTTTGATCAGAATGTTGATTCTCTCTGGAGTTCCCTTACTGGTATGTTTCTCTTAAGTTTAACTTTTCTTAATTTTTCACTAATATTGCACCTACTTTGATACATCTGATAGATGTATTTTAGTATTTAAAAATACTAAAATTTAGAAGATCTATATAATTTTAAGGTATAGTTTTGTAAACACATGTAATTTCTTTCAATATTATAACTGGCAGTTTCCTTAGTAAGATTTTTTCCCTTATTTTCCTTCGAATATTGGAATAAAAATTTAGATTTTGCTTTTTTTTTATTATTGAAGTTGCTCTGAATTTATCCCAAACTAGTTTCTCAATGCGATATAATACTAATATTTTAACCTGAATTATTCACACATACGTATACATATATATATATTTAATATTGCTTTCTTGTTCACTGCATTAGTTCTCTGTGTTTTTTAATTTCATTTATTTGTTCATAAATTTATTAATTTGATATCAAAATAGTGATCTAGAATATTCGCTTTTCAGTAAATCTGAGCTATTAATCAATGTTCAATAGTTAGTTCATAAAAATTATTTGAGCTGTTTTGTAAAATTTGATGTTTCAGTCCTCAATCAGAACTGATATGCTGAAATTTAATGGTAAACAATTTCATATTTTTATTGTAGTAAGATATTATTGTGATGTGTAGTTGTAAAAGACTGGTTTTATATTTTGTTTTAGAACAGTGCCAAATGTTTTTGCTTAATGGCTTTTAAATCACCTAATTGATAACTTCAAATGTTTTTATTGATTTACTAGCACTTATATGTTACTTGCTTATAAAAAATTTTGTTCTAACTTTAGCAAAATAATTAAAAATGTCTTAAATCTGGCTTTGATCATAATCTTAATATTTAAACAATTTTTTAAGAAATTTTATAGTTATTTTGATTTTTTGTCATATTTACATTATTTATAATACATTAAGGATTTCTACTTCTTGATTAATCATATGCTGTTTCTTGTGTTTTCTTAAATAAAATAATTCATAAATAATTTTCCTAAATAAAATAATTCACCAATAATTTTCCTAAATAAAATAATTCACCAATAATTTTCCCAAATAAAAAATAATTCACCAATCATTTTCTTAAGTAAAACAATTCATAAATAATATTCATAAACAAAAAGTTACTAGCTGAAAATGTAATTGAAATGAGGTATATGAAAATTTTAGCTTGTTATGTCGAGTATTTCCTTGATTTTATTTGAATAATCTATACTTGTTATCAGACTGTAGATAGTTGTGCAGAGAATTTTGTTATTTTCAAAAACATTTTAAATGAAACCTGTAAATTTATTCCACTTATATAAAGACTTTTCCTAAAGTAAGCTATAACTGTTTCCAAAATTGCTGTAAAATTTGTTTTACTTAACTTTTCCACGTCATAAAAGATATGTCTTTATGCTCAGTATAAGTACTTAGCATTAAAAGATCCATAAATGCTGCCAAAAGTTTAATATTAGCAGTGTGCAATTATGAGGTGTGTTCAGCATTATAAATTAAAGAACATTAAATTCAGATCTTGGAATCAGGTTAAAAAAAAAAAAAAAAAAAAAAAAAATATATATATATATATATATATATATATATATATATATATATATTTTTTTTTTTTTTTAACCTGATTCCAAGATCTGAATTTAATGTTCTTTAATTTATAATGCTGAACACACCTCATAATTGCACACTGCTAATATTAAACTTTTGGCAGCATTTATGGATCTTTTAATGCTAAGTACTTATACTGAGCATAAAGACATATCTTTTATGATGTGGAAAAGTTAAGTAAAACAAATTTTACAGCAATTTTGGAATATATATATATATATATATATATATATATATATATATATATTTCAATAATCAGTGGTTTGGAAACTCATTTTGTTCAAAAAGTGAATGCTTGTCTTTTAATAATTTTTTCATGCGTAAGCAGTGAATTGAAATTTTTATCTGTAGGACTATAAATTGGAGATTTATCCCCATTAATAATATGTTTAGCATATTTTTTATATATTAAAAAGACTAAAAATGTTGATACAAAGGTATATCAATTTATAAAATGTTAGTGAAAGAAAATAACTAAAAATTTAAGCGAAAAACAAATTTTACATACATTTTTTGCATAATATTTAAGTTAATGTGGGTTAGTTGTTTGAATTATAAAAGGGTTTAATAAATTTTGTATATATGTTTAACATTGTGTTTTATTAAAATTTTATATATTAATTTTTTGATTGGTAAATTACTGATCTACAGCATCTGAAAATGTAAATTGTTTGTTTTGAATATGTATGCTTTATAATATTTGTTTCATTATGTTGTTTTAGTTTTCTCATATTATATATATGAAGATTTGTTATTCAGTTTTATTTTTCTCATTATATTTTTGTTATGCATTTATCTACATATATTATTAGTTTGTTATATTTGTATTGAAATATTTCATGGTATAACTCTATTTTTTTTTTTTGGGGGGGGGGGGTACTGTGAAGTTAAGAGGCTTTTATGTAACATGAAATGTTTTGTTAAAAAACTGAAGTATTAAAAAATAAAACCAAAGGACATGTATAGGAAAATTTGTTGAAAATTTCAAATGAATATCTGAAATGACTTGTATGGAATATTCATGTTGTTTTTTGACCATTACAGAGGTAATTCTTCTATTTATGAAGTGACAAATGAAATGTTTCATAGTTTTCATAATGTTTATATCTTGTATAGATAAATTATATATCTATTTACTCATAGACTAATAAGTTTTCATGGATTTCTTAATATTTAATTTCATTGTTTCTAAGAACTGGTTCATCTCTCCCTGTCTTCACATGGCTACTTTGTTTTAATTTTTGTCTAATGTAACTATGTCTAAAATGTCCTTTTTGTTTTTAATTGTTATTATCAAATTAAAATGAAAATTAAACTTTTGATTTTTTATCAGTTTAAATTAATTAGTTTGGTCAAATTAATTAAATGTTAATTAAAGTCTATATTTCATCTGACCCAGTAATTTGTGATTGAAGCCTTTGATATCTCAAGAATTTTACATCTATTCATAATGTGTTTTGTTGCATTCTTTTTTAAAAAGATGTATTGTTAAAACTTCATTTTTTTATAGCTTTATTTATGTATATTATGTAAAACAGGAAAAGCTTAAATTCTCAGGGAAGTTGAAGCCAGGTATGAATGTGTCCTTCCTCAAAAAGAAATGAAAACTTAAAAGCCAAGTTTTTTGCTTTGAACCTAATGATGAGGCATTTTTTAGTGAATTATAGTGCTACCAGGATTGAATGGCATATGCATTTTCGTTTTTCAGTTTGCTTTTAATGGTTTGTGACATTTTTATCAGTCTGTTCAAAAGGTAGAAAAGTCAGAGAAAATGCCATAATGAGGTAAAAACCTGTTTGGCACAATTTTTGCATTTTGTCTTGATTTTTCAAGTTTAAATAAACTTAAGAGGTGTCTTCCACTTACAGCTTTTAAGTGCATTAATTCAATCACTTTAACAAGTGGTAAGTTTAATTGCATTTTCTGTTTTTAATTTATTTTGTTTTTAATGTCAGTCATAAGATAGGCGAATGATCCATCATGTATTTGGTAACATTCCAAATGCAAGATTTTGAAAATGTCGCCAAGGAAAAATGTCAAATTCCCCTCCTACAGAGTTACAGCCAAAGAGTCATACAAGCTAATTTTATCTTGTGGTTTAAAACTCCATATAAAAATAGCAGTTAGTTTTGCATCCTGGAAAAAAGTGTAAAGGATTAATGTATGATTGAAGTTTTACAAATGAAGTTGCCCCCAAACCTATTTTGCAAAGAACAAACTAGGACATTATTTTATTTGCAATTTGTTCTTCTAACAGTTGAGCCTTCCTCTGAAAATACATACACAGGCACACATAATTTTTTTTTTTTTTCATCTGGAAAAAAATATTCATTGACATTCAAGGATATTACTTTTAAATATTTATTTCTAGTTTCACAGGTAATCAGTAGTAGTATTCAAAATTATTTCCCCCTAATTCTTAATTTTGGGCAGGAATATTTTCATAAAAGTTTATTAAGCAAGGATTATTGCTAATTATATTTGTTCATAGTAATGCTGCAGATATTTCTGCTGTAAATTTAGAGTTTTAATGATGTTAAAGTTTAGTCTTGCTTGAAATCTCTTTCTTAATATTTTTTCATTTTGAGTATATGCTCTGAGTAATACTTGTGAACTGGTAAAATTGTTAAAAATAAATTTGATTGTAAGTTATTTCATTTATGATTGTTGGTGTCATCCATACTTGATTAGAATTGTTCATGAATTTTGAGAATTAAGTTTTTTAACATGTTTTTAAAACATTGTTACATCCTTTGCCTGCAGTGGTTTTATGATGTGTTGAACGAATAAATTGTTTTTCTCGTCCTCAACTTGGTACACTCAGTGTAGTTTAATGTAAATTCCTGTTATATAATGAACTTTACCTTTTCTTTTGTTTAGTGTGCATTAGTTTTGCTGTGAATTATGTTTAAAAATTGAATCTACATTGCATTATTAATTACTAATCTCTCTCATGTAAAAACAATATTACTGGGAGAAATAGATTGCCTCTGTAGCTTTTTCAAAGAAAATAGTTTTATATTTTTTTATCTTAGAGGTTAGAAAATCATAATTTTTCTTTTCCCGAAGAGTAGCAAGTGTTTATGAAATATGTGTGTTTGTCTGAGGAAAACAAGAGTTTGATACTAGAGATTGGAAGTCAAGAATATTGTAATTACGTATGAGATGAAATTTGGAGCAATAAGTAACTGTGTATGTCTAACCCATATTCCATATCCTATTTATTACTGATAATTTTATATCAGTTTTACTTGGTGCATTAGTATATGTCCACTATCAAACTTAACAAACTGACTGTGGCATAATTGGCTTTGAGTACGAGTAAAGTATGTGCAGTAATGTTTGAAAGAAAATTCAGCCAAGAATGTGTGCAAAAGCATTTTGGAATTCCTCTGATTTCTTGTGAGTTTTATTTTTTTTCCAGTCTATTTTAAATATTGAAAATGAAGAGCATTTTCTTTATTCTTGATTAATGCCTATGTTATATGCGTACAGATATAAGCAGAAACTTGTCTAATCTTTTTGATAGGTTTTGTTTAAGCTTTTAAATTCCTAATGAAGATTAAGCAAGGTTATTAGATTAGAGGAGAGACAGACTTGTTTACCAGAATTCTTGAGTAATTTTAAATTCTTTGCTGGTATTTGTGACTCTCAATTACAATTTTTTTGGGTTTATGCTTATATGACTGTTGAATGGTTGAAGCAAGTTTGAAAATCGTATCAGTTGTTGGTTGTAAATATGTACAAAGTAGATTTTGATTATTATAGTACACGTTACAATGATTTTCCATATCGTAGTATAAATTTAACATTTAGATATATTTTGTGACAATCAAATCTGTCTGATATTGTTTGGTATGATTAAGTTTTCAAAGAGAGAAATAGGCACTAAATTTGGATGTTTTTTATTTTTCGGACGAAGAAAACTGGGTTCCTATTTTATTCTTAATGTTTAATTTTTTTACTTTATACACTTGTAGAAGAAAACTATTCTAGTTTTGGCCGTATGTAAAATTTTTATGATAAGATGCAGAGGCATCAAATTAAGGAATCTTTTGTTAATTGTAATATAATGTTGACATATTTATCTCGCCCTGAAATTTTCATAAAGTGATAGAAAGGTTCATTTAATACATTTAAAAAAAAATGGGGGTTGTCCAATTTCCGGTGCATTTGTTGGTCTTGATATGATACCAATTTGTTATAGCTTGTATTCTGCAAATATTCGTATAATAAACTGAAGTAAGGTGGGCTTTCGTAAACCAGGGTGTAAGTTAATCCTAAATCTTTTGTTACTTAATGGTTCCTTTTCACTATATACGACAAAAATTTGAATCGCTAAGTGTTCATACAGCAAGTATTTATTATTTAATTGCGGCTCAGTTTTTCCCACGGGTTATTAATTTTCCATAAAAGATCATTTTAGATCTTATTTTTGATTTCTGCTGTCTTTACTAAAGAAAAGAACTCATCTACACGTACTAAAAAAAAATAACCTTATATGCGGAACTTTGTTATCCAGGGAAACCTTATGTAAAAGATAGATAAATCGTGTTTCTAATTCGTTCTTCTCCTCTCTCCCTGGCAAGTGGAAACTTCAGAGCTCCTTCCGTGTAAAAGAGACAAATGTTTCGTCCAGAATTTAGAGTATGTGGCCAACGTCCATTTGTGGGTTTTTTTTTTTAATAATAATAATAATAATCATCATGAAAATTCATATGTCTAATGGACTTCCTATCTCATAGTAATTGTTAAAGACAGACGATGTATGTAAAAATTGTAATGAATTAATGATTTTTTATTGTTATATAATTAAAGGTTGCCTTGACTAGTCATTCCGTTTGGCCAAATTAGTCTGAACTCTTGCTTTTTTTCAGTACCTATATGGCATGAACTCATTACGTGCAAAATAATATAACTTTTTCTTGAACTGAAATTTCCGTTTGAGTATTCCTTTTTACATATGTACTTTGTTTTTTTTGTATATTTCGTTATTTATTTGAAGTAAATCAGTATTTTCATTACTGTCTTACGTTTTGATAGTTCAATTTCAACCGGTTATAAATTCATTTGATAATCTGTAAATTTTTGTGCAAATTTGGTGTCAAGTTTTCAGTGTTTGTCTAGTGCTGGATTTTGAAGTTATGTAAACCTGATAATTAAATGAATAAAATATCGAGGCAACCAGTATTAGAATTGTTGAAGTGGCGATGTAAAATCTCGACTCTTTTTAATTATAAATACTGTACAAATTGATAATTTATATTTTGTGTTGGAAGGGTTTACAGAGTTGGACATTTTTCTCATGTTACGTAACATATCTATTTAATGTTTCCATCTCTCATAGACAAATATTAATTTGGTTTTCAAACTGTAATATACTTCTATTCCCGGTGACATACTGTCATTATTTGCAAAGTGATAGTTATAGTACGATGACTAATTAGGAGTAAAAGCTTTTTGAGTTGTCTGTTGAATTGTTCCATGCTTTTTCTCCCAGAATAGTTGAAATATTTGTTTCGTTTGTGGTTCCACAATATACCCATTGACAATGTTAAAGTTACATAAATCAGAGGATAAAGTTAGAGATATATTTGTTTTAATATTGTTATAATTATATACTTTTATTTAAGTTTAGATTTGCTGCTTTCAACCTGTTTTGTTTGCAGTATTTGATTAAAAAAAATATTGTTCTTTGAATTTCAATAGGTTTTTAAAATATTGTAAGTTGATAATGCATTTGTTATAATAAATATTTGGTATTTGTAATTATCCAAAAAATGATAAAATGGAATTCTGTTTGCAGCTTTCAAGGTAATTTACTGTGTTATATTTCCTTTATATTAAAGAAACGTTCAAAGGATATATCAAATCATGATGTTAAATATTTGGAAACATTGCCCTGTATCTATTCTTGTTTGAACTTGTTAGAAAATTAACAACAAAATGTTTATTTGAACCTTGTTTCTTGGTCATAGCTATTTTGCTAATTTGGAAATTACTGTACTTAAAAGGATTTCTTTTGATGTTAAACAGTTCCCACGTTAGAAATGGTTTTATGATGTGTACTGTATCTGTTGTGTTATGTCACATTTAATCATCATTTCATTATTTTATGCCATACTTAACGAAGCCAATGACATGATTTCTTGCAGTTCATTGTCAGTGTACTTTAAGTATTTTTTTGTGCAATTTATTACAGTAAACTTATTTTTCTGTTGTATTGTTTTAATTTGTTGCTTGTTTGAGTGTAATGTTTTATCGCTGAAAACTCATATCGGTGTAGGTGGTACATAACAGAACTGTAGAGTGGATCTGAAGGTGAAATCAGTGCAATCTTTACATTAATTTTTTTTTAAAGTATATATAAAACCAGTTTCATCCACTTTGGAGTTATGTAATCATTTTAGCTTTAAAAGTAACCAAACGAGGCAGATAGCATTCAGTACGGGTTATTTTTTTTTTTCCAACTTAAAAGCTAAGTTGCTGCCTCGATTCGTAATAGTCCAATTTTCTGGTAAATTAACTATAGTTTTAAATCGTTCCATTAAAAATTCGTGTCTTTTCCTTGGAAAATTTAGTAGTGGAACAGTCGGAGAATGATTGCTTTTAGATAGAGACATAAAACAAGGGATCTTTGCCCCAAGCAAACACAATCAATATATCCATCCTTTCAATTAAGTCGCATATTTAATAAATACTTCAGTGTTTGTGTGATATAGTGGAATCTTAAGCACATGCAAATGTCTGTCAAACTTGTATTATCTGCCTTACATGCAGATTTAAGTATTGCTGTAAATTATTCAAACAATAACTAAACATTACGTATGTTTAATCGGAAGCTTTGAACTTTCAACTTTTATGAGAAAAGAATTGAGTATTACCTTTACAATTTTGATATAAAATACAAAGAATCGAGTGGAAAAGTTAAATAAAACGATGGAACATTTGTTTACATTTTTCGCTCATCTATCTGTGGGTTTTATGGTATAAATACTTTTTTTTTTTTTTTTTCCAGAGGAATAAATTTGGAACATTTAGACATAACGTGTCCCGATATTCTCTTCTATCAGTAAGACCGGGAAAGTGCAGTACTTAACCAATAACATAATTTCGGCTCAAATTGCCATCGGAGTGCTCAATTTTTTTTCAATTGCCGTTTTCCTCCCTTGGTTCATTATGAATAATTATTGTTGGAACTGCATTTAAGGATGTACGGTTTGAATTTTAGGAAAAGTGAGAAAGGAAATTACTTCCAATCATTCGCAGTTGAACTTGCTTCTGAATTCTTAATAGGTGCTGATTCTATGTGGTTCCTGGTAGTTATGATGTTTGGATTTTCTGTAAATAGTTCTGAGTTATTCTGTATGTTCAGGGAGAAAAATTTTAAAATTTTGTGGCATATTAATCCAGATATATTTGGGTATAGTATGAAAAAATTTTCGCATCAGGAACAAATCGCATGCAGAAAATTTTTATAGTTCTGTTGCAAATTTGACGTGCTTACGGAAAAAGTTCGTATAGATTATGACTCTACTCATTTTCTCTTATCTGTATATTTCTCGTGCTTCATTTTTCACCCAAGCAGAAAATTTTCATCATAGAAAGCGGGACATAAATATTACATATTTTTAACTTTGTAGGTAAGTAGATCTAAATTTTCCCATAAAAATTATATAATTTCATAACGATTTAAAATCTTTTTATTTATATATTTTTTTTATCGCGCTCAAGAATGTTAGAAAACTTGCATTGTCTTTAGATACAAAATTGTAACCGGGTATTATGAAGAAATACCTGCATCTCAACTGAATACTTTAGTTCAATAGCATTTTAAAATTAACATGTGTTTTATTAGCATTTGTATTAAGAAATTAGAATTTGATATTTTTGATCAAGTACTGTCAGTTTTCAGTATAAATAATGATAGAGCATAATTTCTAAAGATCTTACGCGATTTGAGGTATTAGTTATTTCAATCAGCATATTACATATATATATGTGTGCCAAATTTCATCGAATTATTTCAGATCTAATTTGAGATGTGCAGCGCACATAACATTAAATATGAATGGTTTTAATTCAATTTTTCATTAAATATGCAAAATGAAATTCATTTGCATATAGCTGAAGGACATAATAACGAATAGGTGATGCAAAATCGAAAAGTGGTTCAGTGGTAAGTTCAAAGAATATTCAAATAATCAGATGCACGGCTAAACATTACAAATAATTTTAGTACAAAATGAATGGTCACCAAACGTCGTCTGTTATCATTTAAGCACAGCGGCGCTACCTAAGTGAAAATTTCTCAACATAGTTATGCTTTTTATGGTAAAATTTCATATTTCTATGAGCTATCAATAATTACAAAAAATTTGTAGACGAGGCATGATAAAATCTAGTATTTGCTAATGAGTTAATTATATCCATTATTCAGTTCTCAAAATTTGCGAAGCAGTGCGTATAACCAGCTCACGATATACAATTTAGAACATTTTTGAAGAATCTTCTTTTTACGTCTGTGGCCTTTAAAATGAAATTCAGTCGAGTCTAACAAACACACTCTGGATCTAATAGGAATTATGTTACCTCGTTCCTCTGAAACATTGTTTCATTGCCTTTAATAGTAAAAACTCTCTACAATGTATAGTTCACTGCCTTTTTTTAAAAAAAAACATAACGGTAGTAGACATAATTATGTACATTTTCCATTTGCTTATAATTGCTATTCTTCGTAGATTTGCTTGTTTTAGAATGTGTGTAACTATTCTGTGCACCCCACCTCCTCTTTGTCACATTTTAAATGTTGTAATTTACGCTTTACCTGATTGTTTGTCAAACTTATTTAGTTACTCATGTTTGATATGTTTTTTTTGCTAATAAAATGTATTCATATCAGAAGTAGCCACCTACATCCGAGTTTGAGTTGTATACTCTTAACTAACTCTTAAACCTCAAAAATTGCCCAAATGCTCAATTTTTTTGTTGTGTTTGAGCTGGCTTTGGTAGAAAACCAGTCATTCCAATTGATGCATTATGTCGTATAGTTGTAATATTCTCATTAGTATTGTTGAATTTTGATCTGGAAAGTATTTATTGAAATAAATGTTCTTGTTACTGCAGTATTTTGGAGTATTATTGTGCTTTTTCTATCTTAAAAACAAATACCAGTAAATTTTATGTATAGTCGAACCCCGTAATAACGAATTTCAAGGAACCAAAGGTTTTGTTCGCTATATCCGAGCTGTTAAGAAAAATGTTAGAGTTCACAAAATGTATAATTCATTAGTTGCTATGTGTATTCCATAATGATGTATTTAAAAAAATAATAAAATCTATTAAAATGATCATTAATGAATTAAATTAACTAAAATCGATTACATTAAACTGACACAATGCTAATTAAATTAACTAAAAATGAAGACAAATGGAAATAAATTCATTTTACATTTAATTGTTGCTCACTGTTTTGATACAGAAATAATCGGTAATCTGCTGACGTGATGCCGATTTCAAAAACATTTTATGAATTTCTTTGTCCAATACATCAAATGATTCCAACACTCTTTCTTCCACTGTTTGTGTATACAAAAACTTGTTAATTACACGCATAGCTGCTGTAGCATCTGAGATGGTGGGGATTTCGTCATTTATGTGCTCCTCTTCATCAACATCAGATGCAGAATCTTCGATTTCAGGATGATTCATTTTAATTTCTTCCCCAATATCTTCATCAGTCGGATTTTTACATGTAATGACTTCATCATCACATTTTCGAATAATTGCATGCCACAGTCTGAGAATGATGAAATTTGTGCTTTTCTATCCACATCACGATAGGTAAATCTTCATCATCATCACCTTCAACATTCGTTGTATCTTCAACATTCTTAAAAAGGTTAAAAATGAAAAAAAAAATAGTCGACTGAAGAAAAGGTTCGTTATAGCCGATTTTTAAGATTTCGGAGGTTCGCTATCAAAGGATAAATTAGCATTAAATACAATAGGAGAGCGGCGGGATCAAAATTTTCGTTCGCTGTATCCGCGAGTTCGTTATATACCGGGTTCGCTATAACGGGGTTCGACTGTATTACCTCATGTACGCTAAAATGTTCAGCACAGTTTATGGGAGTTGTAAGTATTCGAGAGTCCTGTAAATCGGCTGCCATTTCTTCTAGTTATTTCTCTCTTTTTAGTTCAGATCGAAAAAACTAGTATACAGCCCTCTTACCATTCTTCTGTTAATCTATTTATAATTTATTGTACTTTGATAATCACTCTCTGTTTGAATAATTTCTTTTTCTGCCTAATGCATTAATCTTCCCTCTAATCTTTCCAAATTAAGCTTTTATTTTTGTAGGATACTTAACATCTTTCAGTCTTAAAACGTTTTACTCCTTTCTTCTAAATGCACGAAATATTTTTTCCTCGCAACGATCTGCAAGCTGGTCTCTTTCTTTCCTTTCCTTTTTTTTTTTTTTTTTTTTTTGAAATAGGTAATCTGCTCATAATTAAGTTTCTTCCTAGCTATATCTTATCTCTACTCGGTGATAACTCGGTGCTCCTCAAACATTCCGTAATCATCGTGCACCTTTCCTTCAAATGGCTATCCCCCCCCTCCCCCCTCTGTTCTTTTTTTTTAAATTGCCTAACATTTCACGAGACATAATGATATAATTTTAATTATTCACTTATTGAAAATTTTCTTGTTGAAGAAATTAAATATTGAAAACAAAAATTATAAATGGCAACAAAATCTCTCAATTTTTTTTCAGTTTCCGTTTTCGCTAAATTCAGGTTCGATTTATTTGTATACTAGCCGGGCTTAACCTGGCTATGCTCGGGTCATCCGTCCACCAGGCTTTGAATTGATTGATTGAGAGGGAGAAGTTTCACAAGAGGCACTATTAATTGGCAGTCTCTCCCCCCTCCCACAAAAAATAAAAATTTGTTATTCGTATTAACATCCACCACCACCTGGTATGATATGAGCATACCTGCATTACAAAAAGATAAATTTTCACGTGAAAAGAAATGGGCTGGCTACTTTAGCCTATATTCCTGCAATACAAAAATTCAAATTTCCTGAAATTTGTGTTATCGGTGACATAATAATGCTTTATACATTGAAATTATATGAGTGCATGTATTAGGCAGAATTGCACATGTCTATGTTGCGAGATATTCTGTATTCGGTTTAATCAAAAGATAAGCACAATTGAAATATTAAACAGGCTTCCGGAGCATATGGTATTGTGGAAAAGCAAATAAACCTCTCAATAAACACCAACATTTCCTAAATATAAATATTTATATAAAGAAAATGTGAATATGCATTTTTTAAATATTTTAGCATGTAATCAACAAAACAAAGAAATGGTGAACTTCATACAAAAATATATTAGTAGAATATTTATCTAAAACCAAAAACTAATCTAATCAGCAAAGAAATACATGAAATATGAACAGTTTTGGAAAAAAATTGGTAAAATGAAATAAAAATTAAAGAATTATTTGTTGTTTGGACAGTTCAAACAAGATTCTATATATCTAAAATCAAAACTGAAAACCACGTATAAACAAAACTGAAGATAGATATAGAACTATGAAATTAGAACAAATAGAATGTTATTGCCGGTTATTGTTTAGCATTAATCGAATACCCAAATCGAATTACTTGACACTCGAATCACAGTTCACTTGAATTAAAATTTTTTTTCACTTTTAACTGCTAAAAGATCCCACCTAAATCAGTACATCTTCAAATGATCTATTTATGATTAAAAAGTTTGAATTAAAAGTATGAAAAATAGAAAAAATTAAAAATAGACACTCGATGAAACATTTCTTTTCAGTGATTAATTTTTTAGTGAGAATCACGCTGTGAATGAATCACCCTTTGTTTACATCGTCAAAGATGGATGATCTCGCAGGAGACGCCTCATTAGAATCCAAATAACTCTAAAACTATTGAATTAACAGAATAAGTGTACGCAGAAAAAATTATCAGCTTTTCAAGATCTTTCTAAATATGTAAAATTTATGTACTTTCTTAAAAAAAAAAATACATCGATTTTAACTTTTAAAATTTGGCGGTTGCGTTTTGTATCGGTGGAGTAGGCATTTAGAATTGAAATATCTCTAAAACTATTAAAGTAACAGAATAAGTGTACGCAGAAAAATTATCAGTTTTTAAAGCTCTTTCCAAATATGTAACATTTATGTACTTTCATGAAAAAAAAAATACATCGATTTCGACCATTTTCAAACATGGCCGAATTTCATAACGAATTCCATACCAGAAACGGTCTACCCTGAATTGTTCCCATTTCCGGCCGACAGACACAGTTTTTTTATTATTTATATAGATTAAATAATTTGCGATAATTTTGGTATTTTAATTTTACAAATTTTTTTATATTACTTAAATAACAATTACTTTTGTTTCATAATTTTCCCTTTTCTATTAATTTTGAGTTATTCGTGTTACATTTGCTGCAAAAGTTTTGGCTCCATAAATATTGAAAGACATGTGCCGTTGATTATAAAAGTGGCCTAATTCAAGAAACTAAAAAAAAGAAAAATAAATTTATCAGTTATTTCGCACTGCACTCTTTTACATTGCGTAATCTGAAGCAATCTTTCCAAAATTGTAAAAATTAAACGGTTAGATTGAGTTGGTTGTTGATGCGTCATTAAACAGTTCAGTTCACGTTCAAGCTCAAACCTTCAGATATCTCGAAACGAAACATATATGACTTAAACCACCTTCATAATCATCGGCACATATATTCATTCTTCTATGAAGCCTTAAAGTTGAGGCCTAAAGTTAACTATTATTTGAAAAAAAAGCATTCTATTTTGAGAGAGTTTGAACCTCAGTTTGCTAAACTGTAGAATTTCCTTTCGCAGTTACATTTGTTACTCAAAAATTCCCAAATTAAAAAAAAAAGAAAAAGTAATTAACATTAAAATAGTTTTACATAATTATATATGTGTAATTTTTAAAAAATCATTGTACTATCCTTATCTTAAATAATTTAAAAAAAATTACATTTTCCACAGCCTCGTCTGTCTTTCTGAAGTACCTCAACTTGCAAAGATACCAATATTTAATTAACATTAAACACGAATATCATTGTTTTATGTAATTATATCTGAGATGGTATTTATTTATCATTTTACTAAATTTTCCGTAAGAAGGTAAAAATTTCACATTATATAATTACATAAATCTATTGTTAATTACAATATTTGTTTCTTTGCGAGGTAAACTGTTTAATCGCTTCAGTAACAAATGTAGCTCTGTAAAGGGTAAAGGGTAGCTGATGGGGTAAAAAAGGTAAGTTTAATCAACCCAGGTTCAAACAGTGATGCAGCGATTCTCAGAAGAAGCCTTAGAAATTCCCAGACGAAGGATTTTTCAAACCCCGTTATTTCCAAAACTGTTTTTTTCCCCCCGAAGTTTCGTTGTAGACACGCATTTTAGTTTCGCTAAATTGTTTTCATGAAAATACAATTTCTTTTTCAATTAAGAAAATTCACCAATTTCAGTTTTTAGTTTTGTTTTGCCTAGCATTTTCTTTATTGCTTAAAAAAGATTGTCCAAGTCTAGTGTTTACATTCGTGTAGGGATTTTGATTTTCTATTCGTGGACGTGCAATCAATTGCCAAAAATTCATCTAACTGTATTATTTCTTTGTCTCATTGTTATATAGACTCGCTATTTTATTATATCGTCACGTGAATGCAAGAACTAGGTAACTCCAAAAAATTATATTTGAGATATCTGGCTATTTATAGCTAGATTACATAAGATGTGAATGCAATAACTAGAAAACTCACTTTGCTGCTAACCTAATCTCTTGGCTAGTGTAATAATTAGACAAACAGAATGACGAGTATTTTCTCACTGGAAGAAGTAAACATTTGAGATCTTCAAGAACTTGAAAAATCGAGTCACCTAGTTCTTGTAATCAGGTGACGATATAAACTCGCTACTTTGTCTTAGTTAAGGCTCATGTTTCAGGGTAGAATTCAGGAAGTAGGGTAGAATTCATTTAAGTGAAAGCTGATTTTATCAAAAATATTTCAATTACTTTTCAAATATTACTTAAAAAAAAAAATCAGGTAGTCTCTTTTAACGAAACTACCGCGGGTTATTAAAGTAGGATTACTTATCGTTGCTTACCTCTTTTGTACAGGGCCCGATTTAGAAAATTCTGGACTATAGGCACAACTCGGGATGGGGGCCCCTAACACTGATGTGGGCGTAAAATTTCCAAAATTGATACACACAAAAAAAAAATAATCATGAATCATTGTGAAAGTACCATTTTACCAAGAATTGGCTATTTGAAGCGTAGAACATCATCAAATAACAAAAAGCAATACAACATATTAACTTCATCATTAAAACACCAACACAATGCAACCAGAAAAACTTATTAATCCGTTATATACACTATAATATACATATGAGGAACTATACATATAACTATACATATGATGAACCAATCAATCAATCAAATTTGAAAGGATATAGAAAAAAATTACTATTAAAAAAGGTAAAATTAAAAAAAATTGAATTGGGAATTTTTTTCTTTTTTTCCTTTTAAAATTAAAATTTTTGGGGCCTAACGGAAAATCAGGGCCAGCTATTGTATGTATATATGTATATATATACATATAATATGTATGTCAAAATTTTGACGCACCTTGGTACTTTTCTGTTTAACTTGTCCAAGCGATAGACTGGGTTTGGCGCGCTGCCAAAATTATAACTCGCGAGGACGGATGGACGGACGGTTTTAGCGTCTGAAATTTTCCTTTCCGCAGGACCGTTATGGAGGAACGTAATCCTACGTTAAAACTTTATAATATGAACTATTTTTTTTTCAAGTTATAGCTTCCTATTCATAATCAGTATTAAGGCTGCTGGGTAGTAGCTAGGGTCTGTTCACTTACAATCCGTCAGCGTGAGCATTAAAGATTCCGTTGGCGCTAATTGGTTAAATGGGTCAACGATTGGTATATGATTTGTTAAAAAATTTTACGCTGACGCTGACGGATTCTATGTGAACAGGCCTTTACAGGATTCACTGAGTTTAATGTTAATCTATGGAGAAAATGTTCCCAACCATTATCAACTTAGCTTTTAAGGTGGTTTTTTTTTTTAAATTGTATTCCGTAATAAAGAAATTTTTAACTCTGCTGTCTTATTCATTTTAGAAATTTTGTCCACCAATTATGTGCGTATAAAACACAGTGTACCAATTCCCCCCCCCCTCCCTCCACCCCGGAATAATTCAAATTAAGAAATATTTGCGTTTCTTTTGAAGAGAGAAAAAGATACCCAAGTAAAAAAAAAAAAAAATTCTTTTTCTTTTAGGATGTACATTTTAATGTATCCGTACATCTTTATAAAACGGCATTTTCAGACAAGATATCGATTTTTTATAATTTTTTTTTTCAATAACTTTAAAGTCTTATCTTTTTTCTTTCTTATTCTGTTTGAATTTATAAATCTGGTAGACTTTAGCAGACAGTTTTTAAACAGTTACTTTTAGCGTTTTCTCAAATTTAATTTTCTCAACGTTTTACTTGACGCAAAATTTCTTATAACAAAAAGAGACGCTTAAAATTTTGCATACTTCCTCTTTATCTCTAAACTAGCGGCCCGTCCCGACTTTGTCCGGGTTGAACAAAATATTATACCAGTAAATTTCCAGTTGATAGCCAATAAATTGTAAATCTTTTTTTATCTTAAAAATAACCTTAATAATACCTTAAATTAATATTACGTTAGTTAATAATTAAAGTTAATTTTTTAAAAGAAAAAAGCGTGCCGGAGAACGGCTAGATTCGAACCGCTAACGTCAGAACAGAAGCCCACCGCGATAGCACCACGATAAGGATCGTTGGAGTCTTCGACACAAAAAGCGGTAGAGGACAGTAGCGGTAACAATGGAGATTGTTAGGATTAAGCCCCTAACTTTATTTCTACTGATCAGATATACATAATATATAGCCTATGTCCATCTGGAATAATGTACCTTTCAAACAGTGAAAGAATTTTTCAAATATGTACAGTGGTTCTGAAGATTACCCTCCACGTACAAAATCTCTCTCTCTTTATATATAAGTATAGATGTTTATAAAGGGAATAGACTTTCCTCATGATTGCAGATTAAGTAGTGTTTTTTGTTTACGTAGGTATGAATTGCAAGTGATGATGAATTTTAAGTGATTTTTCTGTACACCAATACTTTAACTGCTACGGACTCTGAGCTAAACAGGGTATTATCCTGAGAATTCCCTAGAGAAAGTTATCTTCATTCTCCAATTTATAAAATGGTAATATATTTGTTTGTTTTTCAGTTATCATGTTTTACGGTAATGTCGAATTTTCACCCATTTTTTTTCCAGTTTTCTTCCCGGAATAAATTATTTTAATGTAACAGCCAAATTTTTTTAAATATATTTTTCCAAGATTTAACTTAATATAAAAAATAGATAAAAGACAAAATTTTAAAAAATCGTCTCCGAAGGTTTACGAATATCTTAAGAAAAAAAGAATCTTTAAATCCGAGCCGACAATCGCTGGAAAAATTGACTCCATTTTCAACATCGAAGAGAGCGAATCCAATACCCAGCCGATTTCTTCATTAATTGTAACTATATATCTTAGGAACAACAACAAAAGTTTTAAAGATCATGGCAACACCTGTTTCCGTAAAGATATTTTTGATTTTCCGACTAATAATCGTAACTGTATCTTGGATTATATGAATAACTAGCTGAAAACCCGCGCTTCGCTACGGAGTATATTCAAATTAAATACAACGGTAAATGTATGCAATTTATGCCAAAATAAATAAATAAATAAATAAATAAATATATATATATATATATATAATAAGTACGACGATCAATGTATACAATTGATGTATAAAAACAAAAAAAATATATTTGTAAAAAATCGTAAGAGATATTTTTATAGACAAAATAATGTAGAAGAAAATATTCAAATTAAATCTTATAGGACATAAAGAATATAGTACAATTAATATAGTATAGGTTGAGGATCATATCTTTTACTGTATTTTAATATTTTTTTGGATAATGTCCAATCGTCTGCCGCATTAGCAAGGAAAAAAAAAATTTTTTTTTGTCTATTTAGTTTTTATGCACGTGACGATAAATTTCTTTAAAGTACCAGAAAGAGAAATTACGTGATCAGCATTTAATAAATTAAATTCTAAAAATGAATCTTTAAAAATTCACCAAACATCAGAAAATGGAGGTAAAGATTCGAAAAAGATTTCATTTTAAAGGAATTTTTATGATCTTTCTCGTGATATAAATTTTATAACCCTCAAATTATTATTTTAAATGCAAACTTAAAAAAAGTTACTAAAACAGCTTAAAAATATAACTTAAAAAAATCGAAGAAGAATTTTTCAAAAATCTTTCTTAGTGCACCCCTACACTATAAGAGGAATCGCCATGCAAAATTTCAGCCCTTTAGATCCAGCGGTTTTGTCTGTGCGTTGTATGTCAGTCAGTCAGTGAGTCAGTCAGTTACGGAACTGTTTTTATATATATAGAAGATATGTAGATTTAAAGAATAAATATTTAAAATTTAGTTGAGATTAAAAGACATGGGACTTCAGATACAGCGTCAGCTCACGATGGTTTTGCGGTATGTAAACATCCCATACGTCCAAAGCTTCGTATTAATTTCGCTGTGATATTCCATTATGATGACGCAATAGCGACTTCTCGCCGTTTGCAGGGTCACATCCTAATTAATGTGCATTTATGTCATTATGTATTTGAACGGGAAATAGCTGTAAAGTGATCCTCACATGCTAATGATCGTAGATTGAATTACTGAGAAATCTCTTCTGTCTTTAAGTTTGCAGTAATTTTTTATATTTTTTTTTTATAAAGGTATAGCAAGTTGTATGTTGTTTTGATTTTTCAAGTATGATGTGCAATGTTTGTGATACAAACAACTTACTGTGACCGACGTAAAAAGATCTTCGACTTTTTTCAGCAAAGTGTTTACATGAAATGAACGGATCGGCGTTCATATATGCTTGTGATTAGAAATTCACTCACAGGCATAAACATCTTTTTTTCTTCTTCCATTTATGGGGCAGTTTTCTCAGTTTACACGCGAGCATCAGCGAGTGGTCTTGTTACTTCGGCATTTCGGAAAGAGCTCTACCAGAGAAGACTTGAGTTTCGTGGCATCCGCATATGCTAATGATGGTAAATTAAATTCAGTGACGGTACAGTTTTCTCAGTTTTCACCTAAGTATCAGCGAGTGGTCGAGTTTATTTTAGAGGCTTAGCGACCCGAGGATAGAGAGGGGCATTGCCCCGGGCGTGTGTCTCGGGAGAACACAGGGACACGTGTAATATACCCAAAAACATTAATTAAAAAACCTTGAACGTTTATTCATCTCGAAATTGGAACGGGCGCAAACTGAGAATTCACCCTTGGGCCCTCGTTCTGCGACTGGCATGCGTTCAATTTCTATCAGTTCAAGAAAAAACTCTGAAATGGCTGTTTTTGTGCTGAGCACTCGGGTGCAATAAATCTGTGACCAAAAGTTCCCAACTGTATATTGCGGACGGGGGAATGTACAGGCCGTGTCTAGAGCTTTTACGGCCCCAGGAATACGAATGAAAGTCGGGTCCCTTCTTATATGAAAAAAAATAAGGGTGATATTTAAAAAAAAAATAAATCACGTATTTGATTTGGTGTAAATTTATGATTAGCTTGACATTGCAAATATATATTTATATACAGGATCCGGACAAAATAATAGGAACACCCATTTCTAACTTTTATACCCTTGAGTTGTTAGTGTTGTTGCTTTTCTTTAGTAATTATATATATGTGTATTGGTTTTGCTCTCGTCGTGCGTTTGGCGCAGGTTGTCCTTTCTGAACCTAGTGCCAGTAAAATTCATCCAACCAACCAAACCATTCAGAAATGTGTCGTACGTCGACCGTCCAATACAACCCCGCGACGTGTCACAACAGTCTGCCATCTAGTGGCGGCAAAAGGGAAGGTATCAGTGGAGAATTTGCCGGTGTGACAGTTGTATGAGAAAATTCTGTTCCCAGCAAAGCGCCATTATGTCCGACGTGCGAAGAGGCATGATTATTGGAGTTCGCCTAGCTGGAGCGTCCGTGTCGAGAACAGCCAACTTTGTGAGTGTTTCAAGGGCCACTGAGTCAAGGGTTATGACAGCCTGCACAAACCTGGGAAAGGTGTCCTCTGCAAAGCAGAACAGTGGGCAAAAGTCGAAGTTGACCGACCGGGATAGACGAGTGTCGAAGAGGATAGTAGCCCGAAAACGCAAGATTACTCTATCGCAGATAACGTCCGAGATGAATACCCATCTTTAGAACCCAGTATCCAGCCAAACTATTCAACGGGAGCTGCATGCTGCGACCATTTGTGGCAGAATGGCTATTCCAAAGCCATTAGTATCGCATCGGAATGCTATTAAGGAGACGACAGTGGTGCCTAGTCCATCAAAACTGGACACAACAGCAATGGGAACATGCCATCTGATCTGACGAATCCTCATTTACATTATTTCAGACCACCGAACGTGTGTTCGTCTGGCGAACACCGGCAGAAGCATTTCATGTTGACTGTCTGGTTCCTACCGTGAAGCAAGGAAGGGGCTTTTTGATGGTATGGGGCGTGATATCATGGCGTGGTTTGGGACCACTCTTAGACCTGAGGGTTAAGATCGCAAGCAAGCATTATCGCAGTATTCTCGCAGATCATTTCCGTCCCATGCTTCAGACTTTATTTCCTGGAGAACGTCCTGTGCTCCAAGTTGACAATGCTTCTGTTCACACGGCTCACTGTGTTCAAACAGGGTTAGATGAGCATAATGATGAAGTGGAACCTCTCATGTGGTATCCTCATTCCCCTGATCTCAACATCTTTGAGCATTTGTGCGGGTTTTCAGAGAATAAAGTCCATGCTCGGTTTTATCTTCCACGCACACCGCCTGAGCTCGAGACCGATCTGCACGAGGAATGGGGGCGAATTCCCTTGAACTTTGTGCAAAATCTTTATTTGTCAGTCCCACGTCGAATGCAGGCTGTAATTAAGACCAAGGGTGCCCCAACCCCCTACTAATAAAAAAAATTGCTTTTTTTCACAAGTGTTCCTATTGTTTTGTCCGGAACCTGTGTATATATATAAGATGAAAATAAGAAGTCAATATTAAATTATTTTAAGAAATTAAAAATTTTTGTTTTCTAATTTCGACACCTGTAAACATAATAGCTTCATAACAGAGTTTTAGAATAACCATTTTTATGTAAGTATAACCAGTACGTTAAGCTTTTGTCCAGAGAGTTTACTGCGTCTATAATTTTTTACCAGTTTCAGTACGGAAAATGAACACTCCCCCACGGCATTTTTGAATGGTGATATTAAAAACAATCTCATGGTTCGTGAAAAAGGATATATTCTTATGCCCACAGCACACAGTTGAGCTATTGCGTAAGTTTTAGTAAGACATTAATGAAGATTTTGTCTGTAATAGCTCTTAAAACAAAATTTTTCCTGTATGCTCTTAATTAGATTAAGAGTACGATGCCAGTTCTTCGCAATTATTGTTTTTTTAACTCTATCAATTATTATGCAAACACGCACGCATAAAAAAATCTCTAGTAACGTCCATTAAAGTAATGTATGAAATGTTTTTGACCCATTTGAAGTACGTTTTATGTTAAATTGTTACGTTATCTATCTAGATAAAGCTTAAGCTTAATCTAGATCATCTAGATAAAGCTTAAGCTTATCTTGCATGATTGCAAAACGGGATGTTTTGCGGTTTAAAACTGTATTCAAAACAAGTAAGAATTAGAAGTTTGAGTAAAAACAGTATGATGTTCATTGAATCTTATTGGTGTGTTATAATGATACTGCTCTCTTGCGGTACTCATATAAAGCTCAATTCATAAAAATGACAGTTTAATTCGACAGCTGTGTGCTACGTCTAAATGCTCAGTACTTGGGCGTACATACATAGGTTTTCATTCGCTGCAAAAGAATCGATATATTCTATCCTATACCCGACGAAAAAAACCTGCATCATTCAATTGTCAGATCTGTAGTAACTCTAAGATACTATCAGTTTCCGTAAAAGATCACGCTATCCTTTTCACGCTAAACAACGTAAAAGATCACGCTGTCGTCTATTTCCTGGCAAAACTTGTCGCTTGTTTAAGCGAATTGCGGATCGAGAACTGCGTATTGGGCTACGTGCACAAAAGCTCTGTCCGAGAGGCCGTCATGTACACCAATTCATGCTAATGCAAGGCTGAAAGTCGCTAGATGGTTTGTCGATTAATAAACGCGCTTTACCTTCCTATGCCAGCGCTAAGGCCCTGTCTAAAGCATTTCACGTGCCGGGAAGACTGATGAACCTTTCATAAGAAGCATGTTGTTTAAGGCTGCTATGTACTAACCCTATTGGATTCGCTCATCTCCATGTTAACCTATGGAGAAATTATGCCCAAGGATTGCCGACTTCAATTGAAAGATTTAAAAAAAAAAAAAAAAAAAATTGTACTCCGTAATAGAGAAAAAAAATTTACACCTTGGAGCATTTTTTAAAAATGCAAATAATATTTTAAAATTTAAATTTTTCGAGAAAAAAACTGGTATAGTGTGTTTTAAGCGCTCATCAGTTCCTTTGGTGGACGAAATTTATAAAATGAATTCTGTGGCAAGGTGCATAAAATTTCAGGTTATCTGAAAATACCATTTTAACTGGATTATCAGCATTTATGTAGCCGTAAATAGTAGTTGACAAAATTTTTCCCTAGGTTAACATTGAGGTGAACGAATCTAATAGGGACACAGACATACACAGATAAACAGGTTAGTGCACAGCAACCTCAACCGTTCCTTACGCCTGCAATCTGGAGCGGGCGACTGTTTTCCCGCATTTATACGTTTTATATACGGACATCCGGCATAGAGTAGTATTTTCACGTTACACGAAAAAGTACCAAAATATACTAGTCCTCTCAATGCTAAAAATGACTATACGCGAGATAAGGTAGAGGTCAAGCAGTGAAGCGAGGCATGAATAGTTCCTTCTTAGGACCACATAAGGGGAAAAATATCGATAGCGGGGAAATCATTAATTATTCGTATTGACGGATTAGGTACTTGTTTTACCTACACATAACATCAAATTTACAGTTCCTTTATTTCAAGCCGCAAAAGAACACAACGCGAGATGCTGTTTGCACTTACTATCAGATGGTGCAGAGTCAAAATTACGTTTCTACTAGTTTTTCAGTCGGCATTTATCGTAGCGCGTTTCTCGTACCAATTTCTTCACTGTTTGCAGCTAGGAGTTTAAAATGTTCGTCCTGCACCTACCCGCAACGCGAAAGTACTCATTTTTTGTGGTCATTTTGAACACCGGCGAAGGAGGCAACTTACCGGTTCGACGAACGCAGAAAAACGACCAGAAGGAATGGAGAATTTATTAAAATATGACTTTGCTGATTAGGAAGGGATGATCTTCGAGTGAAGAAAAAATAAAATTTTCATTTTCGATGCGAGTTTACACCAGAATTTCAATTTTGATTCAAAACTCATCGATTTTTTGAACGAATTTAAAAGTCATAATAGGAATTCCAGATAATTGATTGCCTTGTCCCTTTCTTTGTCCTTTTTTTCCCTCGTTCTTTTCCACAGGATTACCTCCTGTGGAAACTAGGCAAACGCTATTGAAATCAACATATCGCATCCCGGCAAGAAAAGTGACACAACTCAAAAATGCAGTATTTGAGAAAAATCAACTTAAAGAATACTATACATCTGGAACATGCATTACAATAAAACTGATACAACTGCCCTCAGGTGGACAAATTGCGAGATAGAGATGTGTCGCTTTTCCGGCACGATGGGGCACTTCATACATATTTTTCAATGACATAACCTCAAAATTGCCATTTTATTTTTACTTGTGCCACTTTTCTGGTCGGAGTGCGATATGGAAAAGGCTCCTGGCCCTAAATGCTGATTACAAACCTCTTCTTAATATTTAGCCTTTTTAAAGTATATTTCTATGTATAAATCTAGTGAGACATCTCCAGAGCCTGACTAAGGCAGGGGCATACGGGGCAGTTGCCCCGGGCCCCCACATCAGAGGGGGGCCCCAAATCGAATAGAAAGTTTAGTATTAAGTATTAAGTTCTTCATTACTGAAGTAGTGAAGAAGAGGGGGGCCCCAAAGAAGTTTTTGCCCCGGGCCCCAATTAGGCTAAGTCGGGCCCTGGACATCTCTCTGTGTTTCAAAACACTTAAGATCCACGATCTCTAAACTGTGATGGAAATGAGAGGAACTGAAGATTTTCTGTTCTGTAAAACTTTATAAAAGGATATACACTTTTAAGCTCTCTGCTTGCGCTACCTCTGATTCTCCCAAAATGGAACTTGGCTAGACGATTTAATGGAGTACATACACACGCACGTACACAAATACTTCTTAGTGTATTATTGAAGGTATAGAATTAGTAATGATTTAATGATAACAAAGGGCATAGGTAAAATTTTATATTGCAAATAATTGCCATTTTAGCCACATGCAATATTCTGCAATTCTTCCGCTTTTTGGTTCGACCGTCGAGTAAAATCAAGACACATTCTATCATCCAGGCGAGGAGAATCGATAAATCTTTACGAATTCCGCAGAGACAAGTGTTTGTGCGTGATCTTTTACAGCTAACGAAAACACATTTTCTGAAACGTTGAAACACTTGAAGATAATCGAAGGCTTTTTATCTATAGAAATTTGAAAACTTCAAGTATCGATTCTATACGTTAGTTAATTTTCTTCATTTGTTTACTGATAAATGTTTCTCGTGTGTTATTCGTTTTGAGTTACTATATATAATGTTTTGAAAGTTAAAGTTATTCTAGAGCTGAGGTCCTTAAATATTTCGAGTTTATGTAAATGCTATTGCGTGTGAACTCTTAACCTTTTAAATTGTTGTGCGGGAGCTAATTTTCGAGACTATAGGAAATGGAATGTATAGGTAAGCATATCTGTACTAATGGAATATTTTCTAATGAATTAACCAGTAAAAGGCAGGAAGGAAGTAGCGCGTTATTAACTTTAATTAAAATCTTTCCTGCGCGCAGAAATGTCTTCCGTATTGACGCACAGGAGCTTTGTTATTAAATTTAATGCTGAGTTTCTTCGAAACAAAGTTAAAAAGTTTCTTTTAATATTTTTGAAAAAGTTATCTATAATAATGCGAGAAAAACCACTTTTGGAGGCTTTAAGAACTGTTTCATTAATAGTTTGAAAATATAATTCCAAAATGCTGGAGAGGGGAATAAAAACTCCAAACTTTTTAAATACTTTTCAAAAGGAACTTTAATTGCGAAGGTTCACCTGAATATGCTGACCATAGATATGCAGGGAAAAGACAACTACTTGTACTGTATGTTTTCATACACTGGCTTTCGAAAGTTAAGCATAACTATTGTCCAAAAACTATAAGCATAACATATAAACAAACAAACTCACACACACACACACACACACACATATATATATATATATATATATATATATATATATATATATATATACAGTCGAACCTCCATATATCGAACTTCCCTATATCGAAATTTTCTATATATCGAACTCTTAGCAAATCTCCATGTTCATTACATAGAAAAATTGTTTCTATATATCGAAAAAATCTCTATATATCGAAGTTTTTTTCAAGACAAATTGGGAGATTTTATTCCACTTTAGAATAAAATCTCCCAATTTTTGGCATTTGAAACAATACGTCGTGGACTTCAATTCGCGGAAAATGTCCCTGATGAAGTCTTTAGTGGACTGAATAAATACGAACATTTCTTTGAACTTTCCGCAAAACGAACTGTTCAGCAAGATATTCGTAGTTTTTTTTTAAGAATGCAACTGTGATCATAGTAACCACTGTCTGCATTATTGTTTATTTAAAGATATGTAGTAATCCATAAATCTTTCATATTAATTCATTTTTAGTTATTAACTTTCATTTAATTAACTTTCATTATTCGCATATAACTTAGAAATGGAGTTTCGTATACGAAAATTAGCTTTAATTTTTTTTAGGAGAATCATGATAAGACTAAGCTCAATTCTATATATCGAAATTTCTATATATCGAATTCTTTTCACGCAATTTGCTACTTCGATATATGGAGGTTCGACTGTATATATATATATATATATATATATATATATATATATATATATATATATATATATATATATATATATATATATATATATATATATATATATATATATATATATATTATATATATATGTACATTAGTGAATATTTCTCGAATAAAAATTCGGGATGAAACGAAACTTGGTTTGCTTGTGTAATAAGGTAATGCAAATACAATAACAGAAAAAATAATTTTATACAGATTTTTAGATTGTCGAAAAAAAGATGCTAAAACGTTATGCTGGATTCGGTTACTCTGATTGCACTGGCGTTTAAATCCGAATATGGCCTCTGCATTTGATGGATATTCTCGCTTTGAAGAAGATCATCGACCAGCTGAAAACGGTTGATCTAACGGCCGTTAGATCAACGATCTAAGTCAATTGTTGATCTAATGGCACCTCAAAAGTGGCGAGCTTAAGTTTTAGTACGTCATCGCTGTACTTTTCACAGTGCACTAGCAAAGATGTGGAGGTGTGTGCTCGTTCAAAATAAGGACATCCCATTCAAACAAAACATGATAACCTCTAAATTTGTTCCCATCCTTGTTGGTAAGTGGATGATAATGCGTTCCTTGTTCTCTCGATACTGTTGAGAGATGAAAAACAGTCTTCAAACTGAATCTGGATTCTTTAGGGAATATAAACTCTTCCACTGATTCGTCCACTGATCAGCCAAATCCTGTAACCCTTCGTTTTTTGAGCGTAACCTACCATTATGTTTTTCTTGGCACGCATATCAAGTTTACGCCTCAGTTGCCTCGGCTCACCTACAAAAGCTGGAGTACCAAAAGCGCTGAGGTGCTTGACTGAAGGCTTACGGCCCCCAAACAACTCAAAGGGAGTCTTTGTGAGGTTACCATGACAGACCCTATTCCATACATAGGTATGGCAAGATAAGGCTTCAGCCCCAAAACCATTCCCGAGTCCTCTGGCTTTTAACATTACCTTTATTGCATCAACTGCAGTATAGTTGTAACGCTCAGTGACCTCGTTTTGTTCTGGGGTGTAGGTGTTTGCCCTTTCGGCTCCAATTCCTTCCTCTCCTAAAAAGTCTTCAAATTCTGAACTACAAAACTCCAATCCATTATCCGTTCTAACACTTATAATTTTAGAATTCAAAAAACGCTCTACTCTTTTCCGATAACTAGTGAAACATTTAAAAGCATCCCGCTTCTCCTTTAAGGGGTATGTTGTGACGTTCCTCGAAAAGTCATCGATTATAGAAAGAAAATATCTATAACCACCTATGGCTACATTAGGAAAAGGATCACATAAGTCCATGTGAAGTAGCTAGAGAGGTTTTTTAGAACGAATTTTGCCAATGGGTTTAAATGATTTTCTATGAGTTTTTGCTAACTTACAAGGTTCATAATTTAAATGGCTGTTTTTAAGATTAGGGATACATCTAACACTTTCATTTTTGCTTGTTTGAACAATATACTTGCTATTTATGTGACAATACTTATTATGCCAAAGGTTTAAAGGATTAGTACTGATGGTATTGAAAATTTCACGCTTTACATTTTCAGCAGGGTATACTGGATATACACAATAAAGCCCGTTTAAAAGTTTTACTACAAATTGCTTATGACCATCTTTAGCATATACAATTATTTTCCCGTCTTTCCCGATAAATGAAGCTCCACCTTTGTCAAGTAGTGGGCCTGACATGAGGTTTCGCCTCAATTTCGGTGAATATAAAACATTTAATAAATTTACAATTTCTGACTCACAGTTATTAACGAATTTCAGACGGACTGTACCGGTTCCTTGAATGTTGCAGTTGACACCATCAACAGCTACTGCTATGGATGTTCCCAGCAATGGTTTCTAATCTAGCAGGAGGTCTTTATTTCCACAGAAGTGATAGCTAGCAGCTGTATCCAGTATCCAGGCGGTGTTTGTATTCCCCTCTCCAGCGTTGGCTTCGGCTATGTAGCTCGTTTCCGGATCTGGAGTTCTTTTAGGCTTGAATTTTAATCAACAGTTTTTACTTGTATGTCCAGTTTTGTCACATTTCATGCATTTTACAGTTCTTTTTATGTTTTTGAAGTTTTTAGGTATAATGTCCTTTTTACTTGAAGTTTGTAGGGCAATAGTTTCTTGATCTTTTCTTGTCTGCTTGAGTCTGGATTCTTCTGCTAAAAGTTCTTTTAAAATCTTATCAACCTTAAAATCGTCGTCTTTCCATCTATAAATACTTTGGACGATACCGTTAAACTCCTGTGGTAAAAATCGGATAAGTTGAAACGATTGATACCATGGCGAAATAGGCTTTCCAGTATCTTCTAACTGTTCAGCTATATCTTTAAGCCGGGCAGCATAAAGTCCTACATCCTCATTTTCATTAATTCTGCAGCTAAAAAATTCGTCTGTCAAACCTATAACTCTAGTCCGGGAATCCGGGCGGAAATGCTCTTTAATTCTATTCCAGGCTTTCAGTGGGTCCTCTATATCCGATATAAGGCACCTGTACTCCTTTTCTAAGTTCATATAAATCAGACTGTAAGCTCTTTCAGTCCGGTTAATAAAGTCTCTTTGCTGCTTGGTCGGAATAGCTTCACCTTCTTTAGGAACGACGGTATCCGATGGTTTCGTCTCCTTTCCTGTAACTATCCGCCAGCAATTTCTTTCCATTAACACGACTTTCATATCACATGACCACGTAGAATAGTTATTGGAGTTCAACTTCGTAATAACAGTTGCCTCTGTCTTTCTTCCGAAAATAACTTACTGGCCCGCCGTCTATAAAAATTTTGAAATGTAGGTGAATCTTACAACGTGCTCACAAGCTTGACTTAAAAGCTGATAAGGGCTAAGGGTTAGGACACCTGGACCTATAACCATAAAATATTCCGTTTAAAAAATTTAAACATGTTTAGCAGAATAGTGGAAGATCAATAGCCCTTTAAAAGAATTATATCATTCAGCTTTTACTTAAAACAAATGTTTATTAAAAATCCTTCAAGAAACTTAAAACATAAAAGCATACTACAAACGAAACATCAAGTACGCAAGAGAGCCGTCAACTTTCGACCAAACCGCCTTTATATATACTCCAAACAGATTTGCATAAAACTGCTCAGTAACTGCAGCTCAGTTTACCGCCCGATTAATCGCCTGAAAATTACACTGCCGTCTGGCGGGGGAAAAGCAGAGCGGTCAGGCGAGAGAATAACCAAGGAGGAAATGCGTATTTCCCTATCAAGGACGAAGTGCTCATTCCTAAAATCTCTCAGGGTCAAATAGATATCATTTGTGACTTGAAAACACCTTGGAAAGAGTGCCATGATATACAATTTTTTTTAAAAATTAGAAGTAACCTGTGGTCCATAAGCTGAAGTAAAGGAGTTGTGTTGGATGGTAGAAATTTTACGTTAATGAAGTTATATTTGATGTCCAGGTTTTTTTGAAATTTGGAGGATGAGCAGGAGCGTTATCTATGACGAGAAGATTCTTCAAGGGCAAACCATTCTCCTCGAGATATTTCTTGACAGCTGGTAAGAAGATCTCAACAATCCACTCCATGAAAATGACTCTTGTTACCCAGGCCTTAGAATTTGTTGTCCACACTACAAGCAGTTTAGCCTTCATCACATGATTTTTCTTGAATGCACGAGGATTTTCAGGGTGGTAAACTAAAAGTGGCTTGACTTTACAATCATCACTTGCATTAGCACACAATAAAATGTGTAAGCCTGTCCTTCATAGACTTGTACTCAGGTAGTGCCTTCTCCTCTTTGGTGATGTAGGTTCTTCTTGGCATTTTTCCCTAAACAATCTTGTTTTCATCACAGTTAAAAAGTTGATTTCGCATGTAGCCTTCACTCTTCACAAACTTTTTGAATTCATCAACATATTCATCTGGGGCCCTTTTATCTAAACTAGCAGTCTCCGCATGCCTAAAAACACTATAAATTCCACTTCGCTTACGGAATTTCTCAAACCAGCCTCTACTAGCTTTACAACTTTCACATTCAACACCATTTGTACTCTATGATTTAGCTACAAAGTCACTGCGCAACTTCTTAGCCTTTTCGCATATCAAAGTCCCACTAAGACTATCACCAGAAAGCTCTTTTTCACGTATCCACACAAGCAATGATTTTTCTACCTTTTCTGTAACTTAAGGTCTTTTCTTCGTCAAAACAGTCACTCCTTTAGCCACATCAGCTGCCTTTATTGCCTCTTTATTCCTTCTTTTTTCAATAGTGAGGTTAGGTTTCCTGCTAGCTATATCACTTGCTCTTGCCATTTCCTTGGGAGTCATATTGAGGGCTAATTTAAACAAAAATATCTACAAAAAAATCTGTGAAATACATGAGCAACCAACGCTTAAACTGTGCTATACAAAGCCCAACTGAGCTTGACATGTGGACTCTTCGCGAACCGAAGCAAGTGTGACGAATACTTGCATCACATATTACCAGATGGCAGCACATTTCCTGCGCTTGTTCGTAAACTGAATCGTTCGTAAACCGAGTCGTTCGTAAACCGAGGTACCACTGTATATGTATCAATTTATTAGTGTGAATAAAATGTAATGAAAGTCCACCAAGGTCAAATATTCTTTTCGCGTGAACATTTAGGCTTGGCGATAACTCCGCCAACTTTTAAGCTTGGCGGTTTTTGTTTGGTACCCAGCTAACGTAAAAGTACCGTTAATACGTACCAAAAATTACACCAAAGTTTATTTCAAAGTAAAATATCTTGCGCATACTAAACTTTAAAAGTGGTATATTTCGAATTTGAGGACGCGTAGAGGCACACAATTTTAAATTTTCTTCTGCAATGTGCTTTTAAGACTCATTAGTTTCGGCAAAAACAAGTTATTAAAGAAAAGATTCAGATAAATAAAATGGTAACTTCGCATGGCGACAATCGGTAAAAAATGCCATATGCGTTCGCGCGGATATGACGTCATCCATGACATCAGATACCTCTAATATACGAGATTCAACTAATATCGCTAAGCCTATTTCTGCTAAACCAAAACTTACAAAATCAGCTTTCTTCTTCAATAGTAGACTAGAAAATCTTATTCCACGGATGTATAAAGCTTGCATTTCGCTGGGAATGCTTTGTAATTCACATATTTAACTTGAGATAGAATTCTTTCGAACTTGAAAAATTTAGAACTTTCTTTTTCCTTTAGAATATGAGTTTACCGGATCATGTAGTCTGGGATTGCCTTACACGTTTCTTCGCCTCTTCTTAGGTACCATAAAGACCGGTGTACATTGCATGCGGAGCGTTGCGTTACGTTACTACGTAGGCTACGAGATTGTTGATATGACTTGTGATTGGTTTGACATAATCACGTCGTCAAGGAATTGAGCTCTGTGACTGGTTAAAATTTTTAACTCTGACGCAACACTCTGGATTCAGTGTGAACAAGCCGTAAGAGTGCTAAATTTTCGCGAGCTTTATGCTGAAAGAAACATCTAATTTTGTATAAACGTCAATGGAGGATTTTAGCTTTTGTAAATACTTTATGAGAGATGTGGAATGTGTTGTTTATTGCTGGAATTATTTATATACTCTATCTAATATTTGGAGGATGTTTGTTCGTACTTTTACAAGCTGCAAATGAATTGAGCATCCAAGAAGTAACCAAAGCAAATTCGTCCTATAATTTTACAAGTATATTATTTGCATTGCAGTGTAATATAAATACTATAAAAGGATTTTAGTTGGAAATTACGAAGGATATATAAACAAAACGTGTGATATGAAATAATTAATTGCCATTGTATAAGAAATACCTAAAACATTTAACAGATTAGATTATGCTCTGGCAATCAAATATATTGCGATGTATGATTATATAATACGACATTGTCATTTGTACCATAACGTAGGCTCTATCCCAATACAAGATCCACTGTGTTTTGATGATTTTCGTCAGGTGATCACGTCGCCAAATGCACTTGCTTCGTTTTCTGTTAACCTCGATTAATTATCCCTTCGCAATTTCTTTTTCTCTTTTTGAACAGTTGTTCCTAATTCGTTGTTTTTGAAGCCGTCGACTAAACCCTTTGGATTAGTGCCGATTTTTCGAATTTCTTTAGCAGTTCTGCTTGTTGATTGAAGGTGTTCCTCCGGTGCTTAAAATGGCAAAAAAAGTATTTGTCTCTATTTTTTTTTCATTTGGATGCAAAATGATAAGAAGAGTGTTTTAGATTTTTGTATAGATGTAGGGTTAATTTCTAAATAGTTCGAATATCCGGATTGTTAGTTACCAATAAAGCTGACCCTAAGAAATAATATAAGCGATGAATTTTCTTGCCGGTGTAGCCTGAAAGGCTCACCTTCCAATAGAAGCATTGGCTCGAAGATGGTGGAAAAATGTCACCAAATGGTGGTGGACAATGCATTGGGATTTGACCCATAACATGTATCGGTTCTTTTCCGTTAGCCGGGCGCAAGTGATTACTCGCCAAATAGTCATTATTTTCGGACCTTGACCTTGAAGACAGTAAATAAAGTAAGAATGGTACCCCACGCAGTAATGTTGGCTAATAGTAATATCTGCCAATGCAAGACCAGATGTGTATAGACAGGTATGGATTTCAAACAGGAGAAATTGATTGTGCATTTTAGTACAGAGAATAAGGATTCATTAAGGTACGGTAATTCCCCGGTACAGATTTCGCAGACGCACCACCCTGCCAAGTTTGGCGATATTGTGTATGGCGTGGTAACCGTGCGATTTTGGCGAAATTTTTTAGTTGCCAAGTTGAGGCGATTAAGGCGCCTACGTTGTGGCTCCTGTAAATTCGTGACGTTTTTATCATGTGATTATTTCGTGACGTGATTTATTTTGACCAATTATGGGTATTTAATCGTTTTTTGTTGTTGCTTGGATTAGTTTGAAAGTTTTTTTTTGATTGTGAATTGTTACGAGATTTATGATGGCGGCCATTTTGAGTGTGAAGGATGTTGTTAGTAAATACCAGGCGAAGGTTTTGGGTAATGTTAGAGGGCGTTCTTCTTGTAATAGATATACGGAAGGTGTGGTAAATGAGTCACTTGTACATGGGTTTATTCATTCTGATCGAATGATATTTTTCGAATTCTTGTGGGATTTGAAGATTTTAAAGCCTGATATATTTTGCGTGAAATGTGATTTAAAAGTGAAATTATGAAAAAAGAATAATGTTTCTGATTGGTATTTTTTGGTGTGCAGAAATAAGATCGATGGGAAGGAGTGTGGTGCGCAGAGAAGCTTACGGTTTGGGTCTTGGTTTTCGTGTAGCAAATTGACCATTATATATGCATATGTATATATAAGTATGTATGTATGTATGTATATATATATATATATATATATATATATATATATATATATATATATATATATATATATATATATATATATATATATATATATTAGATATATCATCTAACAATTATCTATTTCCTTATATTACTTTAGTTCCTGAATTTCATAAAACACCTATTGCTTTTAGAGCAGTAACCTGTGGTCACAACACTTATGCTACTAAAGGAAGTGTATTATTATTAAAGTACCTTAAATTAATCTATAAAAATATAACATCTGGTGTTTGTGGTATAATTGATAATAGCTTTAGTCTAATTAGAAAACTACAAACATTAGATAACTGCAAAAATGTAGTAACTTATGATTTTAAAGATCTATTTAATAATATCGATATAATTGATTTAAATAGAATAATCATAATGTTAGTACAAAATAATATTCAATACTTAGGCAACGAAATTCAACTAACTCGTTTCAATAGGCTCCTAGATTTAGTAACTAAACATAATTACATAGTTCCTAATAATAGTATATACTTACAGTCCAAAGGTGTACCACAAGGTGGTAATGCTTCAAGTATGCTAGCTAGTTTATACTTATATCATTTTGAAATTAATAATATAGAAAATTGCAATTACAATATATTTAGATATATAGATGATATAATAGTAATTAATAAAAGCAATAACCCTATAGACTTAAATTTTTACCCTCCTAATCTGGAACTAATTAAAAGTAGCCATGATAATATTAATGTAAACTTTTTAGATATTAATATTAAATTAAATTCTCACAGCAAATTTACTTTTGACTTATACGACAAAAGATATGACTATAATTTTAATATTGTTAAATTTCAAAATTATCTAACCTGTTTACATAAATCTGTTTTTAATAACATTATTGTAAATCAGTTAGTTCGTATAAATAGCCTATGTTCTAAAGACAATAGGATTAAGCATATTTTAGACTTGAAAGCTGTGCTAACACGGAATAATTACCCCGAAAGTCTATCCAAAAACATAATTGGTTGTTTTTGTTTTAATGAATAGATTGTTCTGTTGCATTAAAAATGTTAAACATAACAATAAGATAAAATAGAAAAAATAACTACTAAAAATAAAAATAAAAATAAAAATCATAAGTAAAAATAAAAATAATAATAAAAATAACTCTTAGTAGTAGTAATAATAAAAAACTAAATTATTAAGGGTAAAATAGTCCTAAAATACGGTAACCTAAGTAAGTCTGTAACTGAGAATCCACTACCTCCATGGTTGCAAGTTTCGTGACGTGAGTCATCTTGCGGTTACAAGTTCTTAACTTCCACTCTGTCTAGCGCCAGGCTTGGTGTTCTTTGGTTAAGTAGTATTATTCAATCTTTATTCAATTATTAATCAATTCTTCCGTTTTTCATGGATTGTACGGTGTCTGAGTGTGTTTATTGTATGGATCATACTCATCGGAAACAATCGATTGGTTTTTAGACAGCATTGACACTGCTGATGAAGAAATGCAGTCTAAAACCTCTTTCATACTTTTCTTTTCATGTTATTTGTTCCTGGCTGCAAGTAGCTTTAGAGCTATTACTGGTTTTCTCTTTCATCTTTTTCTTATATATATATATATATATATGTATATATATATATATATATATATATATATATATATATATATATGTATATATATATATATATATGGATAGATAGAGACAGAGAAACATGCAAAAATATATATAGAAACTATTGCCGTAAAAGTCGAATAACCAATGCCGAAAAAGTGTAACAATTTCCCGGCAGATTCTGTAAGAAATATGCGTACACCAGGAGCTTATTTCTTATGACTTTTCTTCACAAAGTCTGAAGCCCCAACCCCACCCACCGTTATTGGGTATTTATTTATATAGGTACTGGACAGTTTATTAGGCCAATTTTTCGTCAAGTTGGCGTCAAAAATTTTTGGCGCCAGTTTGTTGCCAAGGCCGGTGCGTCTGAGAAAGCTGTTCCATTCCCCTATGGGATGTTCAGGGAGGAATCAAGAGTCTAGTTATTGTAAAGAAATTTTTTTTGAGATAGGTCTTATCAAGTGAATATATGAAAATGACTATCTGAAAAGAATATCGGAAATATTGGAAATTTTCGTGAATTTTGACTGAGAGGTCCATTTCTAAGTGAGATTAACCAGAGATTAATAATATTATTTTCCAATACATTTGGACGTATAAAGGAAAAGCAACAAACAAATAAGAGACTCATAATCGAGAGACGATTGACTGAGTTCAGTATAATTATTTCGAGCTTATGCAACTCAGCAGGCGGGATTGGTTTGTGGAGAGAACAGCATCTTCCACTCCATTTTTAATTTTGCGGAATATTTTTGCTGAGTGTAATCTTTCAGTGCTTCCCTATTATCTTACTTGTCGTGGCGATAAATCCTGAAAGAAAATCCGGTAATTTCATCGATTTTTTTCCCCGTTCCTTCTAGAAATGTCATTCTTGCTTCTTAACAAAAACTTCTCGGAGAAAGAGATCGATGAAATTGTTTGTGGGTGGACTCAAGATTCGGCAGCAGTTTTTCTTGACAAGGAAGCCATAAAATTTAAAGCTTCATGGACGTATGATAACGCTTTCTTCTTTGCCTTCCACCTGTGTTCAACTATAGGTAAATATAGATAAGATAAAACTTTTTTTTCTTTAACTTTGCTTGTGTTAACATTCCGAAATTTAGTTCTCTTAAAATATATTTGTGCACCATCCTAAAATTTTGTGATAGAAATTTGTTGATATGTGAGAACTTGCACTATGAATTTTAAAGTTTACTAAATTATAGTTTTAAATTTTTTCCCCTAACGCGGCAGGCCATTGTCATTTCGACATTCGCCTAATCCACACCGCGGATTGGTTGGGTTTGTTATTAATAGAGCAAGGTTACGTGAACCAGCATCGCTCGCTATGGGGGATAGCACTAAAACACCCACGTCATAATCGGGAATCGAACCCAATCCCACTCCGTGGAAGATCGGGACGCTATCTACTCTATGATATAGGCTGCTTCTGAGGACTGGAAAGGCATATACATCCTTTTCTACCGGAGTCAAAAGTCTTCACAGCAATAGCATATGCTATTTCAGTTCAGTAGACTCTTCATATAGTGACCCTCGATTTAATGATCCAGTCAGGAGGTAATACGAGTCAGTTCTTTCATGGGTGTAATCAGGGCCGCCCAGAGACTTTACAGGGCCTAGGGCAAATTTCTGTTGGGGGCTCCAAGAAAAATAAAAAATGGAAAGAGACGAAAACACACATTCAAATTAAGTTACTCATACTTAAAATTTTATTACATGAATGATTAACATAATTATTATATTTCATTGCACTGCTCTCTTGTTATATTCTCCAATAAATATGACATCTTCCATCCACGAAGCTTTTTTGCTATCGATTTTAGTAGTTAGTACTGTCTTCGATTTATTAGAGAGAATGTAATTTTATAGCAGTTAGGACTAAACAGTTATATTTTTCATTAAAACTAAATCACGTATTTTTCAGAAGACTATTTTGGAGTAAGATAAATCTAATTAATCGAATACATTTTTTATATTTTTGGGGGTCCCTTTTTTTCAGGAGATTATTTTGAATTTCAAAGTACGGTACAAGTCTCAGAATTTTCTTTTGGATGAAATCTAATAAATTCCTTTAAAAAAATTTTTTTTGGGCCCCTTCAGCAGTTAGGGGCCTGGGGCAAAGTGCCTCAGTTGCCCCCCCCCCCCTCTAGGCGGCTCTGGGTGTAATACTATTTTGATATCGAATCCACGACCAGAAATAGTTCAGAAAATTTATTAGACCGATTTAATGGAGCATTGTTAAAAAGTCTTGAAAGGTAAAATCTAACCGCGGTTCGCAGTTTCGAAGAAACAAAGATAAGTCCTCTTTTTCAAAACCCCCATTCCAAGCAACTTAAGAATGATACCGATTTGTTAGAGACGAACATTGTTTGTTTTTATACTATGTCTTCTACGGTGTAGATGCACCTGTTGTCAGTACAAGACTTTCTGTCGCATTCCACTTAAAGAAGGGACGGTAACTCCCCACTTTCCTTGGAAGTGACTTTTATTCTATTTCTCCTACCACCGTCACGAAAATGAACACAAAAGCTGGAACCATCTTGAGGAAAGTCGTTTACAGAATAGTATTTTGGGAGGAAAGGGGTATAGGGAGTTCACAGGTGCTGCAGATTTGTAGTTAACCCACAGACGGTACAGTGGTTTGATACGAAATAGATGGTAGGGTCTGGTCGGATCCGACCCGATCTCTCTTCTGATGGGGTTTTTGGTAGAAATAAGTACACAATAAGCATTTTTGTTTTATAATAACATTTATTGATAATATCTATATAATGATATAAGATCTATATATTCATCATTTATTGATCTATATATTGATATAAGAGATAAATTGATCTCTTTTCTGATAAGGTTTTTGGTAGAAATAAGTACACAATAAGCATTTTTGTTGTATAATAACATTTACTGATAATATTTTACATGAAATAAAACCCTTTTTGTAGAAAAAAATCCCCAACGAATTGTAATTTTGCTATAGAAAGAAAATCTCTTTGGTATTTACATAGAATTTTGTATATATTAGGTCTGCTATGCAATTTAGTCTACCTAATTTTAGAAGTTTGTGACCGAGAAGTTTGTCCTAATTTTAGAAGTTTGTGTCCGAGCACAAAAACGTTAAAAATAATATATACTGACATTTTTGGCCTTCAAAATCGAAATAAAAAATAAATTACAAGATAAAAAGAAATTTTTATCTACCATGTTTTTAAATTTTCTGTTGAATCATATAAATTTGACAATTCTATGTATTAGTAAATACTTTTTTAAATTTTTTTGATGAATTATCCCATCAATTTGAAAGAAAATGAAGTTAACTGGAAGTTAACTTGCTTTTAACTTTTCGTTCCCGTCCCGGTCGATAGATGGCTGCACCAGTCTATAAAACAAAATTAACTGAAAAAGAATTCAATCCTGCTTAAAGATGGCTAAAAGTATTAAAATAATGCATTGTCATCGTGTTCTGAGCTATTCTAAAAGTTTCAAATGTCTAGCTAGTCGGAAAGTTAGTTAAAAATCGATTGCAAGATGGACAAACAAATAAACAAACAAACACACACACACACAAACAAACAAACAAACAAACAAACAAGAAAGCGAATTAATAAAAACATGGTAAAAAATTTAAAAAATGACTAGTGATCTTGAATAACGTTTTTCAACAAAGACACTCGTATTTACTTATTCCTATAGTTAGTAGGGTGGTCTAGTAGGTCTATCTGGTAGGGTTCCTTGTCAACGCGATCTCTTGTAATGAGAGAATGAGAGGGAAGAGTACGGAAGGGGGAAGACACACTCTTGGGTCGGATCGGATCCTACCCCCACTGTACAGTTAGAGGATAAATATACAGGTAGCCCTCCTACAGCACGGCATCTTACAACACAGTTTCGCTCTAACACGATAGGATGAATTGCGGGAACCCTCGTATTACACTGCAACCTGTAACACGGTTTCACGCTAACACGATAAAAAAAATTGGGAAAACCTTTGTACAACACTGTACTTCTATAGCACTAGATAACATGATTTTTGTTTAACACATTTAAAAATTAAATTACCTTAAAATAATGACGGGGGGGGGGGGTAATAATGATCTATAGTGGCTTTACATGAAAATGTATAAACAAATTACAATTTATTCATTTATAACTCAAAATTACAAGAAGGCCTAAGCTTAGTTGAAAATCTTGAATGCAAACCCTTCCGCTGAGAAAAGCCAAAAATCCAAAAGGGAGCTGCAAAATTGTCTATCTCCATACCGTGAATCTATTCCTATCTACAATGACCTTGTAAGAACCAGAAAATAAACTAAAATTACAGATTTTTTAAAGAGGATAGAAGGTGCAAAAAATCTAAATGAAGAAAAAGGTTCTGAAAGTGAAGGTGATATCGTTCAACCGAAAAAACGTTCTCGTTTGATTGTACTGAGTAGTGATGAGGAAGAAATTTATTAAATTAAGGTAGCATTAAATGAAAATAATATTTTTTTGTTTCTTATAGTTTTGTGTTATACATACATTTATATTTTTAATAAAAATTAAGTTTCCTATATGGAATTTAAAAAAAATGTTGATTTTTAATAAGTTTTCAGAACGTAACCCCCTTTTTTGAACTGTCTCTAGGTTTCATATAACATGTTTTCACACAACACGGCATTTTCTAGGAACCTATCTACCGTGTTATAGGAGGGTTACCTGCATTTATGATAATTTATGAGATAGTCAAACTTTAGAGAGGGCATAGGCAACGCTTTCCCCTCTGGATACGTCGCATCTTCATTTTTTCTCTAATGGCAATTTTTTAAAAATTTTAATAAATATGAAGTTATTTGTTTGTACTGTATTAATTAATAAGAGAATATTTATAGGTTATGGCAACATATCACCACGAACAGCTCTTGGGCAAACGCTGGCTGTCTTTTATGCAACCATTGGCATCCCGCTCAACACACTGTTCCTCAAACTTATCGGACAGTCTTTTTCCCAAAGTTATGAAGAGACTGTTTGGAAAATCAAGGGTGATGAAGAATCCGCATCAATGAAATTTCTAGGTGACCTTGGATTTTTTGTTCCATGGACGATAATATTTTACATACTGCCTTCCGTTGTTTTCATGTTCACTGAAGAATGGGAGTTCACTGAAGGAATATACTACAGTTTTATAACTCTGACTACTGTAGGTTTGGGAGATTATGTGGCAGGTAAAAATCTGTTTATATTCTTCATAATTCTTACACCGTCTGTTCACTATTCAGTACGGAAATAGTTGCGCACAACCATACCATATTTGTGAGAATACGTTATCCTTGGTGATGGTAGAAAGCGGGAAGTCGAATTTCGTCAAAATCAGGTCAGCGCCAAACCCTACCAAATTTTATGTAGGTTTTTGAAATTGTAATACCAAAAATTTTTTCATTTCAAAAGATATTTCAGTATTTTCTTGAATTCTTCATGACATATAACTAGCGGGTCACCCAGCGAGTTACATGTTTTGATCATTAGAAGCCTATACAGAGCAAGTGGGCAGGCGGGTTCGTAACATCAACATGTCTGTGCATGCTGATTTATGCCATATTTTAAAGATAATATGGGCGAATCTTTTCTTATTTTAGAAGTACAAAAAAGAACTGTGGCGTTTACGAATAGGATAAATACAGGGTGTCCAAACTAAATGTATCCAAAAATCATGACGTATTTTTACGGAACTACCCATTAGAATTAAAAAATTATTAAAATAGAAAGAACATCTCACCAAGTTTTAATATCAATCCTAGACTTCGATCATAGTATCATAGATTCCGATGTGTGCACCTTTTGTAGCACGACAAACGTCTAAATGGTAATCGAGTTCTCTCCAAGTGTTTCGTAGAATATCAGAAGTTATCACACGAATTGCTTGAAAGGTACGCTTCTTCAACTCATCCACAGTTTCAATTTTTTGTTTATACACAACGGATTTAATGAATCCCCAAGCAAAAAAGTCTAATAACGCCTGATATGCTACGAAACACTTGGAGAGAACTGGATTACCATTGAGACGTTAGTCGTGCTACAAAAGGTGCACACATCGAAATCTATGATACTATGATAGAAATCTATGAATGATATTAAAACTTGGTGAGATGTTCTTTTTATATAAATATTTTTTTAAAAATTCTAGTGGGTAGTTGTAGAGTATAGCTCACTTCTACCCAGACTTGGGTGTATATAATTTGAAGTGGCACTCTAAATGAATTTGATACAAACACAGTTTATACATGAAACAATGATTATTGAATTCATTGCACATATAGAATTTTCTTTTACAGCAATAAGCATACGTACTACTTGTACGGAATATATATTAACATTCAATAGAAATACTTTTTGCAAATACTCACAAACCAGCAGAGAGTCAAACCAGCAGTTCTGCCACGTAAACTTTGGGCCCCCTAAGCACTAGCGCAGGATAGCACCTGGAGCTGCTTTCCTCGTAGCTCCCCTAACTCGCTTATCTATCAACCTTAACAACAACCTTCTTTTTTCAACCTCTGTATTAATCAAGCTGCTTGGTATTTATACCAAGCGCGTATGCCGAAATTAGCATATCTCAAGCAGCTTCTTTAATTCATTCACTCAAAAGTTCGATTCTTGTGAATCGAATCTATGTATACCTTACATAGTTCAGTAAAAATAAGTCATGACTTTTGGATACCTTTAGTCCGAACACCCTGTATTTTTGAAAGCGATTGTTCTTTTTCATTCTAGAGAATTAAACTTCTTTGAACTAATCTTAATACACTAGTATTTTCTAATTTAATGTAACATTAAATGTCACATTTCTCGTTTCGAGCGAGGTTTCGTTTATTCTAAACGACCCAAGAACCGTTCCGTCACCCATTATCTATATATTATGAAGAAATCAAACTAATTTCAATATTTGGATGAAATGAAAAGATTACTCATATATTGAGAGTTTTAAGAGGTCTGGCACTTTTTAAAAGCTAAGAGACTTGACAATCTTATCCATATTTTCCATCATCAGTAGTTATGAAAAATTCTTTATTCAGAAATATGAAAATTTTACTGTAAACTAAAACACTCTTTCTTCTTTATAAATAATGGTTCCAAATTTTTTCTTGCTCGAAGGGAAATTTTTTAAATTTTGTAAAATTTCAACGATGGTTTTTTCAATGTTATGTCATTGCGCGCAGACTTGCATCTGTATATTAAGGAAAATAAGCATTTTTTAGTTTTAAAATTAAGTTATATAACATATCTTTAAAATGACCAACTTTGAAATCAAAATTCCTTGTTCTTCATAGAAAAAAAAAGTTAATTTTTTTTTAATTAAAAAAAATTTTGGTAAATTTAACTGTAATTAATTTTTTTGTGATAGTGTGGAATTTCCAGTCCTCAAAGCCTTAACGATTATTAAAACGCTGCTTATAAAACAGTAGTGGAACTTTAAAATCATATAATTCCTTCAGAGGGATCAAAGCTGTGGTTTTCCTCCCCTCGAAGCGAACGGGAGAATGACAAAGCCATCAGCTGGCCGGCATAGCAGGTGCGTAACGGAGGACATTTAGACGGCGCCAGACCGTCTGCAGACTAGACTTTATAGGATAATAGTGTACCACCTCATGACGAGAGTATCGATACAGGACTTTCCGATATTATATCGATGATCTAACTAACGGAATTTTGCACACGGAACCAACTTTTAACCATTTAAAAGACAGATTCGAAAGAGAGAGAATTTCAATGTCCCGCCAGGGAATAAGCTTGTAATAGATGTGAATGCTGAGAGCTAAGGGACTCTGTTAGGCGAAACGCAGGATATTGATAGCAAGCGACGCGGCGAGATGCCGGTAGGGTTAGACAGCTTTGTATGGCGAGACACCGATAGTGATAGAGGGTCTGAAAGGCGAAAGGATAGTGATAGCAGGGACTGAGGAGCGAGACGCCCGGAAGTGATTACTTGCTCTTGAGTGATCTTCGAGGATTCAAATCGAAGAGTCCGGAGGGGAACGTGAAGGGAGATATCTTTCACCCCTCTGAATTTATTCGATTTAGGCTCTAAGTTGCAAAACTTGCAGTTAGAAAACCTGAGAGCTGCTAGCTTTGTTTAGGGATAACGAGCCCTTGATAACCATCGTTAGATTATTCACCTGATAACTCTAGCTGATATTTGTGAACTGTATTCGTCCTTCCGTGTTCTGATCCTGATCTTCGAGGACCCGACTAACTGCGACTATGACTATGTGGCTCCGACTATGTGGCTATGAGATACACTAATTTTTACCACGTTTTTATTAACTCGCTTTCTTGTTTGTTTGTTTGTTTGTGTATGTGTTTGTCCAGTACAAATCTTGGAATCGATTTTTAACTAACTTCCCGACTAGCTAGACATTTGAAACTTTTAGAATAGCTCAGAACACGATGGCAATGCATTATTTTAATACTTCTAGCCAACTTTAAGCAGCATTTAATTCATTTTCAGTTAATTTTGTTTTGTAGACTGGTGCAACCATCTATCGGCCGGGACGGGAACGAAAAGTTAAACGCAAGTTAACTTCCAATTAACTTAATTTTCTTTCAAGTTGATGGAATAATTCATCAAAAAAATTTTAAAAAAGTATTTATTAATACATAGAACTGTCAAGTTTATATGATTCAACAGAAAATTTAAAACATGGTATATAAAAAGTTCTTTTTATCTTGTAATTATTCATGAACTGTACACAAGAGTGTGCGACCTCAACTCATCTTATTCATCTAGTGTTCCTGTAATTATAACTGTAATTATTTCTATTTTACCCAGAGCACCTAATAAAGTGCATATTTTTAAATTAATTATTCATTAGTCTGGCTGTTAATCTCATTTAACGTAACCTGTGACACGCACTACCTGGGGTATCGAGTTCGACTCTAAGTCACAGGCTAACACGTTACAATAGGAATGGCATAATAGTTGGTCATTTTAATTATGCATGTCTATATTGCATGTGTATAAAATTTCATGGTATTCTAGCTAACTGTTCTGGTGATTTCATTGGCGCAATGATATAACAATAAAAAACACACTGTTGAAATTTTAAACAATTAAAAAATTTATCTTTCAAGCTAGAAAAAAAATTAAAGTCATGCTTATAAACAAAAAAGAGTATTTAACCCACAGTAAAATGTTCATATTTCTGAATAAATTATTTTCATAACTACCGATGGTTGAAAATATGGTTATGTTTGTCGAGTCTCTTAGCTTTCAATAGGTACCTGACCCCAAACATTTAATTTTTTTTCGTCTGATTAATAAATCAAGAACTTGTATTAATTCCACTTCTTATTTTGAGAAGTTATTGCCTGGTCATCTTTATTTTCAGTTCCGAGTTTTAATGATCTAATAATGCCGAGTCATCTTCATTTCATCACCCTGAAAATAATTTCGATGGAAATAAGAGTTTCCTTTTTCAATCAATTATCGCGTTCCATTGAATGTTCAGGTTATCTGATCAGCGGAAAACGTTGTTTCCCCATCGAATGCATTTAAATGCGTATTTGATCATAGGGAGAAGTTATGTCACCAACAAAGCTTCTACAAAATATCGCTTCTAAGAAAAGCTTGTCATTCTAAATAGGAAATGTTTCAGTTTCTAAATTGCTTCTGTATTTATTCATGTTTCCCGTAAGCTGTGATAGAAATATCTTTCTTTTCTTCCTTATTTTGATTATTTGTTATTATTTTTTTATTACAATAAAAGTTTCCATAAGATAAACCTTTTATTAAAATTTCTAATGGCGGGTTACAAGACTATATAAAAATAAAAACAAGACCAAACAAACAAAAGAGAACTAAAACGTCCATGAACCCAAAAGTTTCCTAGATATCCAATATCTCTCCCACACTGGAACTGGGGGTAGAACGGGGCAACTCACTATAGGGGTAAAGTCCATGTCCTCCCGTCAATTACAGAACTTCCAAAAGGGTTCTGAAACGATATCTTAAAACGTCTTGTCTAGTATCAAACGTCTTGTCTAGTATTAATTTTAAAAATAGTTTGTCAAAATTTTCGTATTCCGTTTTTCTATTTTTGCTAGGATTTTTAAAATTTTTTCAAAAAAAAAATGCTAGTAGCAAAAAATTTCATTGGGGGGGGGGGGATTTTTTATTCAAACAAAGTACCCAAAATCGACAGTGGCCTATGTGATTCAGAAGTGGAAGGTGATCGGTGATTATCGGAATGTGCCCCGAGTCGGCAGACCCACGAAACTGGGAGATAAAGACCGACGGTTGCTATCCACATAAATTCAGAAGAACCGCACCCAACTGATGGCCCACATACTCCAGGAGTTTCAACAGGTATACGGGAGTGTTGTTTCGATGAATACTATAGGTAAGGAAGCACATCTGCTTGGTTTTCATGGTCGTGTTGCCACCCACTAGTCTTTTATCACAAAGTCCAACCACGCTGCTCGGTTAATGTGGTGCAAAGCAAGCCGAAAGTGGAACGTAGATCAGTGGAAACGGGTTCTCTGGAACGACGAATCAAGGTTCACCCTCTACCGTTCGGATGGTAATGTCTGGGTCTGGCGTCTGCCTGTAGAATACCTCCTGCCAGAATGCATTATGCAAAGGTGGAATTATGGCCTGGGGGTGTTTCTCCTGGTATGGAACCTTGGTCCCATACCTGGTATTAGATCCTTGGTCCCATACCTGGTATTAGATCGTAGGTCCCAATTCATGGTAAGCTCAACGCTGACGCCTACTGCACTATTTTGGATGACAGTGTGCTTCCTACGTTGTGGCAGTGTTACGGATTGGACCCATGTTACTTACAGGACGACAATGCCAGCTCTCATGTTGCGGGGCTCGCCATGGATTGGTATGGTGACAATGGGGTTTACCGAATGGACTGCCCTGCCCAGAGCCCATAAAAAAAAAACAAATTTATTTATTTAACTCTTAAAATTAAAATTAAAATGCTAATATTATCAGAAAAATATTTGAGTTTTTATATTTAATTAAGAAATTAGAAATAAATAACTAAAAGAAATTACAGTTTGTTTTTAGTACGAATAAAATTAATTGATAGCTTTTTGCAAGTTAAATATATTTAAGAGCTAATTGTTCTTAAGTATGCTATTTGAAAAGTTTGTTGTGATTTGAATAGTGTTAATCCTTGTAATATTTCAGTATAATTATATTGAATATTGTATGCTTACTATGGCTAGTAGTTTATTATTATTTGTTGAATATTATTGTATTGTATATTATTTGCATTGTTTATCATACTGCTAATACGCAGTAGTTGTTTAAGGTATATCATAAATAAACTTGAGTAAATCTGGCATATGGTAAAAAATATATGTATGTATATGTATATGTATATATATATATATATTTATATATATATGTGTATGTGTATTTATATATATATATATATATATATATATATATATATATATATATATATATATATATATATATATATATATAAGAATAATTAAATAATAAAAAATTCTAGGACTAGGTTCAAATGGAACCAGGAATGGACTTTTTCGGCTGTTAACTAGCTAACTTAAATTATACTAGTCGTTTGCCACTAAATGGCCTGTTTTGATCTGTTTTATTGTTGCATTAAGCTTGTCGGGTTGCCCTTGCGGGTTCTGTTGTGGTCCAGCAGGATTGCCGCCGTAAGGGCAGTTATCAGAGTATGTTTGCCTTATAACCGAAATGTGTGGGAGGCGGAAGGATCGACTTAATTAACTCATGACAAGGGGTCTTGGGTGCCTTGCGTGGATGGCGGATCTGTACCGTCCATCCGGCATCCTCGGGCCCTACACTAATGAAAAATGTCACCAAACGTGGAAAATTAACCCTCTGCTGCGTATTCAGGTATTGCTACGTAGCGACTGGTCTTCAGGTGATTCATGGGCCGATACGCGAAAGCGGAGGGAGGCCGAGGTCTCAAACGACTTAACTCATGACAATAAGGCAAAAAAACTTTTCTTTCTGCATAATTAATATCACAATTCTTTTGTACTTTTTTGTAAGTTTTGGTACGAGCTGAATGCAAAATAAATTTGGAAACCTGTTGAATGCAGTTCAGTCAATAATTCCTCCCTTATGTACCGTGTTTACTTCCGACTCTCATTTTTGAACTGAAATTTTGAACAGAATTCATAACTTAATATGTTAAATGATGTGGGAATACAAACCTATAGAGGTACCTAAATTTATTAGATACCTCTATATCTAATAAATTTAGATACCTATATTTATTAGGTATCTCTGAGGAGTTTGTCGAAGAAATTTTCTGCTTAAATAAGAAAACTTATGCTAAGTTTCACTTTATTTTTGCAGGCACTGACATCGAAAAAAGGGAGAATTACTTCATTTATAGGATATTTATCTTCTTCTGGATGTTATACGGACTAGCTTTTACTACAATGATTACAGATACCATTACGAATGAATATCAGATGCGTTTGCTGTATGTTACGGAGTGTAAGTGCAAAGAGAAATGTACTCTCAAATTTCACCGGGTATACGTCGACATAGAAAAACTAGACATACATTTCAGGCTTTTGAGATCAGAGGTAAGAGTTCTTATGCGTTGTCTCTATGCTTTCTCTGAATGAAGTAAAATGAATATATAACGGTTATCGCATTTTCGAAGAAATTTTGAATGCTTCATTCATCGTCTATAAGCGTAATTTACCGTGTTCGCTCTCGCTGACATTAGCGCGCTTTACACGTACGTTCTTTCCCGCGTGAAACCACGATCCCGCGCGATTGAGTGCACGTGTGAAGGTGTCAGAGAGGAAGGGAAAGCTGCTTTTGAGCGTACTCCAAGATTTCCCGCGCGCAATCCCGTACGCTCCAAGCACTCCAAGAGCGTACGTGTAAAGGGCGCTATTAGTGCCTTTACACGTACGCTCTTTCGCGAGTGCCCGGAGCGTGCGAGCAATCCCGTACGCTCCAAGCACTCGAGAAAGAACGTACTTGTAAAGGGCGCTGTTCGCTCCAAGAGATGGTGCGCCAGGCGCATATCACGTGATTGAATTTGTTTTGTTATTTATGTTGTTGTTCAGGTTTGCTCTGTAAAGTTGTTGTTGCAGTAGCTTCGCATTATATAATCTTGTCCTTAATTGTCAAAGGCTTACTCAGTGGCGCACCCAGGATTTTTTTTTCGGGGGGGGGGCGAGATGAACGGATAAAGATATTTATAATGCAAGGGGGGGGGGCCGAGATGAACGGATAAAAATATTTATAATGCAAAATCAATATTCATAATGCAATTTCTATTTCTTTGGGGGGAGGGCCCTTTGGTCCCCCCTGGTTGCGCGACTGGGCTTACTCTCCAGGTACGTTCACTTGCGTCGCAGTTATACCGTATACTTATCTTTTAGGAGGATCGAATACTTTTGTGTCGAGTTTATATATCTCTGCTAGCAAAGTCTTTTTAAAATACATTCAAAATATGATTATGTTGTTGTTTCTAATGCTCCCTCGTCAGAAGTATTCCAAACCAGGTCCGTATAGGATATCGAGCTGAGGGGTGCGGCTTCCGTTTACAATGCCACCACAAGGGTCGGAGTCCGATTTAGTCAGATGCCGCCTCAATTTTGACCGAGCATCCCCTAGGGGCGGCACCTGGGGGATCGCACCCTCTCCCACCCACTCTGACGTCATAGAGCGAATCTCCAGTTTACCAATTTAACGTGCCCATATCCTGCCTAGATACGGAGGTATTTAACGGCGCTTGTAGGGATTCGATCCCAGCCTCCTTGGCACCAAAAGCCGACGCACTACCACTAGGCTACCTCAGGGCCGTATGATTATGTGTTGCTTATAAAGGTGTTGTTCCTAATAATTTCGCACAATAAGTATACCTTTATTTGGTCTAATAGATCGAAATATCAGTGCTCTTCCGAGATTCTAGCGACACAGCGATTGAAATCTTTTCTCTCGATTAGTTCATAATAAACCCCAGGAAAATGTGCAAAGAGACAACGAGATAAAAAATTTCAGTGAATAAGAAGTCCATTTCAACGTAAAAAAATCGCTATAATTAAATTGTAAAATTATTACATCAGCAATGAAAAATAGTTTCAAATGGAAATTTCTGACACTAAACCACCATGCAATGCGAGTGTCAACATACTAATATTTAAGTTGTTAAAAGAGCTTTTTCTTCAGGGGTCTGAAAATAAAATATGATTAAAAGCAATAGTGGAGTATGAAAACAGTATCAATAGTTGGATATACGAAAGATATTAGAAAAGTAACGTGACTGTATCAATAAATATAAAACCATAGTAGTTGAAAAAAACAAAAATTGTTGTAAATTGTTACGGCTTATGAGAGCACGAGTTTGCGTCCGGAAAGAAGTTGTTTAGTGACGCAGTATCTCAAATAGCAGGTTTTAAGTGCGTACTTCTTTGTAATATCAAAGCTGAATATGTGAATGCTACGATGACCTGCTTCGAATTTTGGCGTCTTGTAGAAAACAACAACGGAAGCTTACGAACTGATATGAATGGCGTATGAGGCGTATGAATGGCGTATGAGGCATAGCCACAACTGTAAATAAGTTTTTTTTTTATCTAATGCGGAGGCATTTGTCTTTAGACATGCTTTCATTCACCGCTGTTTTAGTGGCTACTTTATTATGGGAGTACCATAAAGGAAAATAAGTAACTTGTAAAGATTGTATGCGAGTGTTTTCAGGGGGCAGATGTGACTAGGGGTTAAAGTTCGCCATTGGCATCAGACAATGATTCTCTAAAGAGCTTTACAAAATGATGTCAAAGCAAATAAGCAAAATGATTATTTTCTTTCTTTATTTTTCCACCTCAAAACATCAAACGAAATTTTTGTAGAATCATCAAGCAATTAAATTCATATTCTATGCTTTATCCGTGAAAGATTCTTTATAAGGTATCTAGATAAGGAAGAAAAAGTCATGAATAATTAAATGGCACAACCTGCTCACCACTTAGAGCGCAAAATGTTTTTATGGAACTGTAGAATCTAGTTGCCTGTCTATTGGTCACCTAGTACCTCATTATTCCTTATAAAGGACATTAATTATAAAGACGTCAGAATCTCAAGTCTTATAAGAAGCGTGCCATATCACGAAAATGAATATTTTCGTGAAAAAAATATTGTAAACAAAAATTGTATTCCTTTTTTTTATTTGGGGGATATTAAAAAAAACTGGGGATGTTGAGAAAGGTTGAAAAAAGTTGGAACAAGTTTGAGTGACCTTGAGTCTTAGCAATCATAATTAACTCGATCGAGACCAGATCACGCGAGGAACATCTAACAAGCATCTGATGCTATGCATGTGTCGAGGGGGATCTTCTAAAAACGTAGCGATAAACAAGTTTACGTTTTTGGAGGCTTTCTTGAAAGGCCCAAAGCTCTTAAAAGGAGATTGGATTCTGAAAGAGCCAAAAGCAATTGACGATTTAGACAGGTAATTTATGGCACATCTACACTACTTTCCAGCAACTGAAACTGACGAGTTGACTTCGAGAAAGGAAACTTTATCCCTTTCCCTGCTGTTAAAAAACAAGTGTGAGAACGAATATCTCCTACTGTAATACGCTTGATAATTTTGTGATGGGTGTGTTGGGCAATAGCTATCAAATCAAGGTTTCGAAAACACCTTTGACTAATGTACAGAACAGAGGGATCAATGGTTACCTGTTTTACTGCAAATTAACGCGTATCAGTTAAAAATTCTTTTCTGACTCATTATTTTGAATTTAAGAAGTTCGGCTTCATAAAATTGAAGTCACAAGTTCACCACATCTCTATGAACTAGACAATACTTTCCCCAATAATTCTTAATATTATCTAAATTACGCTTATTCCTATTTATGTAATATTTCATCTCTTTTTCTTTTTTATATATAGGGCGTAAAGCACAAGTTCAGTATGTGGGCCATTCGCAAAGACACGCAAAGAGCAGTAGAATTCCAGAGTCACCACTTAGCAAATCTTGCTATTCTTGCTGAAAAGGTACAAGGAGAATTGTTAAAACTCCTTGAAGAACACGGATCCGATAAACTAGATACTTTTCCTGTAAGAATTCCGGAAATATCCCTGAGTGACCAAAATATGGCCGAACAATCTGTTTCCTCTGAAACAAGTCCTGATATAATCCCCGAGTGACCAAAAAATGGCGGAACAATATGTTTATCGCGGCAGACGCAACGTTGTCAGTTTTGGAATACCAGGAAATTATGCTAATGAAGAAGAAACACCCTGAAAACTGTCTATGTAAACTTAATAATAATCATAATGGAAGTAGAGTTTGTCCCCGAATTTTAAATTATGAATTCATATTGTTGCGGAGTTTGTTGATTACACAAAGCACGTTTCTGTTCAATAAATGTAAATGATGCTGAAAACAAATCTTTTTTAGAACTGGCTGCAAAACTATATTTTTTAAAAATTAAGTCTTTTTGTTCCAAGGTATATTAATCAGGATGTCAGTATTTGCTGACAGATTTTAACCTTTAGCTTACGGGGCCCATTTTTCCGAATCCCTCTTTAGAACGGGAAATTTCGTACCCCCTTTGTAAGAACGGCCATTAAGGGGGTTGTATATATATATATATATATATATATATATATATATATATATATATATATATACTAGAAGGTAACCCGTCATTTTGACGTCATAATGCTAATAATGACGTCATAATGGAAAAATTATATGAAAGTTAAAAAATATCCCGAATTATCTAACAATATTGCATTTAATCCACACCTTGTAAAAGCAAACCCTTTCATTATTTTTTATTTATTTAGTTTTTCATGCGATTGGAGTAGTAGACTGCCATCCAGTTTTTTACAGATCACTACGCAATATGAATACTTGAGCTACTTGATTCATTCACATTCAAGTTTGTTTACTTTCAGAATTCATCGCAAAAGTAAACAGATTTTTAAAAACTGTTAAATATAGAGCTAAAAGCATCCAATTTTTTTTTAGTTCTGAATGTTTTATAGAAAAATAGGCTGAACAAACGTGATTTGATGGAGAAGCTATTAGTTTTTAGGTAAGAAAAAATTCTCATCCTCATCTGAAATTGAAATTAAGCCTAACCGGCTGCTTGTTTACTGAGGGCTTCAATTGAAAGATGAGTACAGCCCGGAAGTGTTATACAGAGACAACGGCTATTATATTATATTCATTCTTGGGCTCGTATTGTTGGGATACATGCTATCCACCCCGTAAGGAAAAGGTTAATAAAGAATATGCTAATTGGTAGTAAAGAAATTACATTGTTTGATTCGAAAATTTACTACGTCTTCAATTTTTTTTAACATCGTGTACATACCTAAGAATAAGTTAAGGTATCTGCCTTAAGGGTGTCCGGGACACATTTAAATTTTTTTATTAATTTGAGTTAAAATTTTGAATTTTTTTGTGATGGTTAACCATATAATTTTTAAACAAAATCATACCATAAAACTTCTCATAAAGTTTTTAACAAATTTTAAAATAAATTTTTTTTTATAAAGTGGGGTAATTTAAAATCGTTATAACTCGAAATATTGTAAGTCGAATTTCAAAATTTTTTTCATTTAATTAAAAAGAAATATATGTTTTAATTTTGATTCAGCATTTTTTAAAATATTGATTTTAAAAAAATTAAAAATATTTAGTGTAAAAATTTCAAAAAAAAAATTATGTAACTTATTTTAAAAAAATTATATTTTCAAAAGTAAATACAGTGAAACCTCCCTTAACGGACACTCCCGGATAGCGGACACCTCTAATTAACGGACATTTTTACGAGTCCCAGTCCTTTTATATAGGACAATCCATGTTATTCCCTCTAGATAGCGGACACTCCGAATAGCGGACAGGTATTTTTGAAACACTTTCAATTTTTTTGGCAAACATTTCAAAATTATTTTAACAAGCAAGCTAAAAATGTTTATGCGTCTTTACAACGAACTTTTCCCGATTCCTCCTTTCCGTGCTTGATACAATGAATTTCGACCCTAAAATGTGCACAATGGCATTAAATGTCAATGCCAAAAATGTTAATGTAGTTTTCTTGCCTCCTAACACCACTTCGATGCTACAGCCACTTGATCAGGGAATTATCCTTAGTTTTAAGTACGGTACAGAAAGCTTCTTCTAAGACATGTGCTTTCACAGATTATCTCCTGCAAATCCAGCGAAGATTTCGCAAAATAGGTATCTGTTTTGGATGCCATTTCCTGGGCTACGTCAGCCCTTAAAAAGGTGCAACCTGGGTGCTTTCTAAAATGTTTTAAGAAGGCAAGATTTTTGAGTACAGGCGAAGTGGCAACTGATAGTACTGCTGAAAAAAAAAGCGAAAAAGAACTTGCGGTTCTAGTAGCCAATTTGGATTCAAATATCAGCGTTGAAGAATATGTCAAGATTGATGACTGATTTATCCACAGAGGAAGAAAACCTGCATGTTTCCAATTTCATTCATCGGGATACCACTGAAGTTCTGGCCCTTTCTGAGGATGATGATGGGGAATCGCCAATTGAAGACTGCAAAATCAAAGATTATTCGGAAGCACTGAAATACAGCGAACAATTAAAGCAGTTCTCTCTGAACAATGAAGATTAGGAGGGATTAGCAGAGCTAAATACTATGAAAATTCACCTTGAAAAACAGGTTTGCTGTGAAAAAAGAGGAATCGAACTTCGTTAACAGATTTTTTCAGTAGTAATTAAAATAATTTAGCTCATATACATTGTATTTTGGTAATATTCGATGTAAGATAAAAGGATTAGCCTACAGTTAAAAGGTAAAGTTAAAAAGTTGTCCTCCCCAATAGCGGACACCTCCTAATAACGGACAAAACTTTTGGTCCCGTGACTGTCCGCTTTTCGGAGGTACCACTGTATTTTTTTGCAAATTTGCTGAATCAAAACTAAAGTAAAATAATTGAAAAAGACATGTTTCAAGTTATCTTCAACGGTTCTTGACTTATAACTAAAGACGAGAAATGGTGAAGAAACCTTTCATGCAGAAAAACGCATTTACAGGTTTAAATAAAGATTGGCTGCTATTAGAATGTTGCAAAAAAATAAATAAATGAATAAAAAAATATCTCCTGTTCTAATTAAGATAGAAACATGATTTAAACGTCATTTTAAGTGGAAAAGAACACAGAATTTTTTAATGCAATAAATTTTTTCTGAAATTTTGAAGAATTTTGTGTCCTGGACCCCCTTAAGGTTCGGGAGCACTTTTTTTCAAAAATATACAGTACTGATTAAAAACATATATTTTTAGTTCAAACGTGATATAAAATCACCAAAATAAAAATAATTTTGGTAAAAATTTCCTAAGTTTTTAAAATATAGAGAACTTTTTTTATAAATTTTTAGTACAATTTAGTAATTACGCCAGACCAGTGTTCTGAAGCTTTACAATATTTTAAAAAATCACTGAAATATACCAAAAAATGGAAATTTGTAAAAAATAAATATCTTTTTTTTAAAATCGAGGTACCTATAGAATGATGCAGTTAACACATATAGCTTAGCTTTTAGGTCAAAACATGGTTAGTAATATGTAAAACACTATTGCGAAATTACATTGAAATATATTGAAAACTTTTTAAATTATTAGCTTTCTCGCTTTACAAAAGTGACTGAAAAATGAGTTTTTTAGCAAATGCATTTAAAAATACTACTTCCGGTGTTTTAATATAGCTTTAAGTTTATTAAATTGTCCACAAATTCTCATCCAATGATCGTACGAATAAAAGTAAAGCAGCTTTAGAATCCTAAGCGATTAGGCCTTTGAAATAGAGCAATAAAAATTTTTCAAACCTTTGCACCCAAAACAGCCATTTCAGGTACCTTAAAATGCAAATTATGAGCTTCAATCCGATAGATGTTTTAGCTCTTCATCATCTCATACATAAATAGAAAAGGATGATGATGTAAAAAATTGAATGGTCATTTTCATTTGCTTTGCATAGCTTAAAGCTTGAAACTGGTTGCTGGATTTTTGCACATGGAATGTTGCCGACATCTTTTTGATGAGTGATAATTTACTTCCGTCTGTAATATAAACACTTCTATGCATATTTCCCCCCGTTTTTTAATTTCATTTACTAGAATTAAGCTGATTAACTTGAAAAACTTGATACACTGTTTTAGCTGAAGTAATTTTCTTCAATTTCTTTTGTATATGTCTTTGTTATTCTCGGGATGGAATGTAGTATCGATCATCACATTCTGAGTGAAAGCGATAAATAATTAGTTAGAATTGGTAGAAAAAATTAAAAAATAGACAATTTAGATGTAAAATAAGAGATTATTTCTTTCATGCGGTCAATTGAAAAGCGTCTGAGGGAGACGTTGAAAAATGTAAAATTCTTACTTTTTTTCGACTAGTTATTCTGTTTAGGTCCGTGTTTCCCGAGCTGTTCGTACTGCGGGTCGCTATTTTTCTTATTTTTTTTAACGGTCTATCCTTTAGTATTTTTAACTATGACAATTACTTTGCCATTTCTTATCTTCATGAACAGTCTGGAGTAGGGGTTAAGTAAAAATAAATTAAACATAATGTTGTACTACTGAACAGCGAATCTGGAGGAAAATAAAAATTCGGACACCTTTTAAGCTCGTCGGAAGAACTCTATTATGAATGCGTATGGTAAAATAATATATATATATATATATATATATATATATATATATATATATATATATATGTATATATATGTATATATATGTATATATATATCTATAAAGGAAGAAGTCCTGACTTATATATATATATACACGTATCAACGCCCAGCAAAAACTATTGGAGATACAGATATCAAATTTTTGGAGCTTATTACTTTTGTGCTGAAAGCGTCATTTAAGAAGCGATTTTTCAAAATTCGCCCCCCAAGGGGGGGAGGGGGGCAAAACGTGTTTTTTACATATTCCTTTATATCTCAAAGAAGAAAATCGATATCCATAAGATTCTTGCTTTAAAATGTAAGAAACATGAATACCTAAAAAACAATTTCAGGATTTTTCAAAATTCGTCTCCCAAGGGGGAGAGGGGGGCTAAACGTATTCTTACGTGTTTTATCTATATATATAAAGGAATCAACACCCAGCAAAAACTATTGGAGATACAGATATCAAATTTTAAGAGCTTATTACTTTTGTGCTGAAGGCGACATTTAAGAAGCGATTTTTCAAAAATCGCCCCTCAAGGGGGGGAGGGGGGCAAAACGTGTTTTTTACATATTCCTTTATATCTCAAAGAAGAAAATCGATATCCATAAGATTCTTGCTTTAAAATGTAAGAAACATGAATACCTAAAAACCAATTTCAGGATTTTTCAAAATTCGTCTCCCAAGGGGGAGAGGGGGGCTAAACGTGTTCTTACGTGTTTTATCTATATATATAAAGGAATCAACACCCAGCAAAAACTATTGGAGATACAGATATCAAATTTTAAGAGCTTATTAGTTTTGTGCTGAAGGCGTCATTTAAGAAGCGATTTTTCAAAATTCGCCCCCCAAGGGGGGGAGGGGGGCAAAACGTGTTTTTTACATATTCCTTTGTATCTCAAAGAAGAAAATCGATATCCATAAGATTCTTGCTTTAAAATGTAAGAAACATGAATACCAAAAAACCAATTTCAGGATTTCTCAAAATTCGTCTCCCAAGGGGGAGAGGGGGGCTAAACGTGTTCTTACGTGTTTTATCTATATATATAAAGGAATCAACACCGAGAAAAAACTATTGGAGATACAGATATCAAATTTTAAGAGCTTATTACTTTTGTGCTGAAGGCGTCATTTAAGAAGCGATTTTTCAAAAATCGCCCCCCAAGGGGGGGAGGGGGGCTAAACGTGTTTTTTACATATTCCTTTATATCTCAAAGAAGAAAATCGATATCCATAAGATTCTTGCTTTAAAATGTAAGAAACATGAATACCTAAAAACCAATTTCAGGATTTTTCAAAATTCGTCTCCCAAGGGGGAGAGGGGGGGCTAAACGTGTTCTTACGTGTTTTATCTCTATATATAAAGGAATCAACACCCAGCAAAAACTATTGGAGATACAGATATTAAATTTTAAGAGCTTATTACTTTGGTGCTGAAGGCGTCATTTAAGAAGCGATTTTTCAAAAATCGCCCCCCAAGGGGGGGAGGGGGGCAAAACGTGTTTTTTACATAATCTTTCGTATCTCAAAGAAGGAAATTGATGTCCATAAGATTCTTACTTTAAAATGTAAGGAACACGAATACCTTAAATCCAATTTCAGGATTTTTTAAAATTTGGCCCCAGGAACGGGGAGGGGGGCTTAACGTGTTTTTCACGTATTCCTTCATATTTCAAACAAAGAAACAGATATCCATAAGATTCTTGCTTTAAAATGTAAGGAACACGAATACATTAAAACCAATTTCAGGATTTTCAAAATTCGGCCCCATTGGGGGGGGAGGGGGGCTTAACGTGTTTTTCACGTATTCCTTCATATCTCAAACAAAGAAACAGATATCCATAAGATTCTTGCTTTAAAATGTAAGGAACACGAATACATTAAAACCAATTTCAGGATTTTCAAAATTCGGCCCCATTGGGGGGGGGGGGAGGGGGCAAAACGTATTTTTTACATATTACCTCATATCTCAAAGAAAGAAACAGATATCCATAAGATTCTTGCTTTAAAATGTAAGGAATATGAATACCTAAAAACTAATTTAAGGATTTTTCAAAATTCGGCCCCCAAGGGGGTTAGGGGGGCTAAACGTGTTTTTTACATATTCCGTCATATCTCAAAGAAGGAAACAGATATCCATAAGATTCTTGATTTAAAATGTAAGAAACACGATTAAATGTAACAAACACGATCAATGTAACGATTTTTCGACATTCGCTTTAGATTTTGAAAAAATTGCTAGAAACAATCCAATAATTTATATTTCCTATATATCACCATTTTGAACACCAAATTGGTGGTAGGAGAAAAGAGAGAGATCAACCTTAATTAAATGAAGTGTGGAAAGGTGTGTGTGTGTGTGTGTGTGTGTGTGTGTGAATTGTATATATTTCGGTTGTTAGTACGTATACATCTAGAGCTCAGGTTAACTCCATTCATTTTTATTATCCTGGGCAACGTCAGGTAATTCTTTGTTTATGAAACCGGTGATTTTCACAAGGGTTTACGGGGAAGCCCTCAAACTCCCCGAAGGGCCGGGATCCAGTGGGTTATCAAAATTGAAAGAAACATTTTAATGCTGACATTAGCATGGGGGGGGGGGGTTATTATAATATGCTGATGGGATGATGACCAGTGGAGAGGGGTATAGATTGCCATAAAATACAAATATACATATCATACAAGTAAGCTTTATTAAGGGTTCACCCGTGCAACGCCGGGTATATAAAGCTAGTATATATATATATATATATATATATATATATATATATATATATATATATATATATATATATATATATATATATATATTTGCTTGACTATTTTTTTCCCTTTGAGGGGTATTTATTGCTGTGTGTACTTTTTTCTGTACATATTTTAAATTTTCTGATTGCAGCGATGAAGAGACATTGCATTTTTTTATCATATTTTTATAAACTCGCTTTCTTGTTTGTTTGTTTGTGTGTTTGTCCAGTACAAATCTTGCAATCGAGTTTTAACTAACTTCCCGACTAGCTAGACATTTGAAACTTTTAGAATAGCTAAGACACGATAACAATGCATTATTTTAATGCTTTTAGCCATCTTTAAGAAGAATCGAATTCATTTTCAGTTAATTTTGTTTTGTAGACTGGTGCAACAATCTATCGGCCGGGATGGGAACGAAAAGTTAAACGCAAGTTAACTTCCAATTAACTTCATTTTCTTTCAAGTTGATGGGATAATTCATCAAAAAAATTTTTAAAAGTATTTATTAATACATAGAATTGTCAAGTATATATGATTCAACAGAAAATTTAAAAACATGGTGTATAGAAAGTTCTTTTTATCTTGCAATTATTATATATTAATTATGCAATTGGGAAAGTTAAGGAAATACTGGTATATTAGTTAATAACTTTTTACGTTATAAATTTGGATATGAAGGTAACAGTATTTATTTCTAGTGCGCGTCATTTCCATTGCCGTTCATTGGACTTAAAGATCCTAAGTATGTAGTATGACTCATCGGCATCCATCTTGTTTTTACATCTCGCCAAAATAACGCCAAAAGAAGTAACTTCACTGACGAAACCACGCGAAAAATGAAATGCAAAAATGATATGCTATACCATTAAGGCCTTGTCCACATTGCATCCGGACCGTTGAGTGGCGTCAGTGTAAGGGCCTGTTCACATAGGAGCCCGTTGCGTAGCGTTAAGTTTATTTTCGTCTCAACGTCATCTTTTCCTTAACTCAACGCAACGGACTCCTGTGTGAACAGGCCCTTAGAGACTGTTCACAGAATCCGCCAGCGTCAGCGTTAAAGATTCTGTTGACGATGATTCATTAAATGGGTCAATGGTTGGAATATGATTGGTTAAAATTTTTCACACTGACACTGACGGATTCTATGTGAACAAGGATGTATTCGAATAGAAATAATTTTAACCTAATCTTGGCGTCGAGATTCTTGCCATGAACTGTGTTTGGTTTGACGTACTATCTCGTGTTCATTGCTTTGAGATTGCCTAAAAGTTTTAGCACTGACGCTACGCTCCGAAAAAAGCGTGAACAAGGCTTTACTCGTGTACCTCTGTTGTCTTCAATTTGCAATCGAGCAATATTTTAGTCAGGCATTTTCATAGGAATACTAGCTGAAAACACGCACTTCGCTACGGAGTACATTCAAATTAAATACAACGGCCAATGTATGCAATTATTGCCTATATATATATATATATATATATATATATATGTGTGTGTGTGTGTGTGTGTGTGTGTATATATATATAATAAATACGACAATCAATGTATACAATTAATGTAAAAAAATATATATATATATATATTTATAAAAAAATCATAAGGGATATTTTTATAGACAAAATAATGTATATATGACAAAAATATTCAAATTAAATGCAATAGGACATACTAAAGAGTATAGTACAGTTAATATAGTACAGTTTGAGGAACATAATATCTTTTATTGTATTTCAATATTTTTTTGGATAATGTCCAATCGTCTGCCGCATTAGCAAGAAAATAAATATTTTTTTGTCTATTTAGTTGTTATGCACGTGACGATAAATTTATTTAAAGTACCAGAAAAGAAATAACGTAATCAACATGTAATAAATTAAATTCTAAAAATTAATCTTTAAAAATTCACCAAAAATCAGAAAAGAGAGGTAAAGATTCGAAAAAGATCTCATTTTAAAGGAATTTTTATGATCTTTCTCGTGATATAAATTTTATAACCCTCAAATTATTATTTTAAATGAAAACTTAAAAAAAAGTAAAAAAACAGCTTAAAAATTTAATTTAAAAAAATCTAAGAAGAATTTTTCAAAAATCTTTCTTAGTGCACCCCTACACTATAAGAGGAATCACCAAGTAAAATTTCAGCCCTTTAGGTCCAGCGGTGTGGTCTGTGCGTTGTATGTCAGTCAATCAATCAGTCAGTCAGTCAGTCAGTTACGGAACTGTTTTATATAGATAGATAGATAAGGCAGTTGCACGCAGTATGTCACATCGCAACTCGGGTTAAACGAAGTGCGAAATGTTTGTTGTTAAATGCCCAGATTGCTAGAACTTGTAGAGAAACGCATACCAGAGCTCCACGTGTAAAACGCATAACATCAATTTTCTACCTTTCGTGACCTTTGGTAACGTTACATGAAATTGCCTTTTCAGTAATCTATGCGTTTTAGAACAAACGTTTTGCCCTTCGTTTTAGCGAGAGCTTAGATGTGACACGAATCTACCTTGTACAACAATTTTAAACATACTCGTTTACAAAAACATTCATTAAAATTTCTTACCCGGCTACTTTACGAATTTGATTTTTCCCCCTTTAAATTAATTATTTGTATTTGTACATACGGATATATAATTCAAATATTAAATGTATGTAAAGAGAGAATATCAACCTGTAATTAATTTTTTGGGGGTACTCTCATTTAATATTTGAATGTGAAATAAGTAGAAAGAGACATTAAACCTCTAATTTCCCCCAAAAAATTTCATGAACCACGTTATTTACTACATAAGAGACCATCTAAGGAAAGTTTAAAAATAAACAGAATGGCAACGATGAACAGCAAAATGTCTGGTACTGAAACTTGGACATCTGAGAGCTTTTGATGAACCCGTTTTTCTTTTTCTTGGTGTGACATCTTTTATCGTATAGTGGTCCTTAGTTGGGGGAATTTTAGATTAATTAACACGTCGCACACATCTCTAAAGTATCCTTAAACCTCAAAACACACAAAAACTTCCCGCAACGAGTCCGTTATCGCAAACTGTAAAAATTTTTTGTCCTATTAAACGCGTCTTGCCTTTGAAATTTCACCATTTCCTCAACATGGCTCCATTGCAAGAACTGACTTGGGAACAATGGGCTGAATAAGGTACTGTCCGACCACTTAAGCAAGGTCCCTGGAAGCTGTTACGCATGCGCGAGAAAAGCTAGTCTACTTAGAAAATAGGGGAAAACGTCATATTTTCGAATGTGTTTGTTTATGAAATGCGGAATGTATTTCAGACTGCTTTTTGTCCGCAATTTTAAAGTTATTTTTTAAAACTTTATTTTTGATCGAATATGTGAATAATAATTAGAAAGAAGCAAATCTATTTAAAAATAGGAGTGTTATAGGAGTGGATATTTTCGGATTACATCACAATCAAAATTATCTAAAGCTACGTTTTCGGTGGTTCTTTTTTTCTGGCGTTTCCTCGGAGATTCGAATTTTGGAGTTTCTTCACCCTTTGCTTCTTTGCGTATTCTTTTTACTCTGGACATTGATATCCCGATCATTTCACTAGCTCTCTTTAGGGATTGCGAAAGTGGAACAATAACATTTCCTTCTAGTGCTTCTTTATCACACAATTTAATTGCATTCTGTATTATACGTTTACAATTACTACGGAACGTCTTATTCCGAGCAGTTGTGTTGGGTAAAGGATCCATTAATTTTAATATAATAATCAAAATAACAGACGAGGAAAAAGCAAGCAAGCGCAGTTAGTAACCGATTCTAAAGAATGTCGAGAGAATACGAGACTTTTCCCCCTCCTTCCTCAGCAGCCTTACGTACAGCGCGAATAGAATCGTCTTGGCACTATGCCAACCGTGGTTCTTCGTACTGTGGTCGGACAGTAGTTGTATATCTCAATTCTTGCGAAAACTAGGGTCAAAACTTTTGTTTTAAAACTAACAGTTTACTTAACTTCATATAGATATGTATTCTTTTTCAGGTGACGTCACTTATCACTTAGTGGTCCTTGGTTGTTGGAAATCTTCAGCTTACCAATGTCATGGCTCAGAATTTCTCCACAATTTCCAGAAAGCCCTGTAACGGCCTATTTACACTGAACTACTGAGCGTTACGTAGCGTGAGTGTTGAAAATTGTCAGTGTTGAAAAAAATGGGAAACAGATGGAATCCATAATGTGCCCTTCGTTCTTAACGTGGCTGCATTAGTATCACTTCATCCAACTGCCTAAGGGCCTGTTCACATAGGAGTCCGTTGAGGTTGCGTTAAGGAAAAGATGACGTTGAGACGAAAATGAACCAATCGTAGGCGTTAAAAATGTCATTGCTAATCGTTTGGAGACATATGATTGGTTTATTTTCGTCTCAACGTCATCTTTTCCTTAACGCAACGCCACGGACTCCTATGTGAACAGGGGCTGTTCACATAGGAGTCCGTTGCGTTGCGTTAAGGAAAAGATGACGTTGAGACGAAAATTAACCAATCATAGACCTCCAAACGATTAGCAATGAAATTTTTAACGCCTATGATTGGTTTATTTTTGGCCCTAATATGAAAATTCTGTTGGATTACAAATTTAGAGTAAAAAAAAAACTGAGGTGGAATAGTGTCACCGATGACGTCAGATGCTCCTAGTCCGTAAGATTCTGAATAAAAAATCTGCATAGTTATCAGAGATATAGGAGACGTTATGTACTTTCATAACATTGAACTCCAGTTTAATCCAGTCATTCCTTTTAATCCAGTCAATCTATCACAAGGCCGTCATCCATTAGTAGTTATGCCTTGTGGTGCAACCCGAAGCCTCTGAAAATAACAAATTTGTTTTGTTCAATGGCAACACGTGTTTGAGAAACTGTGAGACACACTTTTTACCTAGTTTGAAGTTTTTATTGCAAAATGTAGCAAATAACTTTTAATGTGATTTATTATCGAGATATATTCCTTATTTAATTTTAGGTAGTATAATATCCTAAAGATCAAATGGAGACAGCACATAAAATTTACGACAAAATATATTTCCTTATGATTGGTAAGCTATAGAAGCTGTTGCTATATTTGTGACCTATAACTATGATAACAAAAAATCCTAACAATGAGTTTTGTGAATTTTTAGTTCAAACCCCATTTTTCTTAAATTGTAGTTTTTAGGAATCATATTAGAGAGTATGCATTTTATTTATTTATTTCTCTCTCTGCACTGCAGTAAGATGTCGATTTGCGTAGGTGCCACAATTCTTCTCTGGTCTCACAGGGAACAGTGTCATTCATTCTCTACGGTAGTAATTCCCAGCCGTGTAAATATAAAAAATATGATACGGTTTCTCGCCGAGCCATTTTTTGCGCCAAAGAATTTTAGTCCCTGCGTTTGCTAGAAATAGTACTCTTAATTGTCACCACATTGTTCTTCAATTTGTAATGCCACATTGTAATGGGCGCCTTGTTAAACTTATTCAGTTAAAACAATCATTGTATATTTATTAAAAAGACAAGTATTTATATAACTAAGCTTGGTAAAAATACATCTGTTTACATATCAGTAACCCCTAGCATGAACAACTATAAAACAGATTCTCTCAGATGTCAATGCTCGACTTCCAGTTTAACGCTCAACATAAAATATCATTTCAATTAAATGTACAGTTAACATGCCAGTAAAATTTGCTAGTAAAAAAAGCAAGATCTAAAGAATTCGAATTACGCACATCAACGCATTGGTGCCATATCGTCACAAATTGGCGACTTTATCGTGAACGTATCATATTCTTCCAACCGTTGTGCCGCGGCACTTACGGGTGCCGTGAAATTTTTTTGGGGGGGATAAGCAAAGAAACAAACAAAAAAAACTAGTAGGTCCCACTTAAAATAAATATTAAATTGAATTAGTAACCCTCACGCCCGACAAACTGTGACACAAACCGATTCTGAGGATGAATTAGCTACTCTAACACCCACAACTGTAGGCCCGATATCAAAAATTTGTGCTTTAAGCATCAATCACATGTCTCACATTAATGAGACAAAAACCGATTTTAAGCGATTTCCATTGCAGTCCTCTAGTGTATTATTATACTGAATCTCATAGCTATTTTTGGGCTCGAGGTAGCCTATCGGTAGCGCGTCGGCATTCGGTACTGAGGGCGCTCGGATCGAATCCCGACAAGCACTGTTAAATACCTTAGTGTCTAGGCCGGATATGAGCACATTAAATCTGTTGACCGGAAAGTCCTTCTATGAGGTCAGTAGGTGGAGAAAGTACGATCCCCCCAGATGTCGCCCCTAGGGTTGCTCGGTCAAAAATGTGGTGGCACCTAGCCAAGTCGTACTCCGACCCTTGTGGTACTATTATAAACCACACTCGCACTACTCAACCCGAAACCAAAATGGACCTGTTCTGGAACTTCCGGTTAGGGGACATTAGGAACAACAACAACATGGCTATTTTAGAAACTGTATTATTATTATGTGCTATTCTGGTGTTTGTTACTTATATCTCTTATTAAGTTAAAGAAATCAGCAATGAAGCAAGTATTTATTTGAACTTAAATTTTACATGTTCCTGATATACATTCCACTTTGATTTAATGCTTAAAAAAATTGATCAAGGGTGCCCAAAGTTCTAGTCTTGTTCCCATGGGTGTCGCAAGCATAAAAAGGTTGGGAATCCCTACGTCTACAATAAGAGTAAAAAAAATCAGATTCTGCAGTTGTCATGATCAATAATTTATATCGCCTAGCAAGTTAAATAATTTAAGAGTGTATTATATAATATTAATTGTAACAGAAAAGGCATCAAAATATGTTTGAAACAAAGCCACCATACTCGCTTCTTTTTGAAAAAAAAATCATATACTAGAATTTTACGGACTGATAGTTATATAACAAGTAAATAATTATTCAAGATTTTTGAAACTTTGCCAAGGAAACATATGGCGCCAAACTACCCCCGCTATGAATACTCCCGATATTCCTTTTTGTTTTGACATAATCTGAATTGTTTGCTGCGACAGATTGTCTTAAAATGATATACGATGACCTCACCCTTACATGTCTGTGCAGAGGATAAATAAATGTATTAATGATCTGAAATGAGCCCCAAGAGAGTATTCTACGAAGTCATAAAATCGTGGCAATATGAGGGAGTGTTATTTTCAGTGACTAAATATTTTGTATCTTACTCTCTCATAGTCATTTAAATTTAAATTCTGATTAAAATACATTACCTCTCACTTATGCGACGCTCTTACTTACACATCTGTTGGTTGTGGCGTATGAGGCTAATTCTGAGGTGTTCATATTAAATGCGTGGCAAGATAAATCCTAATTTTCGAGTGGTAAAAACTAAGACCAAAATTTTACTAAAACTTAACAAAACAAAAGAAATTTTAACTAGTACAGCAGAACAAAATGGATTTAACCGTTACAGTATAGAAGGACTTCGGTGCAGGAGTAATTTAACAGTTATGCTCAGAGACTAGTTTAGCCTCCCACAGGAGCTTAAAACATGCGCCTGGATATTATATGGGGCTCTCCCCGAAAACAGAAAGTCTCCGACTAATATCTCGCGGTCCTTTCTTTGTCGGCGTCCATCCGAATTCCTAGAAATGCTCCTGTTTTCCAGAGCGGCGCCCGGCGTATTAGCTGGTGACAGTTCTTCTTATCGTCGAATATTGCGGCCATCTTTATAGCCGTTATAGTGTCAAACGCATTGAAATATCGCTACGAACCATATAGGTTTACGAGTTTTTGCCTGATCTTGTTGTTTTCGCACAGTTTTTCCCCCGCATATTCTCAGCAATAGTTATGCATGGGGTTTAACCTCCCAGACTAGGAATTTAGAGGGCCGCTGGATAGCTTTCTAATCCTGCACGTGTTCAATATTTCGGTGGGAAGTTTAAATGGAATTTCCAAACAACATGCAGCTGGTCCGTGAACACTGTGGGGTGTGAAAAAGCACCCCCTTACGGGCGTGACGTCACATGGTCCTTTGCACAGACACGAAAGTTAGAGGTCATTGTTGTTTCTGTTGTTGCTGTTTCTAATGCCCCCTGGCAGAAATTTATTCCAGACCAGGTCCATATAAACTAGCGGGCTGAGGGTGGTGTCTCCGGTTTATAATGGCACCACAAGGGTCGGAGTCCAATTTAGCCTGGTGCCACCGCAATTTTGACCGAGCGACCCCAGCGGTGGCATCTGGGTGGATCGGGCCCTTTCACACCATCTCTGACCTCATAAAAATGACAGAGGTCTTTGTATATCCCTTTAAAACAATTTGAAGTTGCAAACAATTCATATTACGCAAAAACGGTTAAAATTAATAGCAGGGGTGATTCACCCCCATTTGTTTTCTTGGCGACGTTTCCAAAAACTTGTATTACTCTCACACAGGGACTATGGTTATCATTTTGCAGATTTTAGTTCCTGCCTTTTTGAATTACGCCAAAATTTTTAGTATAGCAGTGCCTTGGCGACGTATAAAGGCGATGAAAAAATGATGGATTCGCCAATAACACCTTAATGCTTATTTAAACTCTTAATCCATGTTTTATTTATAATTTTTTAATTGCTTTGGTATTTTCGTTTTAGTTCAACGTTACTCTACTGTGTTACTTGTTTCTAATTTATATTTCTGTCAATAAGTTTACGTTGCTTTTGTTCAAATCATTTACAAGTATTTTTAAACCATCTTCTAGGATTTACTCGACCAATTTTTACCATGCTTTTCATTTATATTGCGTATCTGCTGTTTGGATCACTGTGTTTTGTATCACTAGAAACGACTTACGAAGAGAATAGGCATAAGAAATCCCTGGAAACGATTCGTCTTGCAAAGAGTAGGCAAATTTCAAATTTTGTTTAGCACTCTATCCTTGAACCCCCTTTTGGTTAATCGGAAGAAGTTGGGGCTGCGGCCAACTTGGCGATTATTTACTTCCTGTTATGATGTATCCCCTTTTCTGGTTACCCCTACAATTCCATCTTTTGTGGGATAAGCTTTGTTCTACTGACCTCTACAGCCAGCGGAAGCTTTTTTTACTGTACTACAGCAAGCGGTACGTAGCGAAGCCAGCGGCTGGGGATTTTCTGTAATATTTTTGGACGGATGCGTAACGGAGCGTAGCGGAGTGAAGCAAGGGTATCTGAGCGAAGCGAAGATCCCGTGTGCGCCTACGAGTTTCATAAAGCCAGCAGTAAGTTTGTATTTCAATTTATTTGTTCTTTCTTGGTCGCCACATTTGTTTACATTTCGCATTTTAAGCCTAACAGGTCTCCGAACGGGATTTTGGCGCCAAATTGGCGATGGCAGCGTGTATTTTAAACTTCAAACTTTTAAAAACAGCAAAACAACAAAATATGAGAGGGGGAAAAAAATCGCGGACTCAGAAACGTAAATTTGGCGACTTTTCAAAAAAATCACCAAAAAGTCGCCAACCGCCCCAGCTTCTTCCGATTTACCAAACTTTTTACACTTAAACAAATAATTTCAGGTATTTATCCCGAGATTTTTTTTGTTTGTTCCAAAGTTTCAGGAACATATACGTTATTTTGTCTTCTAGACAACATTTCGGTTTTGTAGTTGAAATATCGATTGAAAAAAAAGAGACCCATTATTTGGAAGTCACGTGATAAAGAATGGTAAACTTTACGCATGCTCTTCAGTGAATTGAATTCCTGTGTTCTCTCTGTTGAAGAGCGCTATAAATGCGTACGTTATTAAATCTTACTATAAAAAAGGAACATCTTTATATTAGTTATGGAGAGTTACAAATTAGCGTGCTTACAACATGGCTGCCTTGCTCGGACTAAAGAGTGGAGGTGAGGGGGATTTTTGGCTCAGTGCCAAGGCGGCGAAGCATCGCTTAAACATTGCACTTCGGTATAATAAACAACACTTTCTTCACTATTAAGGTCTGTTCACATTGCCTCCGGAAATTTGCGTTCCGTCACTACGTTGGCTCCGAAATTGTTAACGTGACCTGTGATTGGTCTGGCATATCACGGGGTAAACGTATTGAGCTCTGTGAATGGTTAAAATTTTCAACGCTGACGCTACGCAACGGTCCGGATTCAGTGTGAACAGATCATTAATCGTCGACTACGAGGGATCCGTTAACTAGTTTCTAAGGGCCTTTTCACATAGAATCTGTCAGCGTCAGAGTTACTCGTATTGAAATATATTTAACCAATTACAAACCTCCAAACGATTAGCCACGAAATTGTTACGGTCTGTGACTAGTTTAAAATATGTCAATACGAGTAACGTTGACGCTGACGGATGCTGTGTGAACAGGCCCTAACAATGGGTCCGATAATGAAAAGTTCAAAATGAATATTTAGACACTGCAATTCCTCAGCCGGAATCATAAAAAAATCAATTTCAGGTAGTCTCTTCTAACGAAACTACCACGGGTTATTAACGTAGGATTACTTATCGTTGCTTACCTGTTTTGTATGTATGTATGTATGTATGTATGTATGTATGTATCTATCTATCTATCTATATATATGTGTACGTATATATATATATATATATATATATATAGAGAGAGAGAGAGAGAGAGAGAGAGAGACAGAGAGGAGAAGGTGGGATTATGGACCCTGCATTTATTATGGACCCCCTTAATATCTGCCCTATATACAGGTGCAGCCACTAATTATAGCTGTGATCTAGAGCCCCTAGGTGGCTGCAGTTCATATTCACAGTCATTGACCCCAGTTCCTGTGACCAATTGTTTGTTTTTCGAGTTTTCAAACTTTTTTTGAGGAAAGTAAAAGGGAATATTTTACATATCTACTACTACGTTGTGTAAAAACTGATTCTTGTGCCTTATTCTACATGAAATGAAGTTCCTTTTGAGCTAATTCAAAATTAAATTCTATGTATTTCATAATGTGGAAAACGAGTTTGTTTCCAAGATGGTGTTGTTTGAATTATGGACCCCATGGGTGCTGGTATTATGGACCCGGGTCCATATTACCAACAACCGGTTTGGATGATGTAATAATAATATTTCCCTGGGAAAATGTGATTCCACAGATGATTTCACTGGGATACCTTTAATTTTCATGTTTTGTAATCCTTTTGGGTTATTTTGGAAGCTAAGAATGCAAGTTGAGAAGAAATCTTCCGCTGGCAAGGACTCTGTAGTGCGCAGAAGTTGGGATAGGGTGAAGATGGCTGTAGCTATCCAGAAGCTAAGATGCGGAGAAATAGGACTGAGGAGGCTGCCAGAGTGTTTGGTGTACCAAGAATAACTTTGAGATTATTGGTTTTACAAGTGGATAAGCCAGCAGCAGATTTGGCTGTACAAAATCAAAGGAGGAAGTCTGTTTTACCAGATTACATTGAAAAAGAGGTAGCGGCCTATTTGCTAGAGGCGAAGTCAGTATTTTACGGTCACACTCGACAAGATGTGAGGAAATTGGCATTCCAATTGGCTGAACGCAATAATATTTCCCACCCTGTCATAAACGAAGCAGCAGGGAGAGACAGGCTAAACCGATTCCTCTCTCGTCCTAAAGGACAAATTTCGATCAGGAAATCTACAGGGACGTCATATGCACCAGCAAAAGGATTCACAAGTGAGCAGGTGGCTGTTTTTTTATTTGCTTGAAGGCTTGTGTTCTGGGAATGATTTCTAGAATCTTCAATGTAGATGAAACTGGTTTAAGTGTGGTTCAGTCAAATTTTTTCAAGTCATCGGGTTGAAGTGCAAACGTCATATGGGAGCTCTGACTACAGCTGAACGGGGTTCTCTGGTAATTGTGGTCTGCTGCATGAGTGCCCGCCAATGATGATATTTCCTCGTAAAAACTTGACGGATCAGTATATGAATTGAGCCCCATCTGGAACAATTGGAAGAGCTCCTCTCTCTGTGTGGATACAAGCCCATATCTTTACAGAGATGGCCTAGACCTGCAAGAAGCATCGTGCATCTTCTGTGAAGGTGCACTCAAAGATGACACTTTCGGAGAACTTTGGATTCGTTGTGTGATGTGCCTACGCTGGGAATATTCTATGTGCACCGGAGCCAAAGCTGAGTTTTATACTTGCGACTTTTGTTGCCAAAATTGAATTTTTTTATATAGATAATATTTGATGATCCAAGTTTTTAATAATATTATTTTATTTCTTTCACTTTTCCTTTTGAAAACTTTTCTCTTTTTTTATTTCAAGCTATTTAATAAATAGATAAATGATGTTTTGGTAAAAAAGTGGGGCTCCACTTTAGGTCACTTGCAAGTTTTGACTTTTTTCACTTATGTGATTGTAAACATCTTAAAATTTGATTTAATGGCAAATCCTCTTAAGGATGTTTAGATGAGGAGTTATGGAAGAGGTTAGAGCCCCAAAATATGAAAATCAGTCTTTGGTATGACCACAGTGAGCCAAAAACAAAAGGGGGGTCCATAATCCCACTTTCTCCTATATATATATATATACACACTCATGGACAAAAAAATTAGCGCACCAAGAAGGAGTCGTCAAAATGAAACGAAATTTTACATACGTAATGACTACTTTGATATAAGTAAATGATAAGAAAATCAAAGAAAAAGGATAATTTATTTCAGAGAAAAAGGCAAAAGAACGGAGGAGTTAATACTCCGTTGGACCCCCTCTAGCGCGAATGCACGATGCGATACGATCGGGCATTGAGTCATACAAGTTCTGTATGATGTCTTGAGACATTTCGTTCCATATTTGCTGTAACCTTGCCTCTAGTTCATTCAAACTCGTGGGATGCCCAACTCGTAGTCCCAAATGATCCCAGATATGCTCGATTGGAGACAAATCTGGGGATCGGGCAGGCCAAGGAAGGGTAGTAACAGTGCGGAGACAGTCTTGTGACACCCTTGCCGTATGAGGCCGAGCATTGTCTTGTTGAAAAATGCCTCCTAGGAGCCGTTGCATGAGTGGCAACACATGTGGTTGCAGGATTTCATGAACATACCGCTGGGCTGTCATGGTGCCACGGAGCAATACTAGGGGTGACCGTGTATTGTAGGCAATGGCACCCCATACCATCACACCAGCTGTGGGAGCGATGTGTCGCTGTACAGCAAAGGCAGGATTGAAGCGTTCACCACGGGCTCTCCACACACGAACACAATTGTCATCACTGCCGAGATTGAATCTGGATTCGTCGCTAAAGACGGCCTGGTTCCATTCCGCTGCCGTCCAGTTTCCTCGTGCTCGGCAAAACTCCAAACGGAGGCGTCGATGGGTGGGCGTCAAGGGCAGCACACGTAATGGGCGCCGCGATACCAACTGTCCTTCAGCCAGGCGCCTTCGTATGGTTCGAGAAGACACAGAGGCCCCTAGTGAAGGTGCTACCTGTGCCTGGATGGCGGCCGATGAAGCAGTTGGCTGTACGCGTGCATTTCTTACGATGTGGCGGTCTTCTCGACGACTGGTCTGTCGAGGGCGTCCTGAGCCTGGTCTTCGTGTACATGACATCTCTCGGGTCCACTGGTCCCAACACCTCCTCACAATACAATCAGAGCGGCCTAATTGACGAGCTACTCGCCTAGCTGACCACCCAGCTTCCATCATCCCGACGATTCTCCCCCTCTCAAACTGCGACAACTGCTTATATTGTCTTCGAACACGGCGTAATGGCATGTCTATCTCAGCTCTTCCTTTGTAAATGATTCAGCACACTCAAACAAGCTTTGGTTACCTGTTTTATGCTCCACAGAGTACGATGTTCAACGCCCTCTACCGGCTATACGTAATGCGCAATCACGCTGCGTTTCTAATCATTTGCATATCTCCCCGACATGTACCTTCATTGCAAGTATCGTTACAATCCCGCAATTATTTCTTGGTGCGCTAATTTTTTTGTCCATGAGTGTATATATATATATATATATGTCAAAATTTTGACGCATTTTGGTATTTTTCTGTTTAACTGTTTACTGCTTGCCCAAGCGATACAGACTGGGTTTGGCGCGCAGTCAAAATTATAACTCGCGACGACGGACGGTTTTAGCGTCTGAAATTTTGCTTTCCGGAGGACCGTTATGGAGTAACGTAATCCTACGTTAAAAATGTATTAAGAACCCTTTTAGCTGAGGAGACAGATATTCCCGAAGAAAAGAAAGTGGAAACTTTTGGAAAAAAATAAAATTACCTGTAATGGCCCGTAAAAAATGTTTTTCTAAGAAATTGATTTCCCAGGTGATTGATTGCCACTAGAAATATTTAACGGTAAGAGCTAGAAAATCTGTACCGCATTTACCTTTCTTTTGCATCCCATTTTTGCCGTGTTTGCTGAATTATAAAAAGAAAAATAATTATTCGTGAAATCATTAATTGAAACATGAACATTGCCTGAAAACACATGTCAAATAGAAATTTGATCCTCCGAAACTTGATGTTGGTCAGCGCAAGTACGGAAAAACGCAATCAAGGGTGAACCCATTTTCCGAAAGTTCCCCTTTTACGTCATTCCCCTTTTGCTTGAGTCTCTTACTTTCACATCTGTTTACTCTACTAGAAAGAAATCCAACGAGAGTTTTTTTTTTATTTCATGGACAAAGCGTAGAAAAAGAAAATAGTGTGTAGTGTTTATTTAGCGATAAGTGGTTATAGAGGTATTAAGCAGTAAGTGATGTCAGGAAACACCTCCTCACGATTTTGAATTGAACTGTGTTTGCCCCGTCTCTATGGATTTTTGGCATGTGTTAGCAAGGTGTATCTGAAGGTATCAGAAAAACATAAAGGATATCGTAAATGTGTTATCTTTATCTTACAACTAAAGCTTTCTGACCATGTTGAACAAAATGAAGATATTGTGCTTTAAACTAGCCTGCGTCTACGATTCGTGCTATTTTTACACACCGAAAGAACTAATCCTGAAAATTTTTGAGGTCACCTCTAGTTACGTTATAACTATTCTAGTTTTGTCAATCTAGATTACTAATAACGTAACTTATGGTAAATATTTTTACATTTAATTACAGTCGAACCCCGTTATAGCGAACTCGGTATATAACGAACTCACGGATATAACGAACGAAAATTTCGGTCCCGCCGTTTTTCTATTGTACGTAATTTAATTAGTACTGTGTCAGTTTAATGTAATCGATTTTAGTCGATTCAATGCATTAACTATCATTTTCAATAGATTTTATCATTTTTTTACAATGTTTTTATTAACTCGCTTTCTTGTTTGTGTGTGTGTTTGTCCAGTACAAATCTTGCAATCGATTTTTAACTTACTTCCCGACTAGCTAGACATTTGAAACTTTTAGAATAGCTCAGAACACGATGACAATGCATTATTTTAATACTTTTAGCCATCTTTAAGCAGTATTGAATTCATTTTCAGTTAATTTTGTTTTGTAGACTGGTGCAGCCATCTATCGACTGGGACGGGAACGAAAAGTTAAACGCAAGTTAACTTCCAATTAACTTCATTTTCTCTCAAGTTGATGGGATAATTCATCAAAAAATTTTTTAAAAAGTATTTATTGATACATACAATTGTCAAGTTTATATGATTCAACAGAAAATTTAAAAACATGGTATATAAAAAGTTCTTTTTATCTTGTAATTATTAAGGCATCATTATTGAATACACATTGCAACTAGTGAGTTATACATTTTGTGAACTCTAGCATTTTTCTTAACGGTTTGGATATAGCGAACCACCGGATAAAGCGAACAAAACATTTGGTCCCTTGACGTTCGTTATAACGGGGTTCGACTGTACTGTAATTATTTATAGTTTTTTTAATACAGTACACGTTATACCTAGTTAATAACGCTATTTATTATATAATATTTGTTTTTATCATGTATGAGTATTACATAAGATTTTATGCACTATTTTGTATGATTTGATGATTTCTTCCAAAATAGGGTTTCAATTTTGGATCTAGAAACTTTCTTTCAATTTCTTTTCCCAAGCAACAGGTACATTGTTTGCAGGACACTAACCCATCCACGCCGCGAATTCGTTGATTTCTTTATTATGGGAACACCATATAAAGAAGCGAATCCAACACTTCACCCTCTGAGGGGACAACATGGGTACGTCCATGCTTTATCCGAGATTCTAACCCGAGCCTACACGGTAGAACCCCGAGACGCTAACTACCAAATTAAGGGTGACTGCTTCGTCATTTCAGATTACGATAAATTTCGTAGATGGAAAACTTGCATTACGACACAACTACAGAGGCTGTTCGCCCATTTTTTTAGACGATTTTGGTAAGCGGTAATAAAAAATCGTTTGCTGCAAAAGAAGTAATTGCAATTGTACTATGTTTTTAAAAGTCAAAATTATCGTCTGCGGCTTGAAAGTTTTGTTTTTATTCAAAATGGCGTTTTTAACAAAGCAGTGGTTCGATGCTACATTTATGCTCTTTCCGAAGAGAAATATGCATACTCCGTTATCCAAAAACGATGTGAGAGTCATGGTTTTGTGATATCTAAAGCGTCGATAGGTAATATCGTCAACAAGAAAGGGAAAAAACGTCAAATTGGAGCCTCAAGTGGGACAAAAATTCCAAACAAGTATCCAAGGAAAAAACGGACATCTTCGACTATTGCAAAGGTACGTTGTTTAATGTTAAAAGAAAATCTCCCTAGTCAAAGGACAGTTGCAAAATCATTAAAATGCTCGGTGTCCACTGTAAACAAAATGATAAACGTTGATTTAAATCTTAAGAAAGCGAAAAAACGCAATGTGCATCGTCTTCTTCCAAATAATATCGCTGAACGCAGGACACGCTGCAGAATTCTATATGAGAAACACTTATCCAAAGAAAAATGGAAAACATTTGTCACAATAGATGAATCATGGGTGTATTTAAATGATTGCAACAAAAAAAAGAGCCATTTATTATCATAAAAGGGGAGAAAAAAATTTAAGTACATGGTTCAAAGAATCGAAAGAAAGTTTTTCTAAGGGATTCATGATTGTTGATGGTTTTTCTTATAATGGCAAGTTAAAAATAAAGAGAGTGGAAAAAGATGTCAAGATTAACTCCAAATACTATCAGGAACATATTTTATCGCCATTTTTTCTGAATGAAATACCATCGCTTTACCCACAGTGCCATCAATCTGTGAGACTCCATCAGGACAAAGCTAGCAGTCACACATGAAAATTCACTGTAAATTTCCTAAAAGAAATGGAACAAAAAACTGGTATCAAGGCCATATCCTTCACTGATATCCCTACTAAATCTCCCGATGTATCACCTATGGATTTTTGTGCTTTCGGACTTTTAAAATCTGCATTATCCAAACGTCGTCCCAAAACCCTTACAGGACTCTGGAAAGCTGTTCAGGAGGAATGGGATAGAATACCTCTTCTGACACTTCAAAAGGCATTATTATCCTGGAAATTGCGGTGTCGAAAGATAGTTCAGAATAAGGGATGTCAAATAGAACATTTAAAACACGAGAATTTTATGTAATTTAGTTTTGTGAATACAATATACATCGTCTAAAAAATGTGTGAACAGCCTCTGTAGTAAAGACTTACCAGTTTTTTCAATCTGATTGCCGTGTAGATGAACAGGGTCTAAAGGATATATAATGATAAATACTTTAACAAATAAGAGTCAATTTCTCGACAGTACACATTTAAAATTTTTTTTATTGAGTTAAAATTTTGAATATTTTTGTGATGGTTAACCATATAATTTGTAAATAAAATCACATCATAAAACTTCTCACAAAGTTTTTCAAAATTTTGAAATTTAAAATTTTTTTAAAAATTGGGGTAATTTAAAATCTTTATAACTTGAAATATTATTTGTTGAATTTCAAAATTTTTTCATTCAATTAAACAGAAATATATAAATTTTAATTTTAATTCAGCATTTTTAAAAATATTAATTTTTAAAAAAATTAAAAATATTTAAAGTAAAAATTTCAAAAATATTTAGAGTAAAATAATTAAATATTTAATAAAAAATATTAAGAATATTAATTTAATTTAAAAAATATTAATTTAATAATAAAAAATATTTAGAGTAAAAATATTTAGAGTAATTAAAAATATTTAGAGTAAAAATTTCAAAAAAAAAAATTATGTAACTTATTTTTAAAAAATGCTATTTTCAAAAGTAAATCTTTTTTTCAAATTTTCTGAATCACCTTGAACCATTTATCTTTGACGGTTTCTGACTAATAACAATTTAAAGACGAGAAATGGTGAAAAAACCCATCATGCAGAAAAACGCATTTCACGGTTTAAACAAAGATTAGCTGCTATTAGAATGTTGCAAAACAAAAAAAATAATATCTCCTGTTCTAATTAAGATAGAAGCATGATTTAAACGTCATTTTAAAGGGGAAAAGAACAGACACATTTTTAATGCAACAAATTTTTTTTCGAAAATTTGTAGAATTTTGTTTCCTGGACCCCCTTAAGGTTGTAAGAAAGAACAAAAGTATCGTAAAAGCACCTGACATACAAAATGTGCTCCAATTTAGGGGACCTCCCACCTAATAGACCTAACTTTCAATTCTCTTTCATCCTGCATTCAACCTTTGTATTCACTGGTAAAATAAACATTATTCATGGCTTGATATGAGCTACCGCCTCTTGGCATGCTTTGGAAACATTCCACCTCGTCATCCGTATAAGGGCTTATATTCTTAGTATTATATACACTTATACTTATTCCATATATTTATATTCTCTGCGAGTAATCGGTCTCGCTCTAAAATCATTCTAGTAAAACTGAGGGTGGGCCTTTTTTTCTTCACATTCAGAGAAAGAAGTTAAAGGTTATTGAAGGTTTGCCAGAAAAATTTTGGCAGATAGGAGAAAAAAAAGGGCAGAAAATAACAACATGATGCCTTACAAACTACACATAACCATGGTTTTTTCAATGACGTATTTTTGTGTTTTGAGATTATAAATAAATATTACCTGTTATTTTTAAATAGAACCGAATGCTAATTGTTTCATGCTAGGATGACTTGCCAGTAAACTACGGCAGACAGGAGAGTGAACTTAAAATAATAATAATAATAATTTACAATCTACATAAAACCGTTATTTTTGAGGATGTATCTTAGTATGTTGCTCTAATAACTAACAATATATAACAGTTATCATTAAAGCTGTTGTGCACTAACCCTATTGGATTCGCTCACCTCAATGTTAACCTATGGAGAAAATGCGTCTACTATTTACAGCTACATAAATGCTGATAATCCAATAAAAATGTTATTTTCAGATGGCCTGAACTTTTCTGCACCTTGAACAGGATTCATTTTATAAATTTCGTCCACCAAAGGAATTTATGATCGTTTAAAAAACACTATACCAGATTTTTTCCTTCGAATAATTTAAATTTCAAAATATTATTTGCATTTTTTTTAAAACGAAAAATGCCCGAAGGGGTAAAATTTTTTTTCTCTATTACAGAGTACAATTGAAAAAAATCTTTAAATCCTAGGGCACATTTTCTCCATAGGTTAACATTGAGGTGAGTGAATTCATTAAGGTTAGTACAGAGCAATGGCAGCTCCAGTGGGGGGGGGGGGGAAGTAAGGGCAATTGCCCCCCCCCCCCAAAAAAAAAAGCCTGGCGTATTTTGTTTTTCATAGCCTAAAATTATATAATCGTAGACCTATACTAAATGAGTTTAAATTTAAAATGAGACGATGTTTATTTCTTATATATATATCTATATATCTATCTATCTATCTATCTATATATATATATATATATATATATAACCCTAAGAGCCGACGTTGCCCCCCAAAAAAACTCTGGACTGGGTGGAGCCGATCCTAGTACAGAGCACCCTTAAATCGAAACGATCACTTTTTCATAAAGACGGGCTTCATATTGAAGTTTATTAATGGCAAATAAAAGACTAACAGCTAAAATTAGGGATTTGTCCTTTACAAGGGGTCCACGACTTTTTAAAATTTCAGAATCACGGAAGAAAAAAAACTAAGCCATTGTTACAATCAGAGTTCTGTATTGCTGGACTAGACGCCGAATATCGTGTGGTTTGAAAGCCTTCTTATATATTAAGAGAACATTTCTTGATGTTTATTAAAAATTAGGATCATCAAATCAACGTTATATAAAGATCTATGGCCCAAAACTTGTAAAAACACATGAAAACTAGACTGTTATCTTTAAATCGTCTTTAAAGATAAAAAGTTGAAAAGAAAAGTTGACCCTTTTTAATCAATTAAAAATAACCCTTTTTAATCAATTTTTCTTTAAAGATCCTAAGGAGAGAGTTTAACCATATTTCCACCAATCAATGCTTTCACTCCTAAAATGGATGAAAAATAGTTAAATTTTAGCATTTTAACTCCTTAAAGTTTTCAGTTTTCATCTTCATCTGAGATAACGTAGCACAGTCCATATACTCTGAAATCGATTCGACAGGGAGATTTTTCTATCACTGTCTGCACCCGATAAGATCTGGAACTGCAGAACCGGTTTTCAAGCAGTTTCTTTTCTTTCTTTTTTTTCGTTTTCCTTTTTCTTCTTATTAATTTCATAGATTTTTTTTTTTTTTGCTACACTTTCCCGCCCAAGTTTCATTACCTTAAAAATGTGTGTAGATTGAGCAGCAAAAGAATGTGCAGCTGATTAACGAGACATCTTGAATTTTGTTCGGTGCTAAATGAAAGGGAATATATATATATATATATATATATATATATATATATATATATATAATATACACATATATATATGTATATATATATATGTATGTATATACATACATACATATATACAGTATGCCCACTAAAGTCCCTTCCCACCCTCTTAACTTCGGAACGGCTGCTGATATATTCATAAAAGTGGTGTCTAGGTATAGTAAAGTAGCCATGCGCCACTGAATAAAACCACCTACCGCGCCACCTGGTGGAAAACTGCGGAGTTAGCAATCCTATCTCAAAAACGGATCGAGATAGGGGAAAAAAGGGATTTACAAAGTTGTAGAAAATCATCGATTTAGTACAAATAGATACCTTGGGGACATTAACGCAAAAAATAGAATGGTTAAAACGCGCATTTGTTTTTTCATGATTTCCTACATTGTGACGTGACAAAACGATCTGAGAAAGAAAAAACAACTAGTTTTAACAATATACCTTTATTTGAGATGTTCAAACTTCTCACCGTCATTATGGTGTCGTGTTTTGCCCGAAAGATAATCATTTCTCCTTCCGTTCAAGTTTCGTGACGTCACAGTGTAGGAAATCACGAAAAAACAAATGCTCTTTTTAACCATTCTATTCTTCGCATTAATGTCCACAAGGTATCTTTTCTTACTAAATTGATGATGCTCTACAACTTTGTGAATCACTTTTTTCCTCTATCTCATTTCGTTTTCGAGATAGGAATGCTAACTCCGCTGTTTTCCACCAGGTGGCGCGGTAGGTGGTTTTATTCAGTAGCGCATGGCTACTTTACTATACCTAGACACCACTTTTATGAATATAGTAGCAGCCGTTCCGAAGTTAAGAGGGTGGGAAGGGACTTTAGTGGGCATACTGTATATATATACAGTCGAACCTCCATATATCGAACTTCCCTATATCGAAATTTTCTGTATATCGAACTCTTTGTAAATCTCCATGTTCATTACATAGAAAAATTGTTTCTATATATCGAAAAAATCTCTATATATAGAAATTTTTTTCAAGGCAAATTGGGAGATTTTATTCCACTTTAGAATAAAATTTCCCAAATTTTGGCATTTGAAACAATACGTCGTGGACTTCAATTCGCAGAAAATGTCACTGATGAAGTTTTTAGTGGACTGAATAAATACGAACATTTCTTTGAACTTTCCGCAAAACTAACTGTTCAGCAAGATATTCGTAGTTTTTTTTTAAAGAATGAAACTGTGACCATTGTAACCACTGTCTGGATTATTGTTTTTTAAAGGTATGTAGTACTCAATAAATCTTTCATATTAATTCCTTTTTTAGTTATTAACTTTCATTTAATGGTATTCGCATATAAATTAGAAAAGGAGTTTCGTATACGAAAATTAGCTTTAATTTTTTTTAGGAGAATTATGATAAGACTAAGCTCAATTCTATATATCGAAATTTCTATATATCGAATTTTTTTCGTGCAATTTGCTACTTCGATATATGGAGGTTCGACTGTGTGTGTATATATATATATATATATATATATATATGTGTGTGTGTGTGTGTGTGTGTGTGTGTGTGTGCAGGGTGACGATTATTGAGCTATATGAAATAAAAAAATCAAATTTTAAAAAACTACTGAGTTCAAAAATTTTATTCAAATTTGAAATGTAACTACAGATAATCGGATTTAGTTTATGACATGTTCGATATGCTTGCCATCAATGGCTATGATGTGGCGCAAACGAAGAACAAAATTCTGCAATAATTTTTGCTCGTATAGTAGGCCTTGACGATAGATTATGCTCAGAAACGCTGTATTTTGATATTTTCAACTAAAAATGAACAACAATCCGAGTGCGCAGGCTCAAAAAAATTCCAACATACCCTGCATTCAACTGCCAAGTTTTCGCTAAATCTTGCCTATGGTTCAAAAGTTATCAATTTTTTTTAAATATAGCTCAATAATTGTCACACTGTATATATATATAACTAAAAATAAATAACAGACCTAGATAATTATAAGAAGAATGTAGACAAAAAACAAACAGAAATCAAGCACTCAGGGCTCCACTCACCAGAGGTAAGATTCTGTAGTAGTGCCGGAACTAAACCAGAAATCGAGGTAACTGACTGGTGTCGTCACCAGGGAGTCTAACCAAATCAGTTACCTCAAGGGGTACTTTCTGAATACGATACAGGTATAACCAAACGACATCCCAAGGCCCCGAGATCCCCATAGAAACAGATAGCCAAGAGAAAATGAAAAGACTCGGACAACTTTCAGTATGGGCTCAACACACCATATATGCAAGTACACATATAATCCTAATGAAATGACAAAGATGCATACATACCCTAATTCAGTGAGTGACGGTTATGGCGAAACAGCAGCCAATTTTTACCCTAGTAGTAAGATTTAACCTGAAAAGCAAAGAAAACATTAGTAAAGCATGCTTTCTACATGAGGAACCCCGGGAGAAAAACCATAAACATAAACCATAGCATAACTCTGGTGCGTGGAGCCCTGAGTGCTTGATTTCTGTTTGTTTTTTGTCTACATTCTTCTTATAATTATCTAGCTCTGTTATTTATTTTTAGTTATAGTTGCCCTTTTTCAGTATGAGGATATGATGCAACTGCGCAATATTTTATTGAAAAGTTATATAAGTTTTCAATGCTAGTGTAGGTTTTAAGTTAATTTGCTTATCAGTCTATGCCCGCTTTTTAATTCTTTTGTTTGTGTTGATTTGTTTATATTAGTATACATTATATATATATATATATATATATATATAGAGAGAGAGAGAGAGAGGAGAGAATAAATACACAACATAATATCACTTCTAACGTCCAAAATGAAATTGTCACTTTTACTTTGGATTTAAGAACATTTTTGTACAGTATGCTGGGGGAAATTTCGAAAGAAACGTATTACACCGAATTTGCTTTTCTAGAATCTTCATACAAAAGAGATTAAACAGGTTGTATTTAAAGAAATAATCTAAATTTCAATGCTACGTTACGCTTTAATCCTAAAAGGCATCCTTATGACTATTTCTGCATGTTACTCAATGAATTTAGCAGAAAATATATGTATTCTATAAATCTGTATAGTAGGGCAGAGCAAAAAAAAGAGTTTTCGATTTTGCTTTTGCCCTAGTACGGAAAAGTTGGGTACTGGTAGGTAGGTCACGTATGCAAAGTTTTGGGAAAAACAAAAAATATCTTCAGTCTCCATTTCGCCCGTGATTTTTAGCAGATTTTTACCAAATAGTTAAAAATGTGTATTTCCATTGTTTTGTATGCAGCTCTTCGCTTTTTTCTGAAATAAAATTCAGAAAAAGCCCGTAACTCACCTCGGGCAACACCGACTCAAACACAGAGTCGGTGTTTGAGTCGGCGTTGCCTCAGGGAGGTGGCTGCATTGTGAGTTCAACCCGTGCCCACCCATCCACCCAACCACATGGGCACTTAACTCCTTTGCCCTTGCAATTATTCTGGTTTTACTCGGTACTCGCATTTGGTTTCAAATGATGGCATAGCGTTTCTCGACCCTGTTGGGGTTCTAACTAAATTGTAACACTTATTTTCTCCGCACACAGCCGCAGAAACCTCTGTTACTAGTTTCACGAAACGTTCAACACTTTGGATATGGCAAGGAAATTTTAGACCTCCCAAGTGTTGAGCTATAGACTCTCTACTAGAAATCAAATTTCTCAAATCCTCTTCTGTCAAGTAAGATGTTATTGGGGATTCCTTCAAATTACATGTCTGCCAATCAATAAGGTCTATATATGAAACTGCCTCGAAGTTTAGTGACAGAATGTTGTAGTGTCTGATTCCTTCCTTTTATTCCTTTCTCGCTCGTAAAATCCTACGCAATCAAGTTCTCGAATGAGCTGTCTGTTGTCTGTGATCATTGACTATATTATTGCTTCCGGGAGGTCGAAATAGTCATTTCTCTGGATAATGGGATCGACCACAGTCTTTAATTCGTTTTTAAGATAGCGCGAGATGTTTATTGTCTTCCAGAAATTTCGTGGACCATCCGTGCAATATGTATTTAATTTGACTGTAAATCACGTAGGTGCGTACACTTTCATGATGAACTCTGCCAGGGTTTGAAGTTGGTTTGAAGGCTCTGAAAAGCTACTGTATAAACGCATTATTCGATTTGCAGTTGTTAGCCAACGTGCATGAGACATTTTCCCAGGGTTCTTTTGTGACAAACTTGATAAACAGTTTCCATTTGTGACAGCTTGACAAATATCCCAAAGGTATCGCTGGTCTGTGCTAAGATCCTTTAAGTCGATTTTTGGAAATTTGCTAGAAATGACTACAAATCTCAATAGGGTGCGATGTAACAGTCGTTAATACTGGCTATAAAACTGGCATAATTCGCTGTTTTGAGGAAACCATTGGGAAACCCTTTCACTGGTTTATCTGCCAGTTTCACTCAAATTAGTTGCCACTCCGGCATTTGGATGTGGAACGAGTGGCCCTAATACATATTTTGGTCTTATTGGGAAAGCATTGGCAAATTATGAAAACCTCCCAGTTGTGAGATCTGTAGTCATTTCGAGCGAATTTCCGAAAATCGACATAAAGGATCTTATCACAGAACAGCGATACCTTAGGAATATTTGGCAAGCTGTCACAAATGGAAACTGCTCATCAAGTTTGTCACTAAAGCAACCTGGAAAAATGTATCATGCACGTTGGCTAACAACTGCAAATCGAATAATGCGTTTATACATTAGCTCTTCAGAGCCTTCAAACCAACTTCAAACTCTGGCAGAGTTCACTATGAAAGCTCACGCACCTATGTGGTTTACAGTCAAATAGAATCCATACTGCACGGATGGTCCACGAAATTTGTGGAAGACAATAAACGTCTCGCGCTATCTTAAAAACAAATCAAAGACTGTGGTCGACGCTACAACATTCCGTCATTCAATTTCTAGCCAGTTTTATATATATATATATAGACCTTATTGATTGCCAGTAATGTAATTTGACGGAACCCCCAATAACATTTCACTTGACAGAAGATTATTTGAGAAATTTGATTTCCAGTGGAGAGTCTGTAACTCAACTCCTGGGAAGCCTAAAATTTTCTTGCCACATCCATAGTGTTGAGCGTTTAGTGAAACTAGTAGTAACAGAGGTTTCTGCGGCTGTGTGTGGAGAAAATGAGCGTGGCGGTTTAGTTAGAACCGAAGGGAGTTGAGAAAAGCTATGCCATCATTTGAAACCAAATGCCAGTACCGAGTAAAACCAGAATAACTGCAAGGGCAAAGGAGCGAAGTGCCCATATGGTTGGGTGGATGGGTGGACACGAGTGGAACTCTCAATACAGCTACCTCCTCGTGGTGCATTCTGGGTTTTTCGGAATTTTATTTCAGAAAAAGGCGAAGAGCTTCATGCAAAACAATGGAAATACACATTTTTAACTATATGGTAAAAATCTGCTAAAAATCACGGACAAAATGGAGACGGAAGGTATTTTTCCAAAAAATTTGCATACGTGACCTACCTACCAGTACCCAACTTTTCCGCACTAGGGCAAAAACGAAATCGAAAACTTTTTTTATTTACACTCCGCCCTACTTTATAGTCCAGTGGTTCTCAAACTGTGCGCCCCAGAGCTTTTTCAGGTGCGCTCCGTAGTATTCTTAAAAAATCTATCCAGATATGAAAAGCAAATTTATACTAAGTTACTATATTAAGCCATTTCTTTACGAACACTCGGCTTTTTTCGTTGCGACATTATTATGATAGTTATAAGTTACTTTTCTTGCAACTAGCCTCTGATCCGCAGATTTTTTTACGCGTTTAAAACACGTAACAAACGTGGCTGGAGCGGCGTGTTAACACCGGCACTAGCTTTCATCACGTGGCAACTGACAGTGTTGCATAACAGGCGTCGGTGAGTGGGCGTGTTGTGTCTAGTGAACTGCCGTCAAGTGTAAACGTATTGTGCCTTTTACAACTTTCAGAATAATTACCGTTGATATAATTGTCTTTGTTAAGAATAATTCACCCATGAAAATGGATAAGTTTCTTAAAAAGAAGCGTGACATTGATGAATGTAATCCTGAAAGTGAGCAAACCTCAAATGTGGAAAGTTGTTCTAGTAAGAAAGCAAAATCGCGACCGACTCGTAAATACGATGAGAGTAAGTTATTTAAGCCTTGGGTTTTCTTGGACCGGAAATGTTGATAATCCGCAGCCAGTATGTTTAGTTTGTGGACTAAAAATGTCAAATGAATCAATGCTCCCTAGTAAACTTGGTAAACATTTGAAAAGTAAACACACTCATTTACAAGAGAAACCCACAAGTTCTTTTAAGAGAATGTCCGAACAGCAAAGAAAAGCAGGTGATTCTTTTAAAAGTTCAATGACTGTATCTGATAAAGGTCAGATTGCTTCTTACCAAGTCTCAGAACTGATCGCACAAAATATGAATGCTCATACTTTGGGTGAGTCACTTATTTTGCCTGCTCGCCAAAAGATTGTCAGTACAATGTTAGGAAATGAAGCAGATATGAAAATAAGCAAGATACCTCTGCCCAATGATACTGTTAACAGCCGTATTTTGGAAATGTCTTCTGATATTGAGAAAAATATATGTGGTAATAAACTCCAGTGTTCTGATTTCCACTGCAAGTTGACGAGTCAATCGACATTACAAACAAGGCGCAACTCATAGCATTCATTCGTTCCATTAACGAAAATCAAATAACAAATCAGTTTCTTTTTTGCAAAGAATTAAGTCTTACTACAAAAGGTGAGGACATTTTTAACAACCTGAATAACCACCTTGATAAATGGCAGTTATCGTGGAAATCGTGTGTAGGCATTTGCACAGATGGAGCTCCGTCTATGATAGGCTGCAACAAGGGTCTTGTATCTTTTACAAAGGAACAAAACGAAAATGTTATTGTAACTCATTGCTTCCTTCATAGAGAGGCCTTGATGTCAAGAACATTAGCAGAGGATTTGAGAGAGGTCTTAGATCAAGTTGTTACAATGGTTAACTTTATTAAAACAAGACCAGTTAAATCACGCCTATTTGAACAGATTTGCACCAATATGGATTCTCAACACAGACGGCTACTTTTGCACACCATTGTGAGGTGGCTGTTAAGAGGCAAAGTACTTACCCGTGTACACGAGTTACAAGAACTTATCACATTTTTTGAAGCAATGAAACAATCTTATTTTTGTAACTTCCTTCAATGTAAATTTTGGATTACAAAGTCACAATATTTGGCATCTATTTTTCAGCATCTCAATATTTTGAACTCTAGCATGCAAGGGAAAGAGGAAAATATCCTAACATCCACTTACAAAATAAAAGCGTTGCAGAGAAAGCTACAGATTTGGAAAAGAACAGCGATGGAAGGCAGTCTCGAAATGTTTCCATTGGTAAGTAATACTTGCAAAACTGAAATTCTGCCAATGATAGTTGAAATTTATCAACTTCAGAAAAGAATTTGATTTATTATTTTCCATCAATTAACATTGCACAATATGACTGGATTAGAAATCCTTTTGTAGAAACTGCAATAGATTCTAGTTTAACGATAACAGAAAAGAAGAACTGGCAGCTGTGTCCACTGATCTTGGATTGATGATTAAATACAAAGAATTGTCTCTTGAAGCTTTTTGGATTTCTATCAAAGAAGAACATGTGTCGATATCTAAAAAGACGCTGGCCATTTTATTGCAATTTTCCACCTCATATTTATGTGAACTGGGATTTTCAACCCTCACCACAATCTATATATATAAAACAGTTCCGTAACTGATTCATTCATTCACTGACTGACTGACTGACTGACATACAACGCACAGACCAAACCGCTGGACCTAAAGGGCTGAAATTTTGCATGGCGATTCTTCTAATAGTGTAGGGGTGCACTAAGAAAGATTTTTCAAAAATTCTTCTTAGATTTTTTTAAATTAAATTTTTAAGCTGTTTTTTGAACTTTTTTTACGTTTGCATTTAAAATAATACATTGAGCGTTATAAAATTTATATCACGAGAAAGATCATAAAATTTCCTTCAAAATGAAATTTTTTTCGAATTTTTACCTCCATTTCTTGATTTTTGTTGAATTTTTAAAGATTGATTGTTAGAATTTAATTTATTAAATGCTGATCACGTGATTTCTTTTTCTGGTACTTTCAATAAATTTATCGTCACGTGCGTAACAACTAAATAGACAAAAAAATTTTTTTTTCTCTTTCTAATGCAGCAGACGATTGGATATTATCCAAAAAAAATGCATATCCCTTACGATTTTTTTATAAATATATATATATAGATAGATATATATTTTACATCAATTGTATACATTGATCATCGCATTTATTATAAATATATATATTTATTTTTTGGCATAAATTGCATACGTTGACCGTTGTATTTAATTTGAATGTACTCCGTAGCGAAGCGCGGGTTTTCAGCTAGTTAAGTATAAAAAGAGAGGAACGCTTCAATGCGTTGATGAGAAAATGCGAGTTTCTTTCTCAAACATATGAACAAACATTGAACAAATCGCAAGGTCTCATCAAGCTCATGTTTCTCATTATCACAGGAATGAATAAACTTCATAGAGGTATGTTATGTATGCTTTAATTAAATGTGTTTTTTTCTATACATTTAACTAAATTATAACATATTAGTCCTATTTTGTATACAGTGCGCCAGCAAGTATCCGTAGTATTGTAAGTGCGCTCAGACTGTATAAAGTTTGAGAACCACTGGTATAGTCAATTTGCCGGCGTGTGGGACACAACGGCGTATAAATCGCACCCCTTTTCTTATACCCATTTTTAAGGAAAACAAGTAATATAAAAACAAAATTTTTTAAAGTCAATTCCTACTTAGGTCAACAAAGAAAAAATTGAGTGTGAACTAATAGTAGGAATTGAAAAAAAGGATTGCTTGCCAGAACCTTGCCTACTGTGCGAGATTAGGAGGGGGAGAAAGAGAGAGAAAAAGTTTGTCAGGTTGGGGATTCGATCCCGCAACCTACAAGACGGGAGGAGCCCGCGCTACCGCAGTGCTACCTTTTACAGAGTAAGAAGAGGGAAATTACTATTCAAGAGCAAGAGACGCTCTAGGTCTAAAACTAAAATCGATTAATTAAATTTAATTAATGAATTAATATTTGAAAAAACTGTATTAACATCAAGTGTCATCCACTACAAGTTTAAAAAGTGTATTTGAACTTGAGTGGGTGAATAAAAAGTATTTTATTAACGATTGAAATTTTGAACAAGATATATATATATATATATATATATATAGGGAGAGTGTGAACTAATAGTAGGAATTGAAAAAATTCTACATTTCCTTCCCGTGAATTTCCGTAATGATTTAATGTACTAATTTTATAGCTATTTATGTCCATTAATGTAACTAGGGAACATTGTAGTTAGGTACCTTCTCAAAACCCAAAAATTCATCTCCAGAGCTAAATGAAGAATCACTTAGAGCCAGTGGTGGGGTTCAAATAAAATTAACAATATATTCTATGTCCTAATGACCATTTTAAGTATACCAAAAGATATACCGAAAGGTAGTTTAATAATTCATGCATTAATTACTCAAATGAAAGCAATAAAAGAGGTACACAAAACTAGATTATCTTTCTGTAAAAATATTTGCCGTCAGCTTTCAGGGCTTAAGGCCTTTCAAGTAGCAGAACAATCACAGACGATTGTTATCTGACGTCCACAAATGCAAAATGAAGCTCCATAGCTCCTCGACACAGATATACATGAGGAAGGATTGCCTTATTAAAATTACTGTTCATCGATTACAATATTTCCTATTATTTGGGGCTGTGAAGGTCTATATATCACAATGTGCCCCCAGGAAAGAGCACCGCCATATCGATGTTTGCCATAGGTCTTTGCCGTGGTCTAACTTTACGCCAGATTAGCCGACGTCCAGAAGGAGACCGCTGATATTAAATCTATTTTCACCAGTAAATATTGACTTACTTAACAATTCTGCCTTCGTCATCGTTGTAACTCCATGACGTAATCGTCAGATAAGTAAATGTTAAAGGTATCTAGTCTATTGGCAAAAATTACACATTTGTTTTGTCCCCTGGCCACAGTACGTCGTGATATCCTACAGACTGTGCATTAATGCAATAGATATGCGATGTTTTCTGTAGTAATTAAATGTATTCCTCTCTTGGTAGAATATATTCTGAAGTTCCTCAACACTCACGGCATCATTTCATAGGCAATTCTTAAGGCTGATGTGTACGAACCCTATTGGATTCGCTCACCTCAATGTTAACCTATGCAGAAAATGTGTCCAAGGATTGCTGACTTTGATTTAAAGATTTAAAAAAAATTGTACTCCGTAATAGAGAATGAAATCTTACACCTTGGGGAATTTTTCGTTTAAAAAAATGCAAATAATATTTTAAAATTTAAATTATTCAGGGAAAAAATCTGATGTAGTGTGTTTTAAACGCACCTAAATTCCTTTGATGCGTGGCATTTAGAAAATGAATCCTGTTGCAAGGTGCGGAAAAGTTCAGGCTATCTGAAGATACCAATTTTACCATGTTTTTATTAACTCGCTTTCTTGTTTGTTTGTGTGTTTGTGTGTTTGTCCCGTACAAATCTTGCAATCGATTTTTAACTAACTTCCCGACTAGTTAGACATTTGAAACTTTTAGAATAGCTCAGAACACGATGACAATGCATTTTTTAATACTTTAGCCATCTTTAAGCAGAATTAAATTGATTTTCAGTTATTTTCAGTTAATTTTGTTTTGTAGACTGGTGCAGCCATCTGTTGACCGGGACGGGAACGAAAAGTCAAGCGCAAGTTAATTTCCAATTAAGTTCATTTTCTTTCAAGTTGATGGGATAATTCATCAAAAAAATTTTAAAAAGTATTTATTAATACATAGAATTTTCAAGTTTACATGATTCAACAGAAAACTTAAAAACATGGTATATAAAATGTTCTTTTTATCTTGTAATTATTATTGGATTATCGGCATTTATGTAGCTGTAAATAGTCCACACATTTTCTCCATAGGTTAACATTGAAGTGAGCGAATCCAGCAGTGTTCGTACACAGCCGTCTTAAATCTTCGGTCCCACTTCACCATATTTCCAGCTTTCCTATAATTTGACCTCTCTCAAAGTCAACTAAATGTTCTCTATACACCATTGCCTACAGCAAAGTATACCTAGCGTCTGTAACACTGGAGCTCACGGCTTGGTAATTTGTACACAATTAGTACACAATTAACATTGTACACAATTAACATTGTACACATTAACATTAGTACACAATTAACATTGTACACAATTAACATTTGTACACAATTAACATTGAAGTGAGCGAATCCAGCAGGGTTCGTACACAGCCGTCTTAACTCTTCGGTCCCACTTCACCATATTTCCAGCTTTCCTATAATTTGACCCCTCTCAAAGTCAACTAGATGTTCTCTATACACCATTGCCTATAGCAAAGTATACCTAGCGTCTGTAACACTGGCGCTCACGGCTTGGTAATTTGTACACAATTAGTACACAATTAACATTGTACACATTAACATTAGTACACAATTAACATTGTACACAATTAACATTTGTACACAATTAACATTGAAGTGAGCGAATCCAGCAGGGTTCGTACACAGCTGTCTTAACTCTTCGGTCCCACTTCACCATATTTCCAGCTTTCCTATAATTTGAACTCTCTCAAAGTCAACTAGATGTTCTCTATACACCATTGCCTACAGCAAAGTATACCTAGCGTCTGTAACACTGGCGCTCACGGCTTGGTAATTTGTACACAATTAGAATTTACAATTGTCCGTTTCAGTGCTACTGTGTGACCCAGTGTTCCCTCTTTGGAAATTGGTAATCAACGCACACTGTCATGCAAAGAGCCAATGGCTTTTTCATTTGATTTTGTGGAAGTAACATTAAAATAAAAGCTTTAATTATTTTCTGCACTTTTCCAGGCATGGTTGAAGTCTTGAGGAAGGAAAATTATTCTGACAACGATATATATTTTGCATTTTCGTATCAAAAAGAACGAAGGAAAAAGATTCCGAGTTTCGATAATATCAGCTGGGTAACACTATATGCCGATAAGATGTTTTTTGCTTTTATCCTGATTACAACTGTAGGTAAGATGATATGTACATCTTTATTCTTTGCTTACGGTAAAATCTTGACTATAATACGCACACGTGTGTAATTCGCATGCTTGATTTTGCTCGAAATTTTCGGAAAAAATTAAAATTCGACTATAATACGCACCCATAACTTTTCCATATTTTATTTAAAAATTGTACGACTATTTATTAACATTAATAAAATCTATAACAGATCCGTAACTGACTCACTGACTGACATACAACGCACAGACCAAACCGCTGGACCTAAAGGGCTGAAATTTTGCATGGCGATTCTTCTTATAGTGTAGGGGTGCACTACGAAAGATTTTTCAAAAATTCTTCTTAGATTTTTAAAATTAAATTTTTAAGCTGTTTTAGTAACTTTTTTTAAGTTTGCATTTAAAATAATAATTTGAGGGTTATAAAATTTATATCACGAGAAAGATCCTGAAAATTCCTTTAAAATGAAATCTTTTTCGAATTTTACCTCGATTTTCTGATTTTTGGTGAATTTTTAACGATTGATTTTTAGAATTTAATTTATTAAATGCTGATCAGGTGATTTCTTTTTCTGGTACTTTAAATAAATTTATCGTCACGTGCATAACAACTAAATAGACAAAAAAAGATTTTTTTTCTTGCTAATGCGGCAGACGATTGGACATTATTTTGTCCATAAAAATATCCCTTACGATTTTTTTATAAATATATCATTTTTTTCTACATCAATTGTATATATTGATCGTCGTATTTATTATAAATATGTATACATATTTATTTTTTTGGCATTAATTGCATACATTGACCGTTGTTTTTTAATTTGAATGTACTCCGTAGCGAAGCGCGGGTTTTCAGCTAGTTTGTAATAAAATTAAACAAAAACGTCAAGTTCGGTAGAAAAAAAAACTTAAATTTTTAATTCCAACTAACAATACTGTGAAATTATCAGTCTTAATCACTTCCTCTAGAATACAGCTCATCTACTGTTTGTCGTTTATTCAATGTTTAAAACTACGCTTTTTTTGTACAAGAGTATAATACGCACCCTCATTTTTGCGGACTAAAATGTGAAATAATTACAAGATAAAAAGAAGTTTTTATATACCATGTTTTTAAATTTTCTGTTGAATCATATAATCTTGACAATTCTATGTATTAATAAATACTTTAAAAAATTTTTTTTGATGAATTATCCCATCAACTTGAAAGAAAATGAAGTTAATTGAAAGTTAACTTGCGTTTAACTTTTCGTTCCCGTTCCGGCCGATAGATGGCTGCACCAGTCTACAAAACTAAATTAACTGAAAATGAATTAAATTATGCTTAAAGATGGCTAAAAGTATTAAAATAATGCAATGTCATCTTGTTCTGGGATATTCTAAAAGTTTCAAATGTGTAGCTAGTCGAGAAGTTAGTTAAAAATCGATTGCAAGATTTGTACCGGACAAACACACACACACACAAACAAACAAACAAGAAAGCGAGTAAATGAAAACATGGTAATAAAATAGTGCGCATTATACTCAAGATTTTACGGTATATCTTTATTGATTTTTTCAGATCTGAAAGTTTTCCGGAAATTCTCGTTTGGTATCCAGAGACACTACGCAATTAGTTTGAAATATAATAAGTAACAGAGAGGAACCGATTTATTCTGTTATTGTGATGTGCCTTCGCTCCTGCTCTTTATTAAAAGTAATATAAAGATGAAACGCTTTTTGTCTTGTTGTTGGTCCTAATTAGGGATGCGACAGCGACAACAAAACATCGATGTTTTGAAACATCGATATTCAATATTAAAACATCGATGCTAATAAAACATCGCCCCAAAACTATCGATGTTTTTAAACATCGATGCTAATAAAACATTCATTTTTAAAAACTGGTTTAGTAACCTTTAAGATTAATGTTACTTCGGTTAGTCATGGACGGAGGGGGGGGGGGGTAATTTTACTCTCAGGTTGGGCTGACACAAATGACAAAAACTTGGTTGCTAGAGTCAGCGCAGGTCGCAGAATTTCCATTTCACATTTTATTACTTTTACCAGAAAATTGAGTAAGAAATTATTGCAATTTATTAACAAATCTTTTATTTTCAAATTAAATAATACAAAAGAAAATTACATATATTTACACCAATTTGAAGTACTGATGAAAAACCAACGTATGGGGGGAAAAACTGAACAAGCTTATTTTTTCTTTACTGTAAATAACAATCATTGGGCCTATTGGGGCATACAATTATTATTCATTAATTGTTCATTGCCATTTGTCTCTAATCGTTCCCCCTTTTGTATTCGTCCTTTTCAGAATTCAGACTTGCATTTACTGAGTGGGAAAATTATGCTAGGTGGTTAATTTTTTTTTTAATTTATGGTACATTTTCATTTAAAAAAAATATCGAGACAACGTAAAACATCGAGCACAAAACATCGATGTTAAAAAAAATCGGCATCAATAAATCGATGTTTTGAAAACATCGACATCGATGTCGCTTCCCTAGTCCTAATGCCCCCTGACTGGAAATATTCCATAACAGGTCCATATAGACTTTAGGCTGAGAAGTGCGGCTCCGGTTTATATAGTAGTCGTACCACAAGGGTCAGAGTCCGTCTTGGCTAGGTGATAATTCTTGACCGAGCATTCCCAGAGGGGACATCTAGGAGGGGGATTGTACCTTCCCAGATTCCCAAACATATTGCAAAGTTGTTTTTGGTGGGACTTATGCCTTCTGGCCGGAACATTCCAGACCAGGTCTTCTAGCATGTGTTTGGAGCAGCATGTCCTCTCTGGACCTTGCGCCATAAAACCCCAAACAACCAACCAACGAACCAGACCAGGTCTATAGATGGCTGAGGGGTGAGGATTGTGGCTCTAGTTGTTAATGGCATCACAAGGGTCTGAGTCCAACCACAATTTCGACATACCATCCCCCAGGGGCGACATCTGATGGGCTCGTATCTTCCTCCAACCCTAATACCGCATGAAAAGACTTTCCGTCCTACTGATTTAACGCACCCATGCTCGACGTTGACACAAAGGCGTTCATTGATACTCGTAGGGATTCGAACCGAGCTCCCTCCGTCCGATGTCCAACGCGCTACCACTAGGCTGTCCCGGGGCATAAATTATAAAGAGAAAGCTTACTTGTTAACAAAGAACTTTTTATGAGAAAAGAGTGAATAAAAATTAACAAGAAATTTTTCGTTTACAAATTTTACATTTTGAACCTTATCGGTGTGTGTGTGTGGGAGGGGGGTCTCAAGTGTTTGTTAGAGGGGGTTGCAGATCTCTCCCCCCTCTAGTTACAGCTTGTCACAGTGAATGGATATATATATACCATAAGGATATCTTTTGGTTTTAAGGTTTTGGCAACGTGGCTCCCGCATCCCGATTGGGTCAAGTAGCTTGCATCGTTTACTCGGCATTCGGGGTGTCTCTGCACGTCATCATGATGCGGCTGCTGGGCTTCAAGTTCAGAGGTGGACTGAGAAAGTTATTCAAAGTGGCCAAAAACTTCGCCCTCACTCCCGGTTATGCACTCGTCGTCGCCTGCATTCTCTTTTTCACATTTTGGCTGTCCATCACCGTCTTCCTGCCAGCCTATGTCTTTACAAAGAGCGAGGATTGGGACTACGTCCGCGGATTTTATTTCGGCTTTGTATCTCTGACGACGATCGGACTGGGAGATTTAATAGCAGGTAAGAGATTACGCATGAATGCGTTTATAAAGTGAGCTAGACCACACGTAAGCATTTGAGCCTCGAAGTATTCATAGTTAAGGAAATACAGTATTTTCACATCATAAGATGCATTTTTATACCAAAAAAAAAATTAAAATTGGTATGCGTCTTATGGTCTGAAAGAAAAATTAAAATAAAATGCATATTTTATTATACATACATACATATGCACACACACACACATATATATATATATATATATATATATATATATATATATATATATATATATATATATATATATATATATATATATATATATACATATACATATATATATATATATATATATATATATATATATATATATATATATATACATATATATATATATATATATATATATATATATATATACATATATATATATATATATACTAGCTGAAGTACCCGGCATTGCCCGGGATTTTAACAATATTTGTTAACCAAAATCAACACAGTATAAATAACATAGAAAGAGTATATGTGAAATGTTATACACATCTCAGAATTCAGGAATTTCAGCCTTTCATCATTAAAGCACTAAAATCTGAAAAGTAAAAATGTCAAATTGTCTAATGTTTGCTAACCAAAATTAATTTAAAACTAAACACGTTATAAATAACATAGAAAAAAACGTAAAATCTTATACACATGAATAAAATGAAAACCCAATAAAAAAATATATAAAATTATAATAAACTCCTCAGAATTCAGCTAGATTTAGCCTTTTATCATTTGGGCAAAAAAAGAAGCTGAAATTACAGGTTTAGCTGAAATTTCCAATAGAACCATGATATGACTCTAGCGTTGCCTCTTAAAAAATGAAGTGTTTGATTGAGGGCTGCAAACCATTCAACTCCTCTCCACATTAAACTCCTATAAACATCCTCTACATATTAAATTCCTTTTCTCTCCATAATAAACTCCTCAGAATTTTGGTAGATTCAGCCTTTCATGATAGTACCACTAAAACCTGAAACATCCTCTCTAGAAATATAAATTTATTAATTACAATAATTAAACTCACTCAAATGTATAAATTACATAAGTTTTTTAACCAACATTTGAATAATTCGTAAATGAAAAAGCATATGAAAATAAAAATAATAAGAACTTCCGGAATCGAAATTAATTACCCTTAATTTTTAATTAATAAAAAACCAACATAATATGAATAAAAACGATAGTTGTTATTAAAGATAATAATAAAAAAAGCATATGAAAATAATGCTCGCGTATGAAGTTAACTTTATGATATAAAAATAGTAATAATAATATAAACCGCGTGCATAAAATATTTAGCTTTTCAAGCGAAATAAATTAATTTTTAGAAAAAAAACTACTTTTAATCGAGAAATTAAATACATTGCGCAAAGTTTTGATTTTACCAACTTTCTACCCTACAATTTACACCCTACTTCTTTGAAGTTGGGTGTTGAAACAGCCTCTTTGAAAAATTTACACCCTACTTCTTTTAAATAGGGTGTAAATATAAAGTTTTAACAGCGAATTGAATGCGAGTTAAAAATTATTGTTGGTTAAAATCATATGAAAATTACGCTATTATAAAGATAATAATAAAAAAGCATAGGAAAATAATACGTGCGCATGAAGTTAACGTTACGATATAAAGATAGTAATAATAATAATAATATATATATATATATATATATATATATATATATATATATATATATATATATATATATATATATATATATATATATATATATATATATATATAACAGTTCCGTAACTAACTGACTGACTGACTAATTGACTGACAGACATACAACGTACAGACCAAACCGCGGGAAATAAAAGGGCTGAAATTTTGCATGGCGATTCTTCTTATAGTGTAGGAGTGCACTAAGAAAGATTTTTGAAAAATTCTTAGATTTTTTTTTAAATTAAATTTTTGAGTTGTTTTAGTAACTTTTTTAAAGTTTGCATTTAAAATAATAATAATTTGAGGGTTATAAAATTTATATCACGAAAAAGATCATAAAAATTCCTTTAATATGAAATCTTTTTCGAATCTTTACCTCCATTTTATAATTTTTGGTGAATTTTTAAAGATTAATTTTTAGAATTTAACCTTTTACATGCCACACTATGATCAAGGAATAAAGTACCATATTTTGCTGCGTACCTTTGGTCGATAACTTCCAGGAAGTCGGTCCAACAGGTGTACTCCACTCATTCCTTTATTATATAATTTTATAATGTAAGGTTAAGGAAAATCAACTTTTATTTTAGCTCGGACATATCTTTTTGCTCTTCCTAATGATTCGTGAGTGATAAAATTTGATGTAATAGTTACAACAAAACTATCGTTCCAATGGCACATATAAACTTCTCTATCGCATCGGTAATCAAACTCTCCACGTTGAAATTTCGATATTTCTTTTGCTGTTTTAAGAGAACATTGTCCCCTTCTGGAATCTCGCACTGTGTAGATAAATCTGTCAGCAGACTGTACGATGTAAAAAAAGTTATCGAAAAATATTTTGCGTTTCTCTGGATTGTCAATAAAAGATAATAGTTCGGAGACTTTTTTCTTGATAATGCGGCAGACGATTGGACATTATTCAAAAAAAAATATTAAAATAATGTAAAAGATATGTTCCTCAAACTGTACTACATTAACTGTACTATATTCTTTAGTATGTCCTATGAGATTTAATTTGAATATTTTCTTCTACATTATTTTGTCTATAAAAATATCCCTTACGATTTTTTTTATTAATATATTTTTTGTTTTTTTTACATCAATCGTATACATTGATCGTCGTATTTATTATATATATATATATATATATATATATATATATATATATATATATATATATATATATATATATATATATATATATATTGGCATTAATTGCATACACTGACATTGTATTTAATTTGAATGTACCGTTCGTTTAGGAACACCTCCTAAACGAACGTTTAGAAGGCGTTAGTTTATGGAATACTAAAAGTTTAAAATAGTGGCGCCATCTATTGCTCATTTGTGAATCGAGAATCGCATCCTTCAAAAATTCTTGGTTATCCTAATTGTTAGCAATACAATGCCCAGAAATAAATTATTGATGAATGTTTGTTACCCAAAATCAATTTTAAAACTAAACACAGTATAAATAACATAGAAAAGATTTAGCCTTTATCATTGGAGCAAAAAATTCTGGAAAGTAAAACATAAAATATATAAATTTATAATAAACCTACCAAAATCCATTAAAAAACTAAACACAGTATAAATAACATAGAAAAAAAAAGCATACGAAATGTTATACACATTAATAATATGAAAACCAATTAAAAATATATAAATGTATAATAAACTCCTCAGATTTCAGCTATATTCGGTCTTTCATCATAAAAAAGCTGAAAAAAAAAATAAAATAAAAATAATTTTTAAAAATAATAAAATAAAATAATAATAATAATTTAAAAAATAAAGATAATAATTAAAAAAATAATAAAATAAAAGCTGAAATAAAAAAGCCTTCATAAAAAAGCTGAAAATACAGGTTCAGCAAAATTTGCGCAATCCCGACTCGAACCCGAGTATTACGCGGTACCAAACGAACCATTTTAACGAATACGCCACGATTATACACAACATTGTTGAGTAAAGTAAAAAATATACGCAATCAGTTTTTTGGAAAGTTGCTATGGGTTGGTGAATATACATACATTTATGGAGTAAGAGGAGTTTTAAGTCAGAAATAAGTTAGCAGGATAGAAGCTTAGTCTTTAACTCTTCAATAGACACAAAGACATTAGCTAGGGGGATTGCAATAGTTATTAAAAAAGATCGTGACACTTAGCGTGGTTGATTCGAATTTTCCATCGCGTGTGAGAGTGTCAATATGCCGTTGGATCCGATTTATTTTAGAGTATAAAATCTGACTTGAAAGATTATTATTTTCATTTATTATTCTGGTTTAATATATAACTTGAAACTTTTTGATTTTATTTATTTTTATCTTTTCGCTCGCTGTTTGTCAGCTAACCCTAACGTGGACGCCATATTCAGAGGAGTGATTCCACAAAGTGTAACAGCTTACAAATTGTTGGTTTTTTATTAATTAAAAATCAACGGTAATTAATTTCGATTTTTGAAGTTCTTCAGACCCTCGGCTGTTTTTAAAGACGCCTGTATGTAAAATTTCACGATCGTTGCTCCTAAACTGTGGATTTCTATACAATTACAGAGATACAAACATTCATTTTTATATATTAGATATATATATATATATATATATATATATATATATATATATATATATATATATATATATATATATATATATCTTCTATATAAATAAAAATGTAAATGTTCGTTTGTTCAAAACCTCAAATATCCGAAAGTTCTTCACCGATTTCTTTGAAATTTTGACACAACGTTGCATTCGAATACGTGAGTGTTTTTATATACCTATTATATAGATTCCACAGCTGTGACAGGTATAAACCAGTGGCGTACACAAGGGGGGGGTGATGGGGGTTATAACCCCCCCCCATTGGTTCTGATTGCATATATTATTTAATTAGGTTTACGCTTTGCACTGATTGCTCAAAACTACACTTTCACAGTAATAGTCCAGTCAAATTAGCTCAAAATGGCGGCGAATCATGCATTAAATGAAGGGGTTGAGATTTTTTCAGGAATGTGTAGGGGTTGGTACCCTGAGCAACGCCTAATAAAGTCCCCTCGATTTCAGGCGCCGCGGGGGGGGGGTGTTCCAAAGGTTACTTTTTTCCAAATGTGACCTTTGGATTTAAATAGATCCAAAATTTAAACATCCTTTCTTTAAACACACGCTATACTAAATATTTTACGGCAAACGAGAAATGTCTTTCCCTTCCCCCTCAGAACAGAAATTTGTCATGGTGGGGTGCGACCCCACTTTCAGCAGTCCCCACAGGTCATAAAGTACGCAGGGATCGTTCTAGACAATAAAAGACGATTGAAGAGATAAGAGAACGCACATGGCTGAATATATTTTCCGTCGAATACGCGGGGAAAATTCAAATATGAACATGGATTTTACAGCAGAAATCTACAACGAAGCGTTGATAATGATTGAAGATTTGTGCTTAGAAATCGTGAACAAAGTTCTCAATCAATTGGGAATGCCATCACCGAATCGATCTGCTGATGCTTTGTTCGATGTAGAGTTGCGTCGTGAACAAAATTACAACACGGGGGATCTTTTGTCATATGTACAATCAAATATTCCTAAGTTAACGCTTGAGCAAAAAGGCATTTACGATCAAATAATGCAAACTGTCAATAACGGGGTTGCAGAAATCTTCTTCTTAGATGCGCCAAGAGGAAATGGTAAAACGTTCCAAATTAGATTGATTCTGGCAGCAATTTGATCCCAAAATGACATAGCCTTAGCTCTTGCGTCGTCCGAAATAGCTGCTACATTGCTATCAGGAGGAAGAACTGTACATTTCGCTTTGAAATTGCCATTGATCATGCAATTCATTGAAACTCCCACGTGCAACATTTCCAAAGCATCCGGCATAGGGAAAGTATTGCAGAAATGTAAACTTATTGTTTGGGATGAATGAACAATGGCACACAAAAAAATCGCTCGAGGCTTTTGATCGATCATTGCAAGATTTGCGTGGAAACATCAGACCATTTGGGAACGCATTAATATTGCTTGCAGGAGATTTCAGGCAAACATTACCTATAATTCCTCGATCGACACCAGTGGACAAAATAAATGCTTGCCTGAAATACTCTACTTTGTGTCGACACGTAAAGACGTTGAAGTTATCTACAAATATGCGTGTCCATCTGCAAAACGATCGATCAGCTGAGTTATTTTCACATCAATTGCTGGAAATTGGTAACGGAGATGTGCCGGTTGTTCTGACATCAGGTCGAATTTCATAGCCTCATAACTTCTGCAATTTAGTATCGTCAAAAGAAGAATTGGTTGAAAAAGTATTTCCCAATATTCAAACCAATTATAAGAATCATGATTGGATGAGTGAACGAGCTATTATTGCCGCCAAGAACAAAGACGTCTTCGAACTTAACAATACTAGCCGCTGCGCGACCAGCATGGTCGTTTTTAGTTTTATATTTTCTTTTGCAAAACAACGCAACTGAAAGTAACATATGTAAGGAATGTTACCATTACCTGTCATCACAAATATATGTTGTAAGGGGTATTCTCTATAAGGCTGATTCTAGAACATCGTGATCAAAAAATGTGAATTTCCATAACCTCAGAAAAGAGTTAAAGATAAGACTGAGAAACCCAACATCAATGATTTTAAAAATTACATCCCTCTTTGTATGTACTATTTTTCAAAATTAAGATATCTGCACTTTATCATTACAACAAATAAAAAATTGTTGGGGAACATTTTAAAATATAGTGGTGATTATATCACTCTCTGTATGTATTACTGTTCACAATTCAGATATCTACACTTAATCATATCAAATAATAAATTGTTGAGTAAAAATTCAGCAAGTACTGAAAAAAGTGTAGAAAATTAAATATTACTGGTTGTTTATTGCTATGCCGACGACGGTTAAGCCTAACCTCGCGATTATTTATGCTCTCTCTTTCACGCCCCTCTCTTAATGAATTATTTCTTCGCTTTTATTCTTGAGACTATTCCCAATTTTCACTTGATCGTGCAGCTCGCTTTCGAACATTCCTGATTTCAGTGCGTAAATCCATGTTGACACGCGGCTGCAAATTGCGGACGGCCGCTAATGTTTACATCTGGTAGTGGCAGCCGTTGCCATTCGGAGTGTAGAAATATCGTCGATTTTTGTGCCGCATACCTACGCGTTTTATATATATAGATCATTCAGTATAAAACATTCAAAGCACATACATGTCCGACGACACTGTTGTGGAAGCAGATGAGCGGTTCATTATCCAACAGAATTTTTGAATTCACTCGATCTGCCAGGGATGCCATCGCACGTACTGCAATTGAAAATCGGCGTGCCAATTATAATGTTGAGAAATATCAACCAACCAAAGCATTGCAACGGCACGCGGCTTGCAGTAAAAAAAATTACTGAGCAACGTCGTAGAAGGAACGATCTTGACAGGACCATTCAAAGGTGAAGATGTCCCCATTCCTCGCATTCCCATGATTCCAACGGATATGCCATTTAAATTTAAGAGATTGCAATTCCCAATTCGATTGGCGTTTGCAATCACCATCAATAAAGCTCAGGGCGAATCTTTACAATTGTGCGGGTTAGATTTAGACACGGATTGTTTCTCACATGGACAATTATATGTTGCGTGCTCTAGAGTCGGAAAACCAGACAATCTATATATCTGCACAGACAATGGAACAACAAAAAAATATTGTATACACCCAAGTATTGTAAAATTAAATATTTAAAAAAAAAATTTATTTCCAATGCAGCGGGCAAACGGAAACACAAATCTTTCGCCAAGATATTACATAAAACAAGCAAGTACTAAAAACTGAACTATAAAATATGTTGGGGGGTAACTTTACTCGCGTGCGTAGCATACTTTATGCTACACGTGCCCCCTGGGTAGTGCTAAAGGAGTAACAGCTTTGCAGCCTTTATAAATTACATATTAGAAATGTGCTTTCTCTTTTCTTTCTTTTCCATTTAACCAGACTGAGCCACAGCAACGCGTGGCCGGGTACAGCTAGTATATATATATATATATATATATATATATATATATATATATATATATATATATATATATATGTGTGTATGTGTGTGTGTGTGTGTGTGTGTGTAATGTACCCATTACATCACGTCCTTAAATTATAACCTGAAAGGGAAAACTAGCTCATATTTACATGGCTGGAGCTTAAACTCAACCTGAAAGGAATAAAAATTAAATTTGGAAGCAGTCAGGCCGAATCGTTTACTAGAGCGACAAGAGTACATCCGTTAATTTCAGAAGAACGGCTTGGAATAATTTTCACCTTTCAACATTAAACGCGAGAGGCGAGAGAAACATGTGGCTATTATTTGTAGGGTAAGCAGATTTAGGGGCTCGCGATGCTAACCCACTCCTTCATTGGGACATATACAAGTGTAGAAATGCAAAGGTATGCCATTCATGGGAAGTTTTGTGGATAAGGGTTTTAAAGCGATAAATTGATATTACTGGGGATTGGATAAATCCAATCCCAAATGCTAGAATGGAGGGCATACTATTTAAGATATTACACAGGTATATATATATATATATATATATATATACAGCCGAACCTCCATATATCGAACTTCCCTATATCGAAATTTTCTATATATCGAACTCTTAGCAAATCTCCATGTTCATTACATAGAAAAATTGTTTCTATATATCGAAAAAATCTCTATACATCGAAATTTTTTTCAAGACAAATTGGGAGATTTTATTCCACTTTAGAATAAAATCTCCCAATTTTTGGCATTTGAAACAATACGTCGTGGACTTCAATTCGCAGAAAATGTGCCTGATGAAGTTTTTACTGCACTGAATAAATACGAACATTTCTTTGAACTTTCCGCAAAACTAACTGTTCGGCAAGATATTCGTAGTTTTTTTTTTTTTAAGAATGTAACTGTGATCATTGTAACCACTGTCTGCATTATTGTTTTTTTTAAAGATATGTAGTAATCAATAAATCTTTCATATTAATTCATTTTTTAGTTATTAACTTTAATTTAATGGGATTCGCATATAAATTAGAAATGGGGTTTCGTTTACGAAAATTAGCTTAAATTTTTATTTTTAGGAGAATTATGATAAGACTAAGCTCAATTCCATATATCGAAATTTCTATATATCGAATTTTTTTCGCGCAATTTGCTACTTCGATATATGGAGGTTCGACTGTATATATATATATATATGTATATATATATATATATATATATATATATATATATATATATATATATATATATATATATAATATATATATATATATATTATTCATTATATTTATTATATGTATTTTTTATCTTTATTAAGTAAGAAATTGAAAATATCTTTATACATCTAAAATACAAATATTCTTTTCAAAAAATTCCTCTCATAAATTTGAGGTGCGTCTTATGGTCCGAAAAATACGGTAATTTCAGTCTTACATCGAAATCAAGATTCGTTCGGGAATAATTTCGTTAAATATTACAGTCTATTCGTGATATTCATGATTAAATTTTGGAAATTTATTAATGCTCATTCTTTTGAGAAATAACTTGCCTGAAGTTTAAAAAAAAAAAAATTGTGGTAACTTCACCGTCGCTCAAAATTTATCGAAATCCTTTTCTTCGGGCCCAAGTTTCGTTACTTAGATCACCTCAGTTTTCGGTAAATAAAATTGTGTCGACTTAAGGGTGTTGTATAATTGGACGGTACCGATTGAGCTCGAGGGATTTCCGAGTGAGGAGCGGAGTGGTCAGTTCCGCCTACTGCGATGGTTTGTTTAGAGTGCTACGGTCAATTTTTGCTACACAAGGGCTAATTAGACCAGGACCTATTGTTTTAAGCTGAATGGATAGGGCCTGCCAACGCCCTGTCCATTTGGCTAACGTTCGGCAGTGGGTAGTTCCGACGTAGTTATCAGTGATAACCCCCCCCCCCCTCTGCCAACACGTTAAAAATGCCAAATTTTCGGTGAAATTAAATATTTAAAATCAGTATTTTCTCATCCTTTAATTATAGAAATATTGATGATCAACATTTTTTTCATGATATACAGTAACCACCGCTTATAGTGATCAGTGGTTATAAGAATCAACCGTTTATAAGAATCAATATCGCAAAAACAAAAACAAATGTATTATTTCCATGTTAAAATTTCCGCTTTAAAGAATCAATCCACCGGTTATAAGAATCAGTTTGCAATCTTCGCCTTCCTTTCATTTTTCCAAAAAATGCCACTTGAACTCTCAAAAGGTACGAAATTCTTTCTTAAGTTTTTGAAAAGAAAGATTGATAAAACTTTGGGGTGGAAAACAGTCGTAAAATACATTCCTTTAGACATAACATAACAGTTTCTCCTTATACGTTTTTGCTAAACACTGTCTTATTAGCTTTACTCAGGGGCATCTAACCCGCCCGGGTCCGATTTCGCTTTTCTCCAAACAGGCACTCCTTTTTCCCACCACTTACTTCCTGGTTGTGGATTTCTGGACCCTGAAACACACAAATCTTCCGCGAAGTGTCCACCATCACTTACGCAAACGGGACAGTAGATTCAACACTTCAAACCGTGAAACGTAAACGGATCCATTTTGCTGAATCAAACGTTTCACGGCTTGATTCAGACAAACGTTTCACGGTTTGATTCAGACAAACGTTTCACGGTTTGATTCAGAATCAAACCGTGAAACGTAAGCTATAAAGTGAATCTTCGTCTGAGATTGTAATAAGCATACGTCGCTAGTATTCACTTTAGTTTTCTAACAAAATTGCCAGTTAGTGTTAGAACTTTTTGATAGTCGAATTCAAATATGATAAAAACAAGGAAAACTCTTAGTTTTTCTGAAAAACAGAACTTGTTAATTAGATATGATGCTCTTCCAAAGTGTAGTCAAAGAGAAGCTGCCTCTTGTTGACTTTATAATCATGTGTTGTTACTTATAGGTCTAGAAATTGAGTTATAGTATTTGTTTAGAAATTGAGTATTTTTAAAATTATAAAAAATAATTTTAATAAATGATAAATAACGTAAATTAAAGAGTATTTAATGGTAAATTATGTATATATGTGCCTGTGTGTTTATATATATGTACAAGTATATATTTGTGTATGTGTGCCTGTCCAAAGGGAAGTTTCGGTTATAAGAATCAACCGCTTATAAGAATCAAAAACAGTAATAACAAACGTGATTCTTATAAGCGGAAATCACTGTATATATATATATATATATATATATATATATATATATATATATATATATATATATATATATATATATATGTATATCTATACATATATATATATATATATATATATATGTATATATATATATATATATATATATATATATATATATGTATATATATATATATATATATATATATATATATATATATATATATATATATATGTATATATATATATATGTATATATATATATATGTATATATATATATATATATATATGTATATATATATATATGTATATATATATATATATATATATATATATATATATATATATATACATATATATACAGTGCTGGATTTCTAGAAATAGAGGTGCCGGAACGGTAACCTTCCAGGGTGTGGTGGGGAGTATTCCAAATTATTGATAAAGAGAGGTACCGGAACGGCGTTCCGGCGCGTTCCGCCTCAAATCTAGCCCTATATATATATATATATATCAGATTTTTATAAGTAACTAGAAATGCAAGAAGAAATGTGACTACTGAAAAATTTAAAATTTTAAAAACTGGTCGCTCTTTATTTAAACGTCAATTTCCATATGCAATAAATTGAATTTAAAAAAATAGGCATTTACTCAACTGTGATTAGAAAAATATTGAGAAGAAAATTCCCCATTGCTTAATATGGTGAGCTCCAAATTCGACTCATGTATCCTGCCTTAAAAAGAAGATTTCAATTTTAGCTGACAGATGTAGCACTAAAACTCAAACAAATAGAATAGGAAATTTACGGGTTTAAATAGAAGGATATTTTTCAAAAACACAAGGAAAAAATTTCTGAAATTTCTGAGTCATTATCTTGTCTTTATATAAATGTCAATCTCCATATGCAAGAAATTGAATTTAAAAAAATAGACATTTACTAAACTGCGATTAGAAAAATATTGGGAAGAAAATTCCCCATTCCCTAACATGGAGAGCTTCCTAATTCAACTGATGTACTACCACGTTAAATAAAAGATTTCGGTTTTAGCTGACAATTGTAGCACTAAAACTCAAACAAATAGAATAGGAAATTTACGGGTTAAAATAGAAAGCTATTTTTCAAAAGCATAAGGAAAAAAAATTCTGAAATTTCTGAGTCATTATCTTGTCTTTATATAAATGTCAATCTTCATATGTAAGAAATTGAATTTAAATAATTACAAGATAAAAAGAACTTTTTATATACCATGTTTTTAAATTTTCTTTTGAATCATGTAAACTTGACAATTCTATGTATTAATAAATACTTTTTAAATTTTTTTGATGAATTATCCCATTAACTTGAAAGAAAACGAAGTTAACTGGAAATTAACTTGCGTTTAACTTTTCGTTCACATCCCGGCCGAAAGATGGCTGCACCAGTCTACAAAACAAAATTAACTGACAAAGAATTCAATTCTGCTTAAAGATGGCTAAAAGTATTAAAAGAATGCATTGTCATCGTGTTCTGAGCTATTCTAAAAGTTTGAAATGTCTAGCTAGTCGAGAAGTTAGTTAAAAATCGATTGCAAGATTTGTACTGGACAAACACACACAAACGCGAAAGCGAGTTAATAAAAACATGGTAAAAATCGGTATTTGCTCATCTGTGATTAGAAAAATAATGAGAAGAAAATTCCCCAATTGCTTGAATGGAGATTTGATAAGTTGCAAATTCAGTTGATCTGTCACCTTAAATGCAGTGGAACCCCGATCGATCGTTCCCCGAATAATCATTTTCTGGTGTGTGTAATTTACTTCATCCAGTCCCAATGATAATATTTCTTTCTTATGTCCCCGCATCTATAGTTTTCCCACATGTATCGTTCAGTGCAATAGGTGCCTTTAAAAACGATAGATCGGGGTTCCACTATAACAGATTTCACTTTCAGCTGACAGATTTAACACTAAAACTTTTAACTCAAACAAGTAGAATAAGAAATTCGCAGGTTAACATAGAAGGATATTTCTCTAAAACATAAGGAAATTTTTTTTGAAATTTCCGAGATACTTATTTAGGCCAAACGTGCCAATGAAGGACCAAGATTTCGGTATCCTGTATAAAAATAAAATATTCAAATGATTCAACTGAGCAAATTCTACTGATACCACCTTGAGTGAAAGATTTCAGTTTCAGCTGACAGACGTAGCACTAAAACTTTTAACTCAAACAAGTAGAGTAAGAAATTCGCAGGTTAAAATAGAAGGATATTTCTCTAAAAAGTAAGAAAAAAAAATTTCTGAAATTTCCGAGATACTTATTTAGGACAAACGTGCCAATGAAGGACCAAAATTTCGGTATCCTGTATAGAAATAAAATATTCAAATGATTCAACTAAGCAAATTCTACTGATACCACCTTGAGTGAAAGATTTCAGTTTCAGCTAACAGACGTAGCACTAAAACTTTTAACTCAAACAAGTAGAGTAAGAAATTCGCAGGTTAAAATAGAAGGATATTTCTCTAAAAAGTAAGAAAAAAAATTTCTGAAATTTCCGAGATACTTATTTAGGACAAACGTGCCAATGAAGGACCAATATTTCGATATCCTGTGTAGAAATAAAAAATTCAAATAATTCAACTGAGCAAATTCCACTGATACCACCTTGAGTGAAAGATTTCAGTTTCAGCTGACAGACATAGCACTAAAACTTTTAACTCAAACAAGTAGAATAAGAAATTCGCAGGCTAAAATAGGATATTTCTTAAAAACACAATGAAAAAATTTTCGGAAATTTCTGAGTAGCTACGTAATGTGCCAATGACGTATCAAGTTTTGATGTCTTTAGAATAAATATAAAAAATTTCCAAGGACGACTAAAATTTTACCGGACGTTATCATTATTCTACTGTTTATATTTTCGTATTATCTATTATAATTTTTTAATGAATATCTACACTGTTTTCCTTTCGTAATAGGGCCTAAATTTGTTTAATTATTGTAATATAATTTTTAAATATAACATAACATTATTCGCTGCAACATTCGAAATGCCGTTATCTATTTAAATTTTGGAACAAAAAGGAAATCATTGCTTTGGTGCAGAACTCTCATTATGCATGGAATATATTTATATTACACGCGTAAGCCATGAGCGTAACTACTATTGAACCAAGTTGCGAAACGCGCAGAGATCCCGAAATATTTGTTTTTCTTTGAAGTAGAAATTTATGAAATATATATATATACGTGTATATGTGACTGTATATATATATATATATATATATATATATATGTATATATATATATATATATATATATATATATGTATATATATATATATATATATATATATATATATATATATATATATATATATGCGCACTTTCTTACTAACGTCATGTAAGTTTTAGTAAAATTCGCAGTTGTGTGAAGGGGGGGGGGGGGGGGGGACTACTTTACCCATATTCCGCGCGAGGACCCAATGATAATAGTTAGGCCTCTGGAGTAAGCAAGGGGCTAGCACATAAAAGACTAAAAGTGGTCAAAATGCTAAAAAAAAAAACTCCTACCTCTGGTTTGGGGTAGAATTGGCAAACATTTATTTAAAATCTACAATGTAAAAATAAAAAAAAAATCTGATGGCTTTCGATAAACTACAGTTCACTCTCAACGTGTATGAATTAAGTGAAATGGATGTTAATCTGCCGAGAGAAAAAGCTTGGTTCTGCCCGGGATCGAACCGGGGACCTTCTGCGTGTAAAGCAGACGTGATAACCACTACACCACAGAACCCGACAATTTCTAACTCTTGCCACAGATGAGACATCTGACCATGGACCACTTACGTTTTTCATTTCGCCGATCGTGTTTAGTTTCTTCTTTTTTTTTTTCTATGCCCTATTTACGTCTCTCGTTCATCAGATATACGGATAAATCACTTTGGTCGATAAAACTTAGAATTGCTATTCCTAGTAATTACCCAATAAGTGAGCAGTGGAAGCTGCATTTTCAGTGCAAATACCTCCTAACATCCAATCCACAGCCTGTAATTAAATATTGCTCTTTTCAGAGAAAGTTTGTAAATTGACCCATATCTACTCTCACTCTCTCGTGTCGGCTGTGTCATCTCTAAGGGTTATGTTGTATATTTAGAGGAAAAACTTGAAAAGATCGTATAAAAAAGGATTATAAGCAGAAAAATCTCTAAAGGTCAATCAACTGGAATTAAGAAGCCTTATTTGTATTATCTTATTAGCATTATATTAGCATTCCTGATTGAGTGTCATTGGAAGAGCTGTATTCAAATTGCCTTGGAGATTAGTGCTGCCATCTGCTGTCTGATTTTTATAATAATAGTTTAAAGTATTTTATAGATGGGTACGGCAGTAAATTTAAGTTTCTTCCCAAAGCTACATTTTTTTAAACCTTATTTATAAATTTATTTTGAATAAAAATAATAGTTTTTAAGCTGGGTCAACCATCTTGTGATGGAAACCATAATTTTATGTGCTATTTCAAACTTTTGCTATTGATTTTTTTGTAATTGTTCGTATAATATTCACGTCTTCAGAGAACAGTGTGAAATTGTTAAAATCTCGGTATGTTTATATAAGTTACAAATATAAACTTCCAAAAAAGAGAGATTAGTTTTGATTCTAATTCATGTAATAAGTTTTGTTCATCATCCTCTTGTGAATTAAATTTACATTCCTAAATCTATATAAATTGTTCTCACTGTACACAATCATTCAAAATATGTTTTGAATTGAATTTTTCTTAAAAATTTCATTGGATTATTTACTTTCAACAAGCATTTCAATTAAATTAGCATCGCACATGGGTCATTCCATGCGAAATGAGCAAAAATTTTTAAAAAAGTGGTGGCCCTATGGTAACAGATTTTAATGAAATTTGGTACATAGGTTCAGTTTATATATAAACAAAGGTATCCAAAATATTTTTGTTCAAAATTAATTATTTTGGTAGTTTTCAGAATTTAAAGTAGTTAGGATTTTGAACAACGCCAGTGAAAGTGCACAACATTGCATGTTTGAGCTTCTGTATCTCAATAACTACTAAACGTAAACTAAAAAAATTATATTGTTGTAATCTCTAGAAAATGGTCTATTCATCTAGTTAATAATAATAGTTCTTAAATCAGATGATAATTTTTTATTTAATTGTAAAAACTGCAAATTTATCAATTTTGAGAAAATTAAAACTTTTCTGGGGGCTAGAGGAATATAAAAGCATATCTGAAATTAAGGCCCAATTAAGTTCCAGATATGACGAAAAGATTTCTAAATTTTGGAAGTTGCATTTCATCTCCTTGATCTTGAAAATAGTTCAAACATTTCAAAACATTGTATGAAATGCTCATTTTCCCCTTTATGTTGCCAAAAAAAATTAAATGAAGGAAACCTCTAACATTAATGATACTGTGCAAACATAGTGCTCTATATACCTATTATATATTTATAAAATATCAGAATTGCCTTTTGATTCCTAAAGCAGCTGGGTTAACTTAAAATACTGTTTTATGTCCTATATGCATATTACGAGTTCCAAATGATTACAGTAATGAGAAAGAAAAGCCCATATGAATTTAAAATTTATTCTTAGAAACTATTCTAAAACTTTCCTCCCTACTTTTAAAACACAAATTATTCATTTGAATTTCAAACTAGAGAAAAAATATATTAATCATATTCATTTCTTCAATTAAGTTTAACAAAATCTAGTTTCAATTCACAACTTTCAGCCTATTTCTTTTGATATGCTTCTTCGATCTGATTAAAAGTTATTTGTTCAATTTTGTAGAATCTTCCTGTTGATGAGATAGAAGGAACTGGTATTTTCATTAAAATACAAATGATGAAAGGGAATTTTGGCTTGGGTTTGGTATCAAAATTTACATTTTTAAAATCTTTCCTACTTTTAGTGTTGACTGAGATAAGTAGGAAACAAGGATTTTAGATGTGCAATTAGGAAGTGGCACATAACAATGATAGTACATAAAAGAACTTTATGTTTGAAATAGCAGTACTGCAGAAGTTGAAAAGGTCTGTTGGATTTAGAATTTGGTTTTCATAAGCTCTATGCAAACTTGCCCTTGTGGTTACTCTTTTGCTAGTTCCAACAATGCCATCACATGCACTTTTTCCATGGCTTGTGGCAAAAAAGTGCCATTCTGCTTTTAAACCAAAATCTAATTTATGGTGACAAATGTTGGAAAAGTTCTTTCTGTGTTTGTATTGGGCAGCACAGCCCAATAGTTTTTTTTAGAACACTAAACTTTTCTTTTATATAGGGAATTACAGCATCCTGAAAAGCAAACACTGTTACTGTGTCGTGTATAGTATGGTCACTAATGACATATATTGAAAATGTTAAAAGCTGGTTTTCCTCATTTTTGCCATATATAACAAATGGGTGAAGTGTTGCCTAACTGTGAAAACCCTGAACAGCATCCTGCACTACAAATGCATAGTTTTCTGCAAAATCAAGGAGAATGATGCATTCTTCCTGTGAAATATTAAATTTCATATCCTTCAAAAATCTTGATTGCGATTTCGCAATAAAATGGTGTTTTGTTAGATCTGACATATTATTTACAAATGTGTCTAGAAATTCTTCTGTTGGAGCAACTTGAGTAATTAATGTGGATTTGTCCATAGCAATCCAGCACTTGTAAGTTATTTTTTCGGCTTCTGTAAAAATTTCGAATTTCTCTATTGCTTCACGAAAAGTTTCTTTTGGACACTGAGAACATTGTCCAAACATGCATTCTTCCTTTTCAGTGTTGTAAACATATAATTTCACTATATCCAACAATGAAAAATAATGTTTAATTGAATGCAGCATGAGTTTCATATTTTGATGAGTGATGCACACACAAACAGAATGTGTACCACTACTCCCAACTAATATGCAGTTTTTTGGTCTTAGTTCAGCAAATTTGCTGAATCCAATTTTTACACTTTCATGTTGTTCTTTAAACTGTTGATGAGCTTCTTTTTAAATTGCAAAGAAACAATCTTTTTTGCTTTTGCACTTTATCTTCATCTGAAATTATATTAATGAAATCTTTTTTCCCAGGACATAATCGACTCACGTCATCAGATTCATAAAAAATTTGAATCATTGATATAATATTGTCTGCAATTTTCTTGCCTTGTTTTTCAGTAGGTTTCCCAAGAGCACCAAATGACTTTTTCACATTTCTTGCTTTTCTCACTAAATACATTGTGGTGGAAAACTCTGTTTTTGTTCTTTCAAGACTCCAGCTATTTGGAATAAGAGTTAGAATTTGAATTTTATCAGCATGGGATGTTGCTTCTGCAAACTTGGTCTTAAGCTCTTTCAATAAATAATGGAAATCATCAATTGTTTGGTCAACAACTGGTGCTTTTTCATTAAATAAGGTTTTCAATTTATACAACCGATCTATTTTTTTTCTGACATTTTAAAGGATTACTCTTCCCTTAAACTAATTTTAATTCTATGTGCAGACATTGCAGACCATAACCAACCATTTTAGTAATAAATAATTACAAGAATGATATTTATATTTCACAAAAGAACACCTGTACAAATCAAAAACACTTCTCTTTCAAATTTATTCCATGTGGAACAAGTAAGAAATGGAATTTTTTAAGTGGCGCCATCTATGTTTGCTTTAATAATCTGCAATATTTTCGTTAATGCTGCTAAAGTTAGAAGTATTCCAAATGCAAAATTTTAAGATACAAAATAGATACATTAATCTATATTATTACCTAATTTAAATATGTTAGGAGATTTCCTTCATGTTCAAACACGGATCTTAAAAAGTACAAAAGTTGCCTTTTCCCAGGTTTCTTCCATATTTAATAATTTTTTTTTCCCATTTAGGAATAAAAACACAATTATTATATTTTGTCAATATGATTGCTATAAGCAGGGCTTTATTTTGTATAATTTTCAATATTGCCAATCAATTCCTAGATACCATGGAGCTACTTGAAATATGAAGCAAATTGAAAAATTTTCAATATTTCTCCTTTTCTCAGATTCATCAATGATGACTGTTAAATTTTATTTTGAATTTTCCTGAGAGAGATTTTTCCAAAGATTACAACGATATAAAATTTTAAAATTTATGTTTATAACTTAGTGAAAAAAAAGGTTATGAACATGTTGCTTTTAGCAGTCGGAAATTTTTTGTTATTGTGAATGCCACCTTTTATTGTTTATAAATAAAAAAATATACATTTCTGAAATCTAATATTTTCCATATGCTTATAAGTATATGTTACCTACTTAAATATAAAATTTCATTAAAATCTGTGATATGTCAGCCACAGCTGATTTGCTCATTTCACATGGCATGACATGTATGTCATGCCATAACTTTTGATATCCGCGTATAATCATAAATATTAAATGTATTTGATAGGATTATAGGCAATGTCAGTGGCGCACCCAGGAGGGGGCCCAGGGGGCCCTGCCCCCCCCCCAAAGAAGTAGAAATATTGATTTTGCATTATAAATATTTTTTTCGTTCATCTCGCCCCCCCCCCCCCCCCCCCCATGCATTATAAATATTTTTATCCATTCATCTCCCCCCCCCCCAAGAAAAAATCCTGGGTGCGCCACTGGGCAATGTATTATATATACACACACACACACCTTTTTAGACATTTAGTAAATATTTTCTATAAAGGTAGATTTATTTTTTCAAATTTATTTTAGTAATTTATTTTTATACTTTTCATAACTTTTAATATTCTTTCCGACTTTATGGAGTTGGAAAGTTTCGAGGGTGGTTAATGCTTTCCTCTGTAGTAATTTAATCAATGACTTAAAATGTGTATAAGGCCAAAAACTCATCGAGTAAAATAGGCTAGATAATCGGAAATTCAATATATTTAATGAAATTGTAGTATTAATTAGGTAGTATAGTTCATTATTAAGTTCATTAGAATTTTGACGTCTTGAAAATAACTGTTGTTGTAGGAGAGAAAAAATCTTGGTTCTGCCCGGGATCGAACCGGGGACCTTCTGCGTGTAAAGCAGACGTGATAACCACTACACCACAGAACCACACACGCTGTAGCCTTTGATACAATTCGGTCCAATGAACTAACTCCATCTCATCATTCAGAAGCACGAAAGGAATTTTTATTTTAACGATCCTACTGTTCTACCAACTAGAAGCAATAGTTATTTTTAACACGTAATAATTTAATAGTATTAAAATATAACAACGGTGGGTACATTAATTGCTTAGGGATAACTCATTTACTTCAGGCATTATCTTTCTAATGGGTACCACTCTTACCCAGTTATCTTTATAATGATAAACTCAGCTGGTAGAAAGATAAACTTCGGCTTATATATTCCTTCAATTTTCTTCTAATTCTTTTTAGCATTTTTAAAAATTTTATAAAAAAAAGTAGTTAAAGATACTTTAGGATAACAATTAAGAATTAAAAAATTATAATGCTTAATTAGTATTATCGTAATGTAAAATAACATTTATTAGTAATATAATTTTTATATTACTTGTTCAATATTTTAGTTTGGATGGCATGAAATACAATCAATTCATATTTTAATTACAATCTAAGATTGTAATAAGAAATTTTCTTTAAACAGAAATGTTTATGATACGCGCCTCTGGATTTCAACAGTATAAAATGCGGTACGAAATGCACTTGCGAACTGAATATCCATAGACTTTGTCGGACACGTTAGGGCTGTAGCTAAATCTAAAATTTTAGGTGCAATTCGTTACTTTACTATTCCTAATTGTCGAATAATTTTAATTTTGGATGACACAGTGTGTGCTTTGGATTACACAATTCAGCTTGGCTACTGCAATTCTTATCGTTCTACAGATCCGTGGTTCCCAGCATTTTTACGCTAAATGATCTCTTTTCTAAGAACACACGAGTTGCAGACTACTGGCTTATACGTAATAACGCAATGCCAATAAGCAGGGCCCGATTATGAACGCTGGGGGCCCCTGGGCAGATGCTATTTGCCCCCCCCCCTTACGAACATTTATAAAAATAAGAACTATCCATGGGCTATACATACTATTAGAAGTACTCTGTGCATACACCAAGGGGGTTTTTGGGCCCCCTAGCATCAGGGGGCCCTGGGCAAAGTCCCGAGTTGCCCATTCGATAAAAAGGCCCTGCCAATAAGGCTCAATTGTTTTTGTTTCATGGATGTAACCTACATTCAATAATACAAGTAATTGTTATATTGCGAGGATATTGAAATGAAATAGCCACAAAAAATGAATTACGCTTAAATTTAATGAATACGTACTAGTTATTCACATATACGATTATCTGCCCTGCGTAACAGCTCTTTGAAATGTGCACAAATGCGCATGCTCAGGAAATTTGACTTTTATTTTCGAGCAGAAAACGGAGAATGCCAAGTTATAGCTGGTTTGTCATATTTGGCGTTTTCTCGCCTTTTTTCTCTCACACATTAAGATATAGGGTAATTATATAATGTGGTTTATCGCTTCATTTCCCCAAACTTTTACATCAAATATTTGTTTATGTTATCTCGCGTTCCTTCTTAATGGTTTCGAAGCTAGAAGTATAGAATCGTTCTTGCCAATTAGAAAACCTCCGTGATCTTTTAAATATGACTTAATTTCTTCGTTAGTTTAAAATATAAAAAGACGAATGGACGTGAGAGATGCAAAATTTTGACGTAACAATAAAGAGAGAGTTCATTTGAAAGATGGACAATATTTTTGCTAATATTCTTGAGAAAAATTTGCCATCATAGATTTATACCGAAACATTGTAGAATTAGGCAAAAACTATGCAATTTTATAAGGAAAAGTCATTGTGAAAAAGGTGTTCAAAGTAATTTTTTTTTTTTTTCTTAACCGACAAAAACTAATTTTGATGAGAAATATGATTTTTGAAGAGGAAAAAATAAAATTTTTCCGATAAAAAAAATCTTTTTCTTATCTATTCTTTACTTTTAAGTCCTTTTTCGCATTATGGCCAAATCTCTACTTCCCAATAAAAAGAAAAAAATTTCACTGCTTTCTCTTCCTGCATCAAGAAGAAGTAATGAACATAGACATTTAGCTTAACACAAGATATTAAAAATCACCTTTTCATAACTCTGTAGCATAAACATTTGAGTAAAATAAAGATAAAAATTGTAATTTATAAAATATATATAAATCTTCATAAAACTCTTCATAGCCAAAAAAGCACTCGGTAAATACTGCTTTACTTTTATCATAGCAGCATTCAACAAGCATTCATTTGGCTTTTATGTTAGTGAGATACTTTTTATCTATTTAATGAAGTACAAAACAAACCTTGCATAGACATTAATTATAATAGATGTTTTTGGAGCTAAAGAAATGCTATTAGGATGCTGCAATTTATAGAAAACAGTAGAAATTAACAAGTATTTTCCATTTGGTTTAAACCTTGACGATTCATAAAAAATATACAGTTTATATAAAGAGAACTATAACAGTAAAATAAAAATACTTCATAATCACAGGAATATTGATATAAACATGTTATGAACAATTGATATAAACATGTTATAGTTAATATGATTGTGCATGACAAAATCATTTAGCTGTGATAAGGAATATTAAAAAAAGAATTAACATATAGAAGTAGAGGAAAAAAGTTTGTGAGCATTATATGAAAATGAATTGTGATTTGCAATCTAGAACCGTTTGACAAAAACAAATTTCGAGAACTGTTGTTGTTTCTAAGGTTCCTGGGGCTGACGACTGTCTCAGACCCCAGTCTGGTGTACACATGAAAACAAGGCAGGAAACATAAACATAAACACACAAACTGAAGAATTTTTATTTACGAACAATCACAAAATCAGGCTGATAACATATAAAAAAAATTTATAGAAAAAATTTTAAAAAAAGATTTGTTGCCTGATATTTAAAAATTACCTGTTATTCTTTTCTTTGACCTGAGTACTTTAAGTGCCATGAAATATGTGGTTTGTTGAACAAGCTCAGGAAAAAAAAAAAAAAAAAAAGGCAGGCGCTCTAGGCAACAGCAATAGAGTACATTTTGAGCACCTTATGGAAATTTATATAATTAGAAAAACTCATGCATCCAGTAACCAGTGATGGTAACACACCTTACACAGAGACAAAGCTTTTTGTATGGTAGTCTACTCTTTGTAAATATGAACAGCTGTTCTCAAACACATCCCAAGCAAAGCACTTCTAGTGATATTCACGGCATCTAGCACCCACAATCATCCATCACTCAAGAGTCCAATAATTTATATTTTTTACCTATTCCTTCACAAGCAATATGCTTCAACTCTCTTAACAATCATCACCCAACCTCATTTTGTACAAATTTGATCCTCTAGCAACAGCTTGATGTTATAGCTGATTTACATAAAACTGTCAGGTGGAAATAATAAATCGGCCATTCAGAGCATATATACACAGACATACAAATCTTAGGTGTTATTCAAGTATTATGTAAGCATTCAGGGGGCGGGGGGGGGGGTGTTAATGCAGTACATTTTACTATAAATGGTTGTAATAAATGATCATATGAGAAGAAAAAAAAAGAGTTTTAACAATATAACCAGAAGTCTTTAAAATATTTATGATATCTGCACGTATATAAATGCATTTATATAATATAATGTAATCTTACTAGTAGTATTATTTTCAACTGAATTTTATTCCATTTTTAAAATATTGAATAATGTATAAAATTTTGAATATCTAATTTTATTTTTAGTATAATCATAATTAAACTAAGTATATCAACTAAGTATATAAATAAGTATATCAAAGAAATGCTAAACGACAAATATCAGTATTATTCACTACACATTATTCACAAAATTAAAACTTATATACTGACTAAAAAAATAAGCAGTTAAAGTTCAACGAATATTAATTAAGCATAAGAGAGAAAAGATAAATAAACAAACAGTACAAATTACTACATAAAAACAAACCTATTTAAAAAATTACCATACACTCATTATTTTTTAAAGAATTGTTAATAACACAATGAATTGAAATTTAACCCCTGTTTATACTGATGGATATCTTGTTTCACAGAGATGACTGTACAGGTAGTCACTTGACTCATCTCCCTATACATTTGTCTGAAGAGCAATATACGTATATATAATAGAGTGAAAAAATATCTTACAACTCTGAATTGAAGGATATTAGAAAGCATATCAACCTGCAAAAAAAAAAGCCACTAACATTCTCCAGGTACCCAATAGACTAGGGGTCTTCTACCCGTGGCAGACCGAAATATTTCGCTCAGGCATATAAATTTGAAAAAACCTTAGAATGACAAATTCTCTCAGACAAAAGATCAAGAATGTGCGGGGAAAAGTAGCCCACAACATATAGGTTTATTAAATTAATAAACTGGTAACTGTATTCAGAATCTCAGTATGAAATTAACACCAAAAGCAGCATGCCAAGGCTATTTCTCTCCAGATCCTCATGTATGTTTTGTCCCTTTGCATTCATTATGTTTCATGCAATATAAAGTACAAACTATACTGATTCATCTCCCATTTTCTGTTGTTTATAGAAAATAATAAAACATATTTAAATAATAGTTATAAAGCTACTTCTTTTTAAAACACACCATACACACAAAACTTCAGTGACGTGTTTTAAAGGAATTAATCCTCCATCATCATGCTATAAAAAGCAAGGTACAGATGTAGTATACGCAACGAACACCAAGGGGTGAGTTTTCGCCAAATCTGATGGTTGTTTGGCGGTTTTTATATTCTGGCAGGGAGATTGGATGGTATTTTTTAAAAATTGCTTGCGATAAGCTTCGTTTTACTGACCACTACAGCCAGCGGAAACTTTTTTTACTGTACAACAGCCAGCGGTATGTAGCGAAGCCAGCGGCTGGGGATTTTCTGTAATGTGTTTGGACGAATGCGTAACGGAGTGAAGCAAGGGTATCTGAGTGAAACGAAGATCCCGTGTGTGCCTACGAGTTTCATAAAGCCAGCAGTAAGTTTGTTTTCCAATTTATTGTTTACATTTTGCAGTTTATGCCTAACAGGTCTCCGAACACGATTTTGGAGCCAACTTTTCGCCAAATTGGCGAAGCCCTGTTGCGTATACTACATCTGTTCCAAAAGCAAATCAAGAGATAATCTCAAAGGCTGAAGCTTGTTTACTAATAATAAATTTTTTCCTCTACCTATACTAATTATTTCACATATGTATAGCCTGTGGAACTTTGCCAATTTATTGCTGTGGCCTGCGAACGTGAAAGGTTGAAGACCCGTACACTAGACCAATGTCATTAGATACAGCTAAATTCTTCGTCAAGTGAACCATCAAACAGAATTCATATGAAATGATTGACTGTTTCATGCTTATATTAAAATCATATCTATATGTCATTTTCTTACTCAAAAACATTATTTAGGAATAAAAACAAATGTGACAATGTTATCAAATCTTTTTTTTTAAAAAAAAAGGTAAATAACGCTTCACACATTTTCTCTGTTACAAATTAATAAATTAACCATCATTTATACACCATATATGTTATAACAAATATTTGAATGTAAATTTATATGCATGCAAACATTTACTTACTGATTACTTAGGACAGTAATTAAAAAGAATCTTTCAGGGACTATTCAAAACTATAACAATAAATGGAAATTCTCTACTTATATGTAATCTTGAGAAAAAGCAAATCTATATTTATCAAAAGTTCAAAAGGGTTTAATACATTAAATTAAACATAAGGGGTTTGAGAGTAAATACATAAAATGCATTACTAAAAACAAAAATTTCTACATTTTAAATCTATTAGATACATAAATAGACGTTACAGAAATCTACATCTTAAAAAATTTGAAACAGGATAAAAATGCGATTACACAGAAAAAATGTAAACAACATAGATGGCGCTAACAGTGCCATCTATGTTGTTTACATTTAAATAAAATCACTACAGTAAAGCTTACTGTAGAGAAATACATTAAGCTTCCCATTAAACCTTGATAATTAAAAACTAACACTATACAAAAAAGTAACAAAGCATTATAAAATATATAAATAGAATTAAACTTAGAGTATTAATTGACGAAATAGAATTGATGTGCTTTTCAAAATAACCACAGAAACTGATTACCCGAAAGGAAAGAAAAAGTAATACCTGTAGTGTTAAACTGTGAGTTAATTAAATATAATACCTGCTCTGATATTCAGCAAAAATTTACAATTAAACCATCACCCAATATATGTAATAAAATCATGTGTTCTATATCTATAATTGTATGTGCCCAATAACTCGTACATAGTAGACGAAATTAAAATACGAGCTGAGTTTTCTAAATTAATAATGTGATGGAAACTAAATTTAGGCACAATTTTCAAACTCTAGATAACATTATAATATATAATTTTATTACGTACTCATGAAATATGCATTACAATAACGTTATATCTCAAAATCCACAGTTAAAACAATGGTTTCATGTTTATATTGATGAATCTCTTGTTTAATAGAGATGATTATGTAGGTACAGGGGTGACCTGTGATCTATTTCCCTTTACATTTCTGTGTGAAGAAACTCCACACATTTTGAAGGAAAAAATTGAAGCCATTTATGTAGCACTTAAAAGGCTATTAATACTAAGATCTTCTTTAAAAAATGCTGTAATATTATGACTCATGTTGTACATTAGAAACTATTGGCAAAAATTGTCTGAATAGCAGTATACAAGGTGAGCCAGATAAGGGAATCTCCCTCCTTTCGAAAATTAAAAACAACCTGACACATGCACATTGCGTTCTTCCCTGTCTTACATAAATTTTGCACTTTGTTTTCAAAATTGTTCTGCAGGTGTTTGTTCATGCGGTAGCTCTAATGTAACAGTTGTTAGAGCATTGCATCAGGGAGCAGAGAGTCAATATGAAATTTTGTTTCAAATTAACCAAAAAAATCTGTTTAGAAAAATCAAAGGTTAAGACAACATTATCAACGCACAGGGATTAATCCACAAAGAATTCATACCAGGACAAACAGTTAATGCTGATGTACACTGTCATTTTTTAAGTGTCTCTTTGCACGTATTCATTGTGTGTGGCCACAATTCGTTGCTGTGGGATTATGCAAGTGGTACCTTTTGCCGATAATGCACAGCCTCATACTGTTATGTGTGTGAAACGATTAATCGCCAAGCATGAGATTAATGAATTGTCACACCCACCAGTCCTGATCTTTCAGACCAGACATTTCCAATTTCCAAGACTAAAATCGGCACTGAAAGGACACAGATTTGCAAATACTTCAGATATCCAAGCTGCTGTTACCAGGTGACTTAAAGTTATAGTGAAGGAGGACTATTCGAGAAGTTTCTAAGACTTGTAGGATCTTTATCAGATATGCATTACATCCGGCGGGGAATACTTTGAAAGAAAATGTTCTTTTTTGCAAATATATAATGCTGTAAAATTTTGTGATCAGTTACACCTTGTATGTATAATAGAATGAATAATGTTTACATTGAAATAAAATCACAAAAAGTAAAGCTTACTGTACAGAAATACATTTTGTACGGTAATGTTATCAATTAAATACAAAACCTGCTCTAATATTCAGCAAAAATTTACGATTAAACCTTCACCCAACATATGTTATAAAATCACGCGTTCTATATCTATAATTATATGTGCCCAATAACTCGTATGAACTAGACAAAATTAAAATACGAGCTGTGTTTTCTCAATTAAAATTGCGATGCAGACTCAATTTAGGCACAATTTTCAAACTCTAGATAACATTAAAATACATAATTTTATTACGTACGGAACAGATGTAGTATACGCAACGGGCCATCGCCAATTTGGCGCCAAAATCCCGTTCGGCGACCTGTTAGGCTTAAACTGCGAAATGTAAACAATAAATTGGAAAACAAACTTACTGCTGGCTTTATGAAACTCGTAGGTGCACACGGGATCTTCGCTTCGCTCAGATACCCTTGCTTCACTCCGCTACGCTCCGTTACGCATCCGTCCAAAAACATTACAGAAAATCCCCAACCGCTGGCTTCGCTACATACCGCTGGCTGTTGTACAGTAAAAAAAAGCTTCCGCTGGCTGTAGCGGTCAGTAAAACAAAGCTTATCGCAAAAAAATTTTAAAAAATACCATCCGATCTTAAAATCCTCCCTGCCAGAATATAAAAACCGCCAAACAACCATCAGATTTGGCGAAAAATAGCCCCTTGGCGTTCGTTGCGTATACTACATCTGTACCGTACGTACTAGTGGAATATGCAAAACATTAACCTAATATCTCAAAAGCCACAGTAAAAACAATGAATAGCAAAAACATTCTTACTTTACACAGCCGTCTGTTACTGTTATATTGTTTATAAAACAATACGAGATACAATTCCTTTCTCTCTATCAATCATGAGTTTAACGAATTTAAAATATTCGATTTTAATAAACGCTCAACGTAATAATTCATCGAACTAATAACAATCCCAGGCCTGCAGTACAAAGTGGAAAGTGACGCTAAAAACTCTCTATATGAATGCACGCAACATATAATGGCGATACATTAGCAAAAAAAAAAAAATAGCCCCGCCAACACGGTTACCACAACAACTATGTTCGCCAATACTCTGCTAAGAATACGAGGGTTGCTACAGCGTAAGGACTCTGAAAAAATCTAAGTATCTGAGCATCGTGCACATTTTCAAAGAGCCGTTACGCAGGGCAGATGCTCGTTTCAAACGATGGGCTCTTTAACAGCTGGAAAGAGTCTCACATCTTGTTCTTATAATTGTTGTTCATTTTACAGGAGGGGAGATCAGACTAGAATTTGTAACATTATTTAGCGTAATAACAGAAAAGAATACTTAAAATATTTAAAGGGATTGAAAGCTAATTTTGTAACAGTTCAGCATAGATTTCTCACATTCACTGCTGTAGGTCTGTTTGGCCTTCGTGTAGCAAAAGACGGCCGTAGCTCTCCTAACTAACTAACCCCAGATTTTCCCGAAAATAATGGTATATAAAAAATTACCTAAAATTCGTTTATTTTTCCTTCCGTTAGATTTAAAAAATAATTAAATAGCAGAATTTTCAAAACGCATTTAAATTTCGACAGCGTAAAAAAACGCGTAAATTTTCGACCCGCTCAAATCTGTACTACCAAGTTCCAAGGGACAGTACACCTGTCCTTCGATTTGTACGGTACTCGATTTACACGGTTTCTAAATTTTGTAAATAAAAAAAAAAATATCGATGTATTGTTTGATTACTTGAGTGTTTTACACTGAACGCACTCATTAATTATCAGCACACACGTCACAAGTGCATTGTGTAGCGTAGCGTTGCGTTGCGTTTAGCATTGGTGTCATTAAAGTAGATTTTGTTTCATTTCCATACTGTCATTCCTAGTCCGGTTCTACGCGAGGTAAGGCGTTAATTTTTGAAATAGATATGTAAATAAATAATTTATCATTGCATATTACTTAAATTTCTTTGTCTTCACTTCGGCATAAACTCTTTGCATTTTTACGCTGTTATTATAAACATAACTACGGCTTGTACCTATCCCCTTCTTGAATATGAATGCTGGGTCTTGTTTTACACGGTTTTGGTTTACACGATTTGTTGTGGAGTGCAACTACCGTGTAAATCGAGGTATAGGTGTAGTAGTTCCATTAGGAAATATGTGAAGGTTACGTTTGAAAGGGGGAGGGGGGCTCAACCAACACCCCCTATATCGGATATAGGGGGTGTTGATCCGATATGGGGGTGTTGGCTCAACACACACCTCGGACTTTGAAAAATAACAGATAGATCTTTCTTCACAGATAAACAGAGCCTGATCTTTTGAAAGCTTATATCAAGAGACTAGATTTTTACCCAGAGACGCTGTAAAATTATCTCAATTTGCCTAATTCTTTGTCATCGACAGTTATTTGGAGATGAAAGGTCTTGCTAGATGTTTCTTTTGTCCTCTATCGATTTTTCCTTATAAACGCAAAAAGGCGGAACTTGAAAAGGAGAGTTTGAAATTCAGTGAAACTCCAAACTTTTGTACATTCAATGACCCTCGCTGAATTAAATGTTGAAGTATAGTAAATTCTTTTCACACAACACGAAACGGCAACTATAGATCTATCAATCCTAAATCTTCCCGTCTTTCTCGTTGACCAGCAAGAGAGCTGAAATAATTACTCACGTCTGTTTCGCCGTAATTCAATATTTTTTATTGTGAATCGACGTAATCTTAACTTTTCCTAACAACTGAAAAAAATAGATAATTCAAGTTGGGTAAAAGGGCTGGATTACTACCTGATGCCTCTGACCAGCTGGATTGGGATGACTGGCTGTTAATGCTGTTTCAAAGTGGTGTAATTCGTGTTTATTGTGATCTTTATTTCTAGATGATTTGTTATAATATATCTTTTTAATAATACAATATCTTTTAAACCAGTATTCGTGTGTCGAAGATTTTCTCTACTCTGGACAAGGATTTTTTTATTTTATTTTATTAATTTACATTTTTTTTATTATCCTACTGTTCTAGTGACTATAGTCAGTGACTATTGGCACTATAGAGCCAATAGTTGTTTATAACACGTAATAATTTAACAGTATTAAATAATAGAAACGGCGGGTACATTAATTGCTTAGGTATAAACCCATTTTCTTCAACTCACTTCTCATTACCCATTATCTTTATAAATGGGTATCTCTCTTACCCATTATCTTTATAATGATAAACGCAGCGGGTAGAAAGGAAAATTTCGGCCTATTTACTAATTTAGTTTTGTTCTAATTTTCTGAGCATTTTTTAAAAATTTTATAAAAATGTTGCTAAAGATACTTATAAATAACCATTAAAAATTACATAATTATAAGACTTAATTAGCATTATCGTAGTGTAAAATAATATTTATTAGTAATATAATTTTTTATATTAAAAAAATAATTTAAGTTGGGTAAAAGGCCCGGAATACCACTTGATGCCTCTGACCAGTTGGGGGAGAATGACTGGCTGTTAATACTGTTTCAAAGTGGTAAAATTCATGTTTGTTGCAATCTTAAACTCTATTTCTAGATGATTTGTCATCTTTAATAATATAATATCTTTTACATCACTATTCATGTGTCGGAGATTTTTTCTACTTTGGACAAGAAAAGGACAAGATATAAATTCCGCTTTCATTAACAATTTAAAGTAATTCCACCAATCACATTATTGTTTATGTCGTCAATGAATCTTTGGTACCATGCCTATAGAGTTCACTAACGGGACGAAACGGTCCACGGCTGCTTCGTGAATATGCAGGCGATCATATCTACTCCTTATGACCTCCGCTTCCAAGTGAACATTTGTACTTGTTAATGGAAATGAATAGGTCTAATGGGATAAATCTTAACATATAGCTTCTTTTTTTCTCCCTCTCTCGCGTGCAGATGGTTTTAAATTCTTATATGTTTTCCCCTTGAAAATTCTTTTTGACACTAAGGGTTTCGAGAAAATTAAGTTAAGAGTTAATATTTTTGCAAATTTCTGTGAGCCATTTTTCACTTTACTATTAACTATAATTTTTCGTTGAATTTAAAATGAAAAGAAAAAAGAACTCTAACTCCGGCTGAAACATATATAAAACAAATGTACATTTGTTTTATATTTGTTATATTATATTTGTTTTATTATATTATATTATATTTGTTACATTTGTTTTATATTATATATGTGAGGAACAACGTTGTTCCTCACATATGCATACGAAAATAGATGATAAATTGTACAGGCTTTATCATTTATTTTCCATTCTTAATTCATCAGTTGAGTATATTATCATCTAAGCCAGGGGTTCTCAACCTTTTTCAACCCATGTACCCCTTTTTGTGTATCATTAACTATGCGTACCCCCAACAAAAACACTTTAGTTTTATTAAAATATGCTATATTAGTTAAAGTTTAACTGTTAAACTGTTAAAGTTTAATTACGAATAGGTAATTTAAATTAAAAACAAGAAATTTTATTTTAATTGACATTTTATTACAAAGTTTTTATTAATCCGACATAAAATTAAAAAAGTCTCAGGAAATAATTAGTGGGAACGCTGGACTTGTTTTTGTTTATAAAGTTCATCAATATTTGGTTCCAGCTTGGATACAGTAGTAACGAGCGACGTGTTTGCTTGCTGCTTTACTGATAGTTTTCAGTTTTAAATCATTACTCAAACTTTTGTCACAATTAAATTCTAGCATATATCAATATAATTTTGTATACTTTTTGGTAGTTAACCGCGTACCCATTACAGATTTTCGCGTACCCCCAAGGGCGTACCACCGGTTGAGAACCATTGATCTAAGCTATTATTATTTTTTATATCTAGGTGTTATTTACTGGCAGATTTTATTTAATTCCAAATTTCTACGCCTAACTATCTCTAATAAAGTTTGTTAACTAATATACTAATGTAATAATATACTAATAACTCATGCAACTAATATTTAAATTTTTATTATGAAATAGAAACAATTTAAATTTTTAAGAGCCAAAATTCTATCAACCACAAAATAATTTGCCCTGTTAAACATTGTAAGCTATCAATGAGATAATTCTCTCTTTTACGCTTTGAAATTTACCCATGTATTCATCTTCTCATGCTTGCGTGTTGGTAAATTTTAGTTTCAATGTGCACACGATTAAAAAGTTTAGGAGATAAGTGTGCACTTTTATTACTCGGGCACCCCACCTCCTCCTGGATTTTGGGGTGGCTGTATACACACCTATGTCATATAAACTGTGACCATAAGCATTTTACCATTTGATCTACCAAAGTGGAAAAAATTAATTACAAAGATGGATTTTTAAAAGAACGGTTAGAAACTGGCAACCGTTATCTGAAAATTTAACTCATTGATTTGAGTCTGGGTTAGCCTTAGCCCCCTCTCATAGACAGAGGTACTATGGTGAAAATATATATATCTGAAAATGTTGATATATTTACTAAACGTGTTCTATTTTTAAGCGTGTTATGTAATTTATTTTGCTGTATGATACTACCTTCAAACGTGAATTAAATATCATACACACATTTTGCTTTCGCCTGTGTTCATTATAAAATTAGTTATTGAAAACCGAGAGCCGTAGATGAGAAAACTTAGTTGCTCAACTTTTAAAACACTGTAAAATTGAGGAAAAGTTTTCAGGACTTTCTAAAGAGTAAATAGGTTGAAACTATTAAATTATAAGTAAATTGAAAATAATTGTTTCATTTATTGGTAAAAAGTATGATAAGAGCTGCAATTGAGCTTCAATGATATGAACGGAATAGGGAATACGAGAGCCTTAAACATAAAGCCATTACTCCCATTACATCGATGCAAAAGGAAAAAATGCAAATAACTGGTTCTGCCCGGGATCGAACCGGGGACCTTCTGCGTGTGAAGCAGACGTGATAACCGCTACACCACAGAACCGTATACCTTTGTGCACTAGTTATTGTCTGGTGAGGTAAGGAACAAGCACCATTCTTACTGGTTTAGGGTGATTACAGTAGATTTCTGCAATTTAATTTGAAGACGGAAGTGGTCTTTGTGTTAATTAAGGTTCAATTCACATCTTAAAACTGATTTTTTTTTTAAAATTTAGAGTAAGAAAAATGTTGTAAATCCTTTCATTTTTTGGGTAATATTTTGAATCTGTAATGATATCGTTATAACGGAAGTGGACTTTGTGTAAGATGGAAATGGTCTTTGTGTTAATTAAGGTTTAATTCACGTCTTAAAACTGCTTTTTTAAAAAATATTTAGAGTAAGAAAAATGTTGTAAATCATTTTTTTTTGGAATATTTTGAATCTGTAATGATATCGTTATAATTGGCGGAAGTGGACTTAGTGTTAATTAAGGTTTAATACTTGTCTGAAAGCTGATTTTTTAAAAATTTAGAGTAAGAAAAATGTTGTAAAACATTTAATTTTTTTGGTAATATTTTGAATCTCTAATGATATCGTTATAATTGACGGAAGTGGTCTTTGTGTTGATTAAGATTTAATACTTGTCTGAAAACTGATTTTAAAAAAAAATAGAGTAAGAAAAATGTTGTAAAGCATTTCAATTTTTTGGTAATATTTTGAATCTGTAATGATATCGTTATAACGGAAGTGGACTTTGTGTAAGACGGAAATGGTCTTTGTGTAAATTAAGGTTTAATACTCGTCTGAAAACTGATTTTTTTTAAAGTTTAGATTAAGAAAAACGTTGTAAATCACATAATTTTTTGAGTAATATTTTAAATCTGTAATGATATCATTATAATTGACGGAAGTGGACTTTGTGTTAATTAAGGTTTAATACTCGTCGGAAAACTGATTTTTTTTTAAAATTTAGAGTAAGGAAAATGTTGTAAATCATTTCATTTTTCTTGGGTATTATTTTGAATCTGTAATAATATAGTTATAATTGACGGAAGTGGTCTTTGTATTAATTAAGGTTTAATACTTGTCTCAAAACCGATTTTTTCTTAAAGTTTAGAGTAAGAAAAATGTTGTAAATCATTCCATTTTTTTTGTTAATATAGTGAATCTCTAATGATATCGTTATAATTATCGCCAGTGATGCCAAAAAAGCAATACGTAATTAGCTGGTTCTGCCCGGGATCGAACCGGGGACCTTCTGCGTGTAAAGCAGACGTGATAACCACTACACCACAGAACCACACCACTTTACGCAGTACTTATTGGTCAGTGCGAAAGAAAGAGATATCGTTTTCAAATTGTAAGTCCGACTGATTTACGGCGATCCGATTTCTGCAATGCAATTTGTGGACAAACGTGGCTGCGGTGTTAATGAGGGTTTAATAGCCGTCTGAAGACCGAATTATTTCATTTAGATTAACAAAAAATATTGTAAATATATCTTATAATTAATTTTGTGATATTTTGAATCTGTCATGATTTCGTAATAATTATCACCGGCGATGTATAAAATAATAAAAAACGAGCTGGTTCTGCCCGGGATCGAACCGGGGACCTTCTGCGTGTAAAGCAGACGTGATAACCACTACACCACAGAACCACGTTTAACTAGAAATCAACCAGTTTACAACTAAAGCAATTTTTATTTTCATTGAAGCAAAGGAGACTTATCAATCAGGAGGGTTGAATAACACGTAAGCTTTATCAGAAAATTTAATAAAGTAAAAGATTAAATGTTTTTTGCTCGTCTCGAGTTTCGGTTCCTTTTGCGTTTATCGTGGAATTCGTATTAATCTCGTCCAATCAGAGTGAATCTTTAGTCGTTTAATAGATATAAAAATTGGAATACAATATCTCTAGGGATACGTCATTTTCGTATTTATGAAATAGATGCCGATATGAGCAAATAAATGCGGAAATAATTTTTTTACTAATTTTCGGCAAAAACACGGTGATAAACGGCTTTTTACGCGAAATTAGGTAATAATAGTAATAATTTATAAACATAATTGTTTATCTAAGACAGGGCCCGATTTAGAAAATTCTTGACTATAGGCACAACTCAGAATGGCCCCCCCCCCCTCCAACTCTGATGTGGGTGTAAAATTTCCAAAATTGACACACAAAAAAAATAATCATGAATCATTGTGAATCATTTACCAAGAATTGGCTATTTGAAGCGTAGAAGCCTAGAACATTATCAAATAACAAAAAGCAATACAACATATTAACTTCATCATTAAAACACCAATACAATGCAACCAGAAAACCTTATTAATCCCTTATATACCCTATAATATACATATGATGAACTATACATATAACCAGTGCTAGATTTCTAGAAATAGAGGTGCCAGAACGGTAACCTTCCGGTGTGTGTGTGTGTGGGGGGGGGGGGGGGGGGGAGGATTCCAAATTATTGATAAATGGAGGTACCTAAAGAGAGGTACCGGAACGCTGTTCCGGCGCGTTCTGCCTCAAATCTAGCCCTGCATATAACTATACATATGACGAACCTATCAATCAAATTTGTAAGGATATATATAAAAATAGCTATTAAAAAAGGTAAAATAAAAAATAATTAATTGGGAATTTTTTCTTTTAAAATAAAAATTTTGGGGGGCCCCTCAACATTCATGGGCCCCTAGGCCCGGGCCTACTGGGCCTAATGGAAAATCAGGGCCTGATCTAAGACCATCCACGGTCTTTAACTGAGAGATCTCACTCTCGAAATTTGCTTATTACTTATTGCTAAACACATAAGGAAGAGAATGTGGAGACTACTACAATGTTAGCATTTAACTAAGAATTTTGATACTTACCTACCAAGTAAGTAAAATTGTGATTTTTTAATAAATTTTTAAATCTATTTTTTTGTGAATAAATGAAATTTTATATATTGTAATTTTATTGCAAAATTTCGATATCTTTTATGCGAAATTTACGTACCCTATCTCTTGTGGATTGCAAATTTTTTCCCCAATTAGGATATCGATTGTCAGTTGTTGAATTCAGATCGAGGATTTTCAAGATGTGATAATCACTTTTTTTCCATGTTTTTATTAACTCGCTTTCTTGTTTGTTTGTTTGTGTGTGTGTTTGTCCAGTACAAATCTTGCTATCGATTTTTAACTAACTTCCCAACTAGCTAGACATTTGAAACTTTTAGAATAGCCCAGAACATGATGGCAATGCATTCTTTTGATACTATTAAAAATCTTTAAACAGCATTGAATTCACTTTCAGTTGATTTTGTTTTGTAGACTGGTTCAGCCATCTATCGCCGGCCGGGAGGGGAACGAAAAGTTAAACGCAAGTTAACTTCCAATTAACTTTCTTTCAAGTTGATGGGATAATTCATCAAAAAAATTTTAAAAAAGTATTTATTAATACATAGAATTGTCAAGTTTATATGATTCAACAGAAAATTTAAAAACATGGTATATAAAAAGTTTTTATCTTGTAATTATTATTAGTTTTAATTTCAATGTAATATGTAAGCAAACTAATATATATATATATATTTTCATTTAGACGTTTATATCCAAGCTTCTTAGTATTGAAGCACTGATGTCGATTTTTATATTATTGATGTAGATTATTTTAGCACTGATGTCGATTTGTGTAGATATTACTCTTATTCAGATAACTCTGCACAGAAATAATTAAAAATTTACACTGAATTGTTATGTGAAAATTTTCAAAATGCAATAATTATGCAATAATTATTATTCAATGCGAAAGTATTATGTAACGTTTTCAAATTGTAGGTCTTGCAGGTTAACGGCGATCAGATTGCTGCAACGTAATTTAAGGACAAATGTGTTAGTTTTGTTAATTAGGGTATTACAGAGGCTGTTCGCACATTTTTTAGACGATTTTGGTAAGCGGTAATAAAAAATCGTTTGCTGCAAAAGAAATAATTGCAATTGTACTATGTTTTTAAAAGTCAAAATTATCGTCTACGGCTTGAAAGTTTTGTTTTTATTCAAAATGGCGTTTTTAACAAAGCAGTGGTTCGAAGGCTACATTTATGCTCTTTCCGAAGAGAAATATGCATACGTTATCCAAAAACGATGTGAGAGTCATGGTTTTGTGATATCTAAAGCGTCGATAGGTAATATTGTCAACAAGAAAGTAAAAAAACGTCAAATTGGAGCCTCAAGTGGGACAAAAATTCCAAACAAGTATCCAAGGAAAAAACGGACATCTTCGACTATTACAAAGGTACGTTGTTTAATGTTAAAAGAAAATCCCCCTAGTCAAAGGAGAGTTGCAAAATCATGGATGCAAACGTTGCAAACGTTGATGTAAATCAAATAGAACATTTAAAACACAAGAATTTTATGTAATTTAGTTTTGAGAATACAATATACATTGTCTAAAAAATGTGTGAATAGCCTCTGTATAGTCATCTAAAGACTGAATTTTTAAAAATTTAGCTTGAGAAAAACGCTCTGAATTTATCATATCTTTTATTTTGTGATATTTTGAATATGTAAGGATTTCGCAAAAATAATTGCTAGCGATGCAAAAGACAACATGGAATCACCTGGCATCGAGCTGTGTACTGTAGCGTACTGGAAAGATGAGGTTATTTTTCCCAAGACCTCACAGAGGGCGAGAAACACAGCTGCGTGTTATCGGGGCAGTTTTGCCGGTTCCCATCGATTTTGAACACGCGGAGGATTAAAAAACGAGTACTTGTTCCCCTGACTAAAAATCCAGACATTCTAAGAAGTCGGACCCCGTTTTTTTTGCAGCCGAGTGGAGAGGCTTGGTGTGGTTTTTCGAGAGACGCTGTTTAGACTGCGACCAGAGTGGACATGGTTTTTTTTAGGTTCCCGTGCTTTTTGGACCGGAATGGGCCCTGGAGCGCGCATTGTGGATCTGCACGTAAATTAAGTGATTATGTCGGAAGTGTTTAATGTTTAATTTTTTTTGCAAATAAATCTACTTGTTAAGTTTCAGTTTTAAAAATTGGCTTCGCATTTTTTTTAGGACTCTGTGTTTCTTTGTTATGGAACCCACAGTAGTAATTTTTAGCAACGCCTCAGAGAATCGCCTTAACCATTCACCGTGACGCCACAGTACCTTCTGGGCTTAAAGCAGACTTTATAACCACTACATTACAGAATTACACCCGTTCGGGGGGAAAAAATTATTGTTCAGTGCGAAAAAAAAACAGGTATCGTTTAAAATTTTAAGTCTATTGCTTTACGGCTATGAGATTTCTGTAACATAATTTGAGGACGAATGTGTTAGCGTTATTAATTAGGGTATTATAGTCCTCTGAAGACTGAAATTTTAAAAATTTAGCTTAAGAAAAATCTATATATATAAAACGCGTAGGTATGCGGCACAAAAATCGACGATATTTCTACACTCCGAATGGCAACGTCTGCAACTACCAGATGTAAACATTATCGGCCAACCGCGTGTGTGTGTAGTGGCTCGACGATAGCACGTAATTTGGTACAATTTAATTGCTGTATTTTTCTCGTGAATAATTTTAATTTATTAACGAGATAATTTTAGTTTATTCATTTGTTCCATCGGTTTTTCTGAGTGTATTTAAGAGGAAAAACTTTTGACAAAATATGTTTAGATCTATCAAATCCAGTGTTAAGTCATGGACAGTTGTATATAGGTTTATCTAGAATCCGTGTTTTTGATTCTGTCACTGTAGTATCTCTTACTTCTGAAATACTTAACTGTGTATAACAAGAAGTTTTAGGAATATCATAGTAAAATTTAAGTCATGGACAGTTGTATGTAAGTTTATCTAGAGTTTGTTCTTTTGATTCTGTCACTATAGTGTCTCCTACTTCTGAATTACTCAGCTGTGTATATCAAGAAGTTTTAGGAATATCATAGTAAAATATTATTAATTATCTTATAATACCTTAATAAAAAGTAATAGTTAATTTTCTACACTTTTTTTAATACTTGCTGAATTTTTACTCCATTTTATAAGTGAAGAAATTTTCCCTACAAATTTTTATTTGATATGATTAAGTGTAGATTTCTGAATTGTGAACAATATTACATACAGAGGGTGGTGCAATCCATACTATATTTTTGTACTTACTGAATTTTTACTTCTATTTTTAAGGGAAAAATTTTTCTTCAATAATTCCATGTAATGATAAAATGTAGATATCTTAATTTTGAAAAATATTTTACAGATTAATATATCACATTTTTTTAATCACGATGTTTTAGAAAAAGACTTATAGAGAATTTTGTAGTGATTATAATTTTTTTGGCTGAGATCCCACTACCACTTAACAGTGTATACGTATGATGACAGGTAATGGTAAAATTCTTTATGTTTCTTTCAGTTGAGTTGTTTTGCAAAAGAAAATATGAAACTAAAAGCGACCATGCTGGTCGCGCAGCGGCTAGTATTCTAAATATATCATATCTTTTATTTTGTAATACTTTGAATCTGTCATGATTTCGTAATAATTGCCGCCAGCAATGCAAAAAATGATACATAATCACCTGGTTCTGCCCGGGATCGAACCGGGGACCTTCTGCGTGTAAAGCAGACGTGATAACCACTACACCACAGAACCACAAACCTTTATGTCCAAGCTATCGTTCAGTGTGAAAAAAATATAGGTATCGTTTCAAATTGGTGATGGCACTTCTGCAACGTTTCACACATGAAGCTACTATATATAATAGTTAATATTACGCAACTTATATTAACTATTATATATAGTACTATATTTTATTATTTAACTATATATAATAGTTAATATGACATAAAATTGAAATATATATTAAAAAAATCATCTCTCTATTCTAAAAAAAAGTAACTCCCGCCGCCGCTGTCAAAAGCTTGTCACGCTATCTCCTCCGAAACCGCTGGGGGTATGGGGTCGAGACCGATACCAATAGATGCAGAAAAATGTGGGGAACAAAGTAAGACATGTCTCATCTTCGTCGGACTTTAAGTTTTTTTTAAAATTTTATGTTTTGTGGGAAAATATTGACTTTTTCATCTTCAGATTACGATAACTCGTCAAAAAATAATCGTAGAATTTTGATCTTTTTACAATCTAAGACTACAGGCATTTCTCTTCCAAACTAGACCTCATTTGTTTAAAAATATTTTAAAACAGACTAATATTTTCATCAAAAAATGAAACACAGTTTTTCAAGAAATATCGTCCCCTATGTGGATATAATATCGATGCTTCTCAAGTTTTTATCTAACAAAGAAAATATTTACATCACTTGAAGCTGAAAGCTTTCTTATTCATATAAACCCCATTTCAAGCCTATATCTTAAATTTTCGATTTTTAATTGAATTTTAAAGCTGATAATTCAACAGTGTTGAAACGCCCTTACTATCTTTATCATCTATATATTTAAGTTGCTAAGCCGACTTTTTGGGCAGTCAGTGAGAGAAAACTATTGCATCAATTTACTTCATTTTGGTCTTAAACGAAAGATTGTTATCTGTAGATTTGTCAAATTTGGTTTTTGTAACAGCAATCTATATATTTAAGTTGCTAAGCCGACTTTTTGGGCAGTCAGTGAGAGAAAACTATTGCATCAATTTACTTCATTTTGGTCTTAAACGAAAGATTGTTATCTGTAGATTTGTCAAATTTGGTTTTTGTAACAGCAATTTCTATTAATTAACGATAATTTACAATTAAAAAATTGATTTCTGCGCATGCTCAGTGACATGTTTAAATCTGTCTATAGAAACTCACTGTTCCTGTGCATGCTCAGTGACATGTTTTAATGATAAACACGTTTATTCCGAGAAGTCTCCCTAGATCTCTCTCTGCTATTTATATTTTTATGATAATTATGTTTGTGAAATATAAGATTAAACCTGATGGAAATTGTTTATTTCGTGCTGTTTAATTAGCGATAATTTACAGTTTAAAAAAAATTCTTTCTTATAGTTTAAAAACACCACTTTGCCTTTCCCCGCCTCATATGTATAGTTATATGTATAGTTCATCATATGTATGCTATAGTGTATATAAGGGACTAGCTGAAAACCCGCACATCGCTACGGAGTACATTCAGATTAAATAGAACGGTCAATGTATGCAATTAATGCCAAAAATAAATAAATAAGTAAATAGATAAATAAATAAATAAATAAATATATATATATAATACGACGATCAATGTATACAATTGATGTAAATATATATATATATATTTATAAAAAAATCGTAAGGGACATTTTTATACACAAAATAATGTAGAAGAAAATATTCAAATTAAATGCAATAGGACATACTAAAGAATATAGTACAGTTAATATAGTTCAGTTTGAGGAACATATCTTTTATTGCATTGTAATATTTTTTTGGATAATGTCCAATCGTCTGCGCATTAGCAAGAAAAAAAATTTTTTTTTGTCTATTTACTTGTTATGCACGTGACGATAAATTTATTTAAAGTACCAGAAAAAGAAATCACATGATCAGCATTTAATAAATTGAATTCTAAAAATTAATGAATTCCGAAAATGGAGGTAAAGATTCGAAAAAGACCTCATTTTAAAGGACTTTTTATGATCTTTCTCGTGATATAAATTTTATAACCCTCAAATTATTATTTGAAATGCAAGCTTAAAAAAAGTTGCTAAAACAGCTTAAAAATTTAATTTTAAAAAATCTAAGAATTTTTCAAAAATCTTTCTTAGTGCACCCCTACACTATAAGAATAATCGCCATGCAACATTTCAGCCCTTTAGGTCCAGCGGTATGGTCTGTGAGTTGTATGTCAGTGAGTCAGTCAGTTACGGAACTGTTTTATATATATAGATTAATAAGTTTTTCTGGTTGCATTGTGTTGGTGTTTTAATGATGAAATTAAGATGTTGTATTGCTTTTTGTTATTTGATAATGTTCTAGGCTTCTACGCATCAAATAACCAATTCTTGGTAAAATGGTAATTTCACAATGATTCATGATTATTTTTTGTGTGTGTCAATTTCGGAAATTTTACGCGCGCATTTGTGTTAGGGGGCCCCCATTCCGAGTTGTGCCTATAGTCAAGAATTTTCTAAATCGGGCCCTGTCCGGTTTCTGTTACTTATGGCGATTAGATTTTAGAAACATAATTTGAAATTAACAAACGTTTAACAATCGTTTGAAGGCTGAAGACAAATAATAAAATTTATCTAGATTATTAGAAATATAACAAACACCTTTTATCCTTAATTTTTGTGATCTAATTTTGTCTAAAATATGTATTAAATATCACATAAAAAAATTTTATTGGTTTCTGTGATCATATGCAATCATTTATTAGAAGTCGAGAGGACTGAAAATGTCAAGTAATAAAATTAATTAAAAATACATATATTATAGTTGTATTGGTAGTATGACTAGAGATGTCTAAACAGCAGTTTAGCTCAGATTGTTTTATACAATCTCTCTGGAATTTTGTTTTATTAAGCGACACAAAAAGGAACGTATTACGCCTGGTTCTGCCCGGGATCGAACCGGGGACCTTCTGCGTGTAAAGCAGACGTGATAACCACTACACCACAGAACCACGTATACTGAAGCACTAGTTACTGCAGACCTCCATGCAGAAGAGACCTGAGACCGGTTTTAAGGTTGCTTCCTCGGGGAGGTCGATTCTCAAAATGAGGGGTCGGGGATAATCAACATCCCAGTACCATATCCCGCGGAAAGTATTTATCGCTCTTTAGGCATTAATAAAATTACGAAGGTTTTAACTATTTAGGCTTTAAGAAAAACATAGCATGTTTTAATTTCCATTTTCATGTAATCAACGTATTTTAGCGACTTTTTACCCTGCATCGTATTACTACTTCCCGAAGTAATGTAAGGGAGTTTCAGAAAACCTCAATAACATTTAGAGTCATGTTTATTTTTATAAATACTGGATCATACAAAAATTTATTATTTTAGATACAGATTTCAGCGTAGTTGGGTTTTGAAACTATTATTTTTTTTCTTTCGCCAAAGGAGACGCGATCTTTTTCGGTAATTTTGTTTTCATTTAAGGGGTCTCAGGAGTGTTACTTTTTTACTGAAGATGCAATTTAGCATCATGTCACATTTAGTTTTATTTCTCATTCCCCATAAAACATAAATATGTGAAATTTTTGCCACTGAAAGCTTAATATATGTTCCATGTAGAATAATTATTTCAATGTTCTACAACTGTTATTTTAATTAATTTTTAATTTTGATGAAAATTTTAAAATTGTGTTTTGGCTTGCATCCTTTGCGCGCAAGACTGTAGAAAAACTATTGGTTCTAGAGTCCCCAAAAATATTGATAATGATGTAAAACTAATGTATATTTAACGTATACTCCATTTTTAAGCAATTAAAAGCTTAAATTTTTTAAATTTAAATTAAAATTACAAAACTATGAAACAATGCATTTTTTTATTGAAAACATGTTAATATTAAATTATTAATGCAATTAAAAATACTAAATTTGAAGTATACATTATTCCTTGCATCAAAATGAACGTATTTACCAAGTTTTATAGAAGTTGCTTTATCAGTTTCTGAGAAATGCTGGTTTTCAGTGCTGAGGGTGTTCGAATCGAATCCCGGTGTTCGCCATTGAAAATGCCTCCGTTTATGTCATCCCTTCATAAGGGGTAATGCTGTCCGCCTATATGGCGTCCCCATAATAAAATGGCCAGCAATAGCTGCTGTGTATTATAGGCGAATGTCTTCACAAGTGTGTCCGCATTTGTTTAAAAAAAATAATAATGACACACTTTGTGTGTCGTTATTTTTATATATGATCTGTTATATTTGAAAGTGGTGTAAGTCCACTTAAAAAAAAATGAGTTAACGGTAATTTTCGTAAGATATAGACACCTTCTTTCCATATTTATAATCAGACTTTCAATGGAGTACGATTTTTTCATAAAGTAAACAAAAGAATTTTGGCTATAAAATGTTATCGAAAAATTTTTTTTAAAAGTGGAATAAGTCCATTCCTAATAATTATAATAAAAGCAATTTGCTTATTGCAATTATTATTGATTATTACTACTTCAATGTACACTACGCTTTAGCATATTTTATTTAGCTAGTGTCTTAAATACAATATCGTTAACAAGGTAACATTATTGTTCTGATTAAGTGGTCAGAAGTAATTTCACTGATTTTGTACGGTTTTCTTTCGCAAGTCCTACTGTTTGGTTTGTGTTTCTTATACTAATAGATTGCAACGTGAGTATTATTTAAATATAATTGTTATTAAAGCAGAAAATCAAAGTTTTAGATAAATAATATTTCATACAGTTGTTACAATGAGTTCACATACCTATAAAAAAGACGATAATATGTCCATTTGGTCTGATAGTGATGTTGGTAAGTAAGAGTTTACATTAAAAAATCCATTTCAGTGAAGCTAATGTATATAAAAATATGGACTGGAATTTCCACTAGTTTTTATTTTTTTATAATATGTTATTTTTGAAATACCACTTTTATACCACTTTCAAAAATAACAGCTTATATGTTAAAGCCATTTCAGTTTAGACATATTTTTAATTTTACAGATCAAATAGGTTCAACTGGCAAGGTCGGCCCTGCCCTTTAAAGTGTGCTACCCTAATGACCTCTTCTAATGAAAATTCACAATTAACTTTATTAACACTATAAAATTTTCCCATTTTCCGCAATTTGAATAAGGTAAATTTTTTTCAAACTTTAATTTCCTCCTCTTATTTTCTCATAACTTGGTTTTTGTTAGCCATACTTTTGGCCAGTTTAAAAGTTAATAAAAACGGGAAAGATGTTTTGCTTGGTTTCAAATTTTTACCTTGGAAAATAGACTTGGAAAATCAGCATTTAAACATTTCAGATAACACAGCACATCACGGCAGTTAATATTCCAAAAGGTATAATAGTTCCAATAGGTAATATAGTGTTTAAAATTTCCTTTTAATTGTAACTGCAGATGTGTATTTCTCACCATCTGTTTCTTGTAAACACTGCCTTTTCTTAGACTAAAAAATTGCCAATCGGCAGAAAAACAGGTCCTTGTCGCTGGCCCGGCACTTTTGAAATTTCGAGTTGAAACTTTCACAAAAATTAGAACCTAATTAGTACTAATTAGTACCAAAATATCAGAATTAGTACCCATCAGGATCGCGATATATAGCGTGTCCGATTCTGCCGGGCCAGCGACATGGTAGCCCGGAACTTTTGGAATTTCGATTTGAAACTTTCACAAAAATTAGTACCTAATTAGTACCAATTAGTACCAAAATATTAGAATTAGTACCCATCAGGATCACGAGTTATAGCGTATTCGATTCTTCCGGGCCAGCGACAATCATGTCGCTTCCAAGCCAGACGCTTTGGAATTTCGAGTTGAAACTTTCCCAAAAAATCAGTACCAAATTAGTACAAATTATTCCCAAAATATTAGAATTAGTACCCATCAGGATCACGAGTTATAGCATGTCCTATTCTACCGGGTTACCATGTCGCTGGCCCGGCACTTTTGGAATTTCGATTTGAAACTTTCACAAAAATTAGTACCTAATTAGTACCAATAAGTACCAAAATATTAGAATTAGTACCCATCAGGATCACGAGTTATAGCGTATTCGATTCTTCCGGGTCAGCGACAATCATGTCGCTTCCAAACCAGACGTTTTGGAATTTCGAGTTGAAACTTTCACAAAAATTAGTACCTAATTAGTACTAATTAGTACCAAAATATTAGAATTTGTATACCCATCAGGATCACGAGTTATAGCGTGTCCGATTCTGCCGGTCTACCATGTCGCTGGCCCGGCACGTCTAGAATTTCGAGTTGAAAATTAATACCATATAAAATTGCAAAAGTTCAGACTATGTTTATTATATCTTAATTTCTGATGATTTGCAGTATCGTATTTTTACTCTTTTCCGATTTCAATGTTTCAAAGAAAAAACTAATGTCATTTATCACAAATGATTCATCAAAAGAGAAAATCTGAAGTTAACCGCAATAAACAGAACAAAATTAAAAAAAACCCAGCAGACATAGAGTCGCACTGCGATGGAATGTGTTGGGATTCCATTTCGAAAACGGAAGTAAATGCATAAACAAGTTAAGTAAATGTGCATATTTTGCGCATTCATATTATACACTTTAAAATGAAATACCCTATATCAGTGCTCCCCAACCTTTTAATCGCCGCGGACCGGTCAACGTTTGATAATTTTACCGCGGCCCGCTGAGGGGGGACTATGACTGCAATTTTAATTCATAATCTTGAAATATTTAATAAACAATAAACTAATTTAAAATAGTTACAAGATTTCTTTTGTTACAAAGGTTTAAATTAGCACAAAGTCGCACTAACCCGAGAGAAATACACCACAGTAAATTAAAAGGGAATAATTTAATGTTCGTTGGGCGGCCCGGTACTATTTGATCCACGGATCGGTACCGGTCCGCGGCCCGGGGGTTGGGGACTACTGCCCTATATGATGAAGTCTCAAATTAAAAAATATAAGGGCCTTATTATACAGAGCCACAGCTCTGTGGCTCTGTATGTTAATGAAATAATTAACATATATTCACCAATTAGTTTGCTGTAGAAACAACAATAAAGGATTTTCTGTCTTAGAATACGGAAATACTGAACATTATAAAACACTTACCAATATATACCCTGCGGGTGAGGAGTTTTAGCAAATCAACAACTTACTGAAATATCTCTTCAGCGTCAAAAACATAACAGCAAATATTTGATGCTCTAAATATATGTGTTTCAAATTTGAAGTCAATCTGTTCTCGTTTACTCAACTCCTGCAATTTTCAGGTACAGTCGAACCCCGTTATAGCGAACCTGGGATATAACGAACTCCCGGATATAACGAACGAAATTTTTGGTCCCGCCGTTTTCCTATTCTATTTAATGCTAATTTACCCTTTTATAGCGAACCTCCGAAACGTTAAGAATCGGCTATAACGAACTTTTTTTTCAGTCGACTGATTTTTATTTTTTTTAATTTTTCCGCAGTTGTGAAAACATGACAAAAGTTGTGATTTCATATGGAAATGTATGTCAGCTAGTGAAACACGGAGTAAATCAGAGATAAGTCTGTTTATTCAAGGGTAGAAATATCTGGTATATATACATTGGTGCAGAGTTCTCTGCCTGTGCCTTGGGGAATCCAGTGATTTATGTTCACTCTGTACTCTGTACTATGCGTGGATCGCCTCCTCTGGTGGTCCATCAAAGAAAGGGTGGGGGTCAGCGGGTCAAATGGTGTCGAGCGGTGTCGGGGGAGACACCAGATCACAGAAACCTTGCGGGCGGGAATGGGGGTGGTTCTAAATACCGTGTCTAATGTTACCGTGACTAATGTGATGACAGGAGTCGGGGGTCTGCAGGCAGAGAACTCTGCACCAATCTATATGCGCTATTACGATAGCCACTCTGCAGTTGTAATCCCGCCAGTAATTCGGTAAGCGAAACCACAGTAAGAGGAGGGAGGGGAGGGGAAAGGTTCACCAAACGCTCGAGGAGAACAAGTAAAAGCATGAACAGTATAGCATATGCGCACCCGAGAACAAGGGGAAAGGTCAGCTCAGGGTCGAGCCGGAAGATTCATTTCCACACGCAGGTGGAAGGGAAGTCATTTCATCTAATTCACCTATTTGAGTGTTTATCACAAGTTAAAAATTCACTTTTAAGAAATCATTAGGTACATCATGTCGAGCAAGCGTAAAGCATTCTGCATCGAAGAAAAAGTAAATATCATAAGAGAAATACAAAATGGAGGTAGCCAAGTTGACATTTGCCGAAAAAAAGATTTATCGAAATCTACAGTTGGAACAATATGGAAAAACAGAGAAAGCATACTTTCTGCTTTCGAGAAAAATTTGAACTCCCCAAAAAAATTAAGAAAAGCTGACCATCAAGAAGTGGAAGAAGCTTTATTAAAATGGTTCAGCATTCAAAGAAGCCAAAAATGTACCAATTTCTGAGCAAATGCTTCAGTCAAAAGCTGATGAATTTGCCAGTAAATTTGGAATTCCATTTTCGTGTTCTAATGGATGGTTAGACAGATTCAAGAAGCGGAACAACATATCTTCCGGAAAAATTGTCGGAGAATCGGGAGATGTTTCAACATCCAACATCGATACGTGGAAAGAAAATATTTGTAATGACATCTCTAGTGAATATGACGAGAATGACATATTTAATGCTGATGAAGCTGCACTGTTTTACAAGATGACACCAAACCAGACATTGAAATTTAATGGAGAGAAATGTAATGGCGGAAAAATGTCGAAAGACAGAATCACATTTCTTGTGTGTGCCAATATGAGTGGAACTGAACGTAGTAAGCTTCTAGTAATTGGAAAATCTAAACACCCCAGATGCTTCAAAAATATCAAACGGCTTCCTGTTTCTTATGAAGCCAGCCTTAAGGCGTGGATGACTAAGGAACTGTTTGAAAAAGAACTTCGAAAGTGGGATCGTGAACTTTCAGCTAAAAAACGGAAAATTCTACTTCTGCTTGACAATGGTAGTGCACACAAAAACGATAAACAGTTACAATGGATTAGAATTGTACTCTTTCCCCCGAATGCAACTTCTGTAGTACAGCCTATGGACCAGGGTGTCATCAGAAGCCTTAAATGTCATTACAGGAAGCAGCTCATTTTACGAATTTTAGAAGGATATGATAAAAATGTAAAATGTGACGTTTCTCTTCTTGATGCACTTATAATGCTCGAAAAATCTTGGCGGCTTGTTACAGATTCTACAATTAGAAAATGTTTTCGACATGCTGGCCTAGCAAAGAATGTTGAAGAAGATGATGATGATTTACCTATCTCGATGTGGATAGAAAAATACAATATTTCCTCATTCTCGTATTGTGACATGCAATTGTTCGAAACATTTGATGATGAAATCATTACATGTGAAAATCCGACTGATGAAGATATTGTGGAAGAAATTAAAATGAATCATTCTGAAATCGAAGATTCTGCATCTGATTCTGATGAAGAGGAGCACATAAATGATGAAATTCCCACCATCTTAGATGCTACAGCAGCAATGCGTGTAATTAATAAGTTTTTTTTCCACACAAACAATGGAAGAAAGAGTGTTGCAGTCATTTGACGTACTGGACAAAGAAATTCATATGTTTTTGAAATCGGTATCACGTCAGCAGAAGATTACCGATTATTTCTGTAACAAAACAGTGAGCAAGAATTACAGGTAAAATGAATTTATATCCATTTGTCTTTCGTTTTTAATTAATTGGTATTGTATCAGTTTAATGTTATCGATTTTAGTCAATTTAATTCATTAATGGTCATTTTTAATAGATTTTATCGTTTTTTAATACATCATTATTGAATACACATAGCAACTCATGAGTTATACATTTTGTGAACATTTTTCTTAACGGTTCGGATATAGCGAACCACCGGATATAGCGAACCAAACCTTTGGTCCCTTGAAGTTCGTTATAACGGGGTTCGACTGTATTGAGATTTTTTTTACTCGATAAACCGAAAGCGATCGAGGAACGAATTTGCAGACTCGAGAAAATAAGCATTATAAAACAATTTGCGAGCTACGTATAATAAAGTTTTGGCTATCGTACACTCATGGACAAAAAAATTAGCGCACCAAGAAATAATTGCGGGATCGTAACGGAATTTGCAATGAAGGTACATGTCGGGGAGATATGCAAATGATTAGAAATGCAGCGTGATTGCGCATTACGTATAGCCGGTAGAGGGCGTTGAGCATCGTACTCTGTGGAGTATAAAACAGGTAACCAAAGCTTGTTTGAGTGTGCTGAATCATTTACAAAGGAAGAGCTGAGATAGACATGCCATTACGCCGTGTTCGAAGACAATATAAGCAGTTGTCGCAGTTTGAGAGGGGGAGAATCGTCGGGATGATGGAAGCTGGGTGGTCAGCTAGGCGAGTAGCTCGTCAATTAGGCCGCTCTGATTGTGTTGTGAGGAGGTGTTGGGACCAGTGGACCCGAGAGATGTCATGTACACGATGACCAGGCTCAGGACGCCCTCGACAGACCAGTCGTCGAGAAGACCGCCACATCGTAAGAAATGCACGCGTACAGCCAACTGCTTCATCGGCCGCCAACCAGGCACAGGTAGCACCTTCACTAGGGGCCTCTGTGTCTTCTCTAACCATACGAAGGCGCCTGGCTGAAGGACAGTTGGTATCGCGGCGCCCATTACGTGTGCTGCCCTTGACGCCCACCCATCGACGCCTCCGTTTGGAGTTTTGCCGCGCACGAGGAAACTGGACTGCAGCGGAATGGAACCAGGTCGTCTTTAGCAACGAATCCAGATTCAATCTCGGCAGTGATGACAATCGTGTTCGTGTGTGGAGAGCCCGTGGTGAACGCTTCAATCCTGCCTTTGCTGTACAGCGACACATCGCTCTCACAGCTGGTGTGATTGTATGGGATGCCATTGCCTACAATACACGGTCACCCCTAGTATTGTTCCGTGGCACCATGACAGCCCAGCGGTATGTTCATGAAATCCTGCAACCACATGTGTTGCCACTCATTCAACGGCTCCCAGGAGCCACTTTTCAACAAGACAATGCTCGGCCTCATACGGCAAGGGTGTCACAAGACTGTCTCCGCACTGTTACTACCCTTCCTTGGCCTGCCCGATCTCCAGATTTGTCTCCAATCGGGCATATCTGGGATCATTTGGGACGACGAGTTTGGCATCCCACGAGTTTGAACGAACTAGAGGCAAGGTTACAGCAAATATGGAACGAAATGTCTCAAGACATCATACGGAACTTGTATGACTCAATGCCCGATCGTATCGCATCGTGCATTCGCGCTAGAGGGGGTCCAACGGAGTATTAACTCCTCCGTTCTTTTGCCTTTTTCTCTGAAATAAATTATCCTTTTTCTTTGATTTTCTTATCATTTACTTATATCAAAGTAGTCATTTCGTATGTAAAATTTCGTTTCATTTTGACGACTCCTTCTTGGTGCGCTAATTTTTTTGTCCATGAGTGTATATTTAGAAGAGAACAGTCGTACGTTAACAGATTAAGAAAAATTTCCGAAAGAATAAAAATCAGTAATGGGTTATAAATAATAAAATTATTTAAAAAAATTAAAAATAATTCTACTATAAGATATAAAACAGCTTACCTGATACAGGCGATAGACGAGGATTCTCAACGTCATCACACTTTTCAGCTTCTTTCAACAATCCCCATTCTTGCAACTTTTGTCTAGCTAGTTTGTTTTTCTTAATAAACAAATAAACCGATTTTGAAGTCAAAATTCCACCAACTTTAGAAAACACTATCAGTGGACGCAACTAAAACATCGTTTACGAATAATCGCGATTTTCTTTCTGAAATCAGTTCCAATAGCACTTCGGGACAAACTTTACTCTTTCTACCAGCACGCTTCATCTTTTTCCACTTTCACATCATGAGTACAACAAGAACACTGATCTGGAAATTCGCCTTGTGTCATAAATGGTCGCCAAATAGTTTGGAATTTATACCTCTCATCCCTCCTCAGCTGTAAATAAAAGAATCAACTAAACTGCGCATATTGTACTACCAAGTGCAAACAACATTTTTCATCTCATCTGACCATCTATTGGAAATTTACAATTTCTTTTTCAATGGGCATTTTTATTTTATGTGGGTAGTGTTATTTTAAGATTACACCACCAGAAAAACTAAAAAATGTATTGAATTTAAAACGCTTTCTATGTTTCAAAAAATATTAATATAAAATATAAATATTATTATTTTTTTTTATTATAACAGCAAGAAGCTGTCTGGGTAATTTTTTCTCCTGGATCCGTAAGATATAGAACTGAAAATACAATCGTACTATCTTTAAAATTACGATTATTATTACTAATTATTACTATGAATTAAATGAGGAAATGATAGTCTAACGCCTGCTAACTCAGTTAACAGATGTTTAGAAATAATTTCCAGTTAAAAGTCGCTTAAACATAGAGTTGAGTTGCAGAAACTTCAATTTAAAAAAATTGTTATTAAATTAATAATACAGCTTTGAAATTATAATCCACAGTTAAATAGTTGCAAGAATCCCGATTGAAAGTTAATGGGCTGTTATGCGCCAGTTATTGTAAAGGATCTGGAGACAAGCTTTAAATCTTTATTAAATTTAATCAACGCAGGCTGATAATGTTGATGAACAAATCAGCAAGAGCTTTCTAATAAATTTATTTGTAAAATCTCTATCAAAATAAAAAATTGTCGGTTTTATTTTATAGTAATTCAATTCCACTGCAAAACAGTATTATAAACGGTTTAAGGTTAATATGAAAGTCAATTAAATTAAATATATGAAAAACTTATTTTTCAATTGCAATATTAAAATTTTGTTGCAAAGGGGTTCAAACTGCTCTAACATTTCACCTACAGTTTTAGGGCTTAGGGCTATTTCTATTTCTAGATAAAGCCCACCAACGCCACAGATATTTCACTGTTCAATCGGAAAGCAAATAAATTAATTAACGATTTCAAAAAGTTAATAAACGATTCCTAATAAATTAGATCCCTATTCCCGAATTTATGAAAAAATAATAAACGAGTTATATCAATATATAGTGGTGTGATAATGATTAATTTTGTACAAATTGTTTTATAAAAGTGACTCGCATCAAATTGGCATGCCTATAGGAAACATTCATTAAAACCAATGTGAAATAAAATTAACTTACCTTGTCTTTATGTCTTTCACTGTTAAATACTCGTTCGAGGTTTAAAAGTTCTTTGACTCCCTTACGCCATTCGTTTGCTGTGAGTTGCATTCACTCAGAAAGCGAAATTGTAGCCTCGGGCTTAGAAGCGACATGATTGTAGCTGGCTCGGAAGTATCGAATACGCTACAACTAGTGATCCTGATGGGTACTAATTCTAATATTTTGGTACTAATTGGTACTAATTGGGTACTAATTTTTGTGAAAGTTTCAAATCGAAATTCCAAAAGTGCCGGGCCAGCGACATGGTAGCCCGGCAGAATCGGACATGCTATAACTTGTGATCCTGATGGGTACTAATTCTAATATTTTGGGAATAATTAGTACTAATTAGGTGCTGATTTTTTGGGAAAGTTTCAACTCGAAATTCCAAAGCGTCTGGCTTGGAAGCGACATGATTGTCGCTGCCCGGAAGAATCGAATACGCTATAACTCGTGATTCTGATGGGTACTAATTCTAATATTTTGGTACTAATTGGTACTAATTAGGTACTAATTTTTGTGAAAGTTTCAAATCGAAATTCCAAAAGTGCCGGGCTACCATGTCGCTGGCCCGGCAGAATCGGACACGCTATAACTCGCGATCCTGATGAGTACTAACTCTGATATTTTGGTACTAATTAGTACTAATTAGGTACTAATTTTTGTGAAAGTTTCAACTCGAAATTTCAAAAGTGCCGGGCCAGTTACATGGACCAGTATTTCTGCCGATTGGAAATTTTTTAGTCTAAGAAAAGGCAGTGTTTACAAGAAACAGATGGGGAGAAATACACATCTGCAGTTACAATTGAAAGGAAATTTTAAACACTATATTACCTATTGGAACTATTATACCTTTTGGAATATTAACTGCCGTGATGTGCTGTGTAATCTGAAATGTTTAAATGCTGATTTTCCAAGTCTATTTTCCAAGGTATAAATTTGCAACCAAGCAAAACATCTTTCCCGTTTTTATTAACTTTTAAACTGGCCAAAAATATGGCTAACAAAAACCAAGTTATGAGAAATTAAGAGGAGGAAATTAAAGTTTGAAAAAAATTTACCTTATTCAAATTGCGGAAAATGGGAAAATTTTATAGTGTTGATAAAGTTAATTGTGAATTTTCATTAGAAGAGGTCATTAGGGTAGCACACTTTAAAGGGCAGGGCCGACCTTGCCAGTTGAACCTATTTGATCTGGAAAATTAAAAATATGTCTAAACTGAAATGGCTTTAACATATAAGCTGTTATTTTTGAAAGTGGTATAAAAGTGGTATTTCAAAAATAACATATTATAAAAAAATAAAAATAAGTGGAAATTCAAGTCCATATTTTTATATACATTAGCTTCACTGAAATGGATTTTTTAATGTAAACTCTTACCAACATCACTATCAGACCAAATGGACATATTATCGTCTTTTTTTATAGGTATGTGAACTCATTGTAACAACTGTATGAAATATTATTTATCTAAAACTTTGATTTTCTGCTTTAATAACAATTATATTGAAATAATACTCACGCTGCAATCTATTAGTATAAGAAGCACAAACCAAACAGTAGGACTTGCGAAAGAAAACCAAACAAAATCAGTGAAATTGCTTCTGACCACTTAATCAGAACAATAATGTTATCTTGTTAACGATATTGTATTTAAGACACTAGCTAAATAAAATATGCTAAAGCGTAGTGTACATTGAAGTAGTAATAATCAATAATAATTGCAATAAGCAAATTGCTTTTATTATAATTATTAGTAAATGGACTTATTCCACTTAAAAAAAATTTTCTTTCGATAACATTTTATAGCCAAAATTCTTTTGTTTACTTTATGAAAAAATCGTACTTCATTGAAAGTCTGATTATAAATATGGAAAGAAGGTGTCTATATCTTACTAAAATTACCGTTAACTCATTTTTTAAAGTGGACTTACACCATTTTCAAATATAATAGATCATATGTAAAAATAACGACACACAAAGTGTGTCATTATTATTTTTTTTAAACCAATGCGGACACACTTGTCGTGAAGACATTCGCCTATAATACACAGCAGCTATTGCTGGCCATTTTATTATGGAGGCGCCATATAGGCGGACAACATTACCCTTTATGAAGGGATGACATAAACGGAGGCATTTTCAGTGGTTCAACACCGGGATTCGATCCGAGCACCCTCACCACCGAAAACCAGCATTTCTCAGAAACTGATAAAGCAACTTCTATAAAACTTGGTAAATACGTTCATTTTGATGCAAGGAATAATGTATACTTCAAATTTAGTATTTTTAATTGCATTAATTATTTAATATTAACATGTTTTCAATAAAAAATGCATTGTTTCAGAGTTTTGTAATTTTAATTTTAATTTAAAAAATTTAAGCTTTTAATTGCTTAAAAATGGAGTATACGTTAAATATACATTGGGTTTACATCATTATCAATATTTTTTGGGACTCTAGAACCAATAGTTTTGCTACAGTCTTGCGCGCAATGGATGCAAGCCAAAACACAATTTTAAAATTTTCATCAAAATTAAAAATTAATTAAAATAACAGTTGTAGAACATTGAAATAATTATTCTAAATAGAACATATATTAGCTTTTAGTGGCAAAAATTTCACGTATTTATGTTTTATGGGGAATGAGAAATAAAACTAAATGTGACATGATGCTAAATTGCATCTTCAGTAAAAAAGTAAGACTCCTGAGTCCCCTAAAAGGGAAAAAAAATTACCGAAAAAGATCGCGTCTCCTTTGGCGAAAGAAAAAAATAATAGTTTCAAAACCCAAATACGCTGAAATCTGTATCTATAATAATAAATTTTTGTATGATCCAGTATTTATAAAAATAAACATGACTAAAATTTATTGAGGTTTTCTGAAACTCCCTTACATTACTTAGGGAAGTAGTTAGTAATACGATGCAGGGTAAAAAGTCGCTAAAATACGTTGATTACATGAAAATGGAAATTAAAACATGCTATGGTTTTCTTAAAGCCTAAATAGTTAAATCCTTCATAATTTTCTTAATGCCTAAAGAGCGATAAATACTTTCCGCGGGATATGGTACTGGGATGTTGATTATCCCCGACCCCTCATTTTGAGAATCGACCTCCCCGAGGAAGCAACCTTAAAACCGGTCTCAGTTCTCTTCTAAAGGGACGTCTGCAGTAACTAGTTCTCTAGTACCCGTGGTTCTGTGGTGTAGTGGTTATCACGTCTGCTTTACACGCAGAAGGTCCCCGGTTCGATCCCGGGCAGAACCAGGAGTAACACGTTCCTTTTTGTGTCGTTTAATAATACAAAATTCCAGAGAGATTGTATAAAACAATCTGAGCTAAACTGCTGTTTAGACATCTCTAGTCATACTACCAATACAAATATAATATATGTATTTTTAATTAAATTTATTACTTGACATTTTCAGTATCTTGATTATTTTTTTTATTTTATTTTAGTATACTTCTTATTAAAATCTGAGAAAATTTTTAATTAACCTCGTTAATAAGTTGAACAATTAGGTTTTTAGAGGAAAATGTCCTCTCGACTTCTAATAAATGATTGCATATGATCACAGAAACCAATAAAATTTTTTTTATGTGATATTTAATACATATTTTAGACAAAATTAGATCACAAAAATTAAGGATAAAAGGTGTTTGTTATATTTCTAATAATCTAGATAAATTTTATTATTTGTCTTCAGCCTTCAAACGATTGTTAAACGTTTGTTAATTTCAATTTATGTTTCTAAAATCTAATCGCCATAAGTAACAGAAACCTGACAGGGCCCGATTTAGAAAATTCTTGAGTATAGGCACAACTTGGAATGGGGGCCACCTAACACGAATGCGTGCGTAAAATTTCCAAAATTGACACACACAAAAAATAATCATGAATCATTGTGAAATTACCATTTTACCAAGAATTGGCTATTTGATTCTTAGAAGCCTAGAACATTATCAAATAACAAAAAGCAATATAGCATCTTAATTTCATCATTAAAACACCAATAGAATGCAACCAGATAAAATTATTAATCTATACATATAAAACAGTTCCGTAACTGACTGACTCACTGACATACAACTCACAGACCAAACCGCTGGACCTAAAGGGCTGAAATGTTGCATGGCGATACTTCTTATAGTGTAGGGGTGCACTAAGAAAGATTTTTGAAAAATTCTTCTTAGATTTTTTAAATTTAAATTTTTAAGCTGTTTTAGTAACTTTTTTTAATTTTGCATTTAAAATAATAATTTGAGGTTTATAAAATTTATATCACGAGAAAGAGCATAAAAATTCCTTTAAAATGAGATCTTTTTCGAATCTTTACCTCCATTTTCGGATTTTTGGTAAATTTTTAAACATTAATTTTTAGAATTCAATTTATTAAATGCTGATCACGTGATTTCTTTTTCTGGTACTTTAAATAAATTTATCGTCACGTGCATAACAACTAAATAGACAAAAAAAAAATTTTCTTGCTAATGCGGCAGACGATTGGACATTATCCAAAAAAATATTAAAATACAATAAAAGATATGTTCCTCAAACTGAACTATATTAACTGTACTATATTCTTTAGTATGTCCTATTACATTTAATTTGAATATTTTCTTCTACATTATTTTGTGTATAAAAATATCCCTTACGATTTTTTTATAAAAATATTTTTTTGTTTTTTTTACATCAATCGTATACATTGATCGTCGTATTATATATATATATATATATATATATATATATTTATTTATTTTTTGGCATTAATTGCATACATTGACCGTTGTATTTAATTTGAATGTACTCCGTATAGAAGTGCGGGTTTTCAGCTAGTCCCTTATATACACTATAGCATACATATGATGAACTATACATATAACTATACATATGAGGCGAGGAAAGGCAAAGTTCAAGATTATGAATTAAATTTGCAGTCATAGTCCCCCCTCAGCGGGCCGCGGTAAAATTATCAAACGTTGACCGGTCCGCGGCGATTAAAAGGTTGGGGAGCACTGATATAGGGTATTTCATTTTAAAGTGTATAATATGAATGCGCACAATATGCACATTTACATAACTTGTTTATGCATTTACTTCCGTTTTCGAAATGGAATCCCAACACATTCCATCGCAGTGCGACTCTATGTCTGCTGAATTTTTTTAATTTTGTTCTGTTTATTGCGGTTAACTTCAGATTTTCTCTTTTGATGAATCATTTGTGATAAATGGCATTAGTTTTTTCTTTGAAACATTGAAATCGGAAAAGAGTAAAAATACGTTACTGGAAATCATCAGAAATTAAGATATAATAAACATAGTCTGAACTTTTTGCAATTTTATATGGTATTAATTTTCAACTCGAAATTCTAGAAGTGCCGGGCCAGTGACATGGTAGCCCGGCAGAATCGGACACGCTATAACTCGTGATCCTGATGGGTACTAATTCTAATATTTTGGGAATAATTAGTACTAATTAGGTACTAATTTTTGTGAAAGTTTCAACTCGAAATTCCAAAGCGTCTGGCTTGGAGGAGACATGATTGTCGCTGGCCCGGAAGAATCGAATACGCTATAACTCGTGATCCTGATGGGTACTAATTCTAATATTTTGGTACTTATTGGTACTAATTAGGTACTAATTTTTGTGAAAGTTTCAAATCGAAATTCCAAAAGTGCCGGGCTACCATGTCGCTGGCCCGACAGAATCGGACACGCTATAACTCGCGATCCTGATGGGTACTAATTATGATATTTTGGTACTAATTGTTACTAATTAGGTACTAATTTTTGTGAAAGTTTCAACTCGAAATTCCAAAAGTGCCGGGCCAGCGACATGGACCTCAGAAAAACACCTGTTCGACTCTTCCTTGGGACAAATGCTGATATTTGGCGAAAAGTGGGGTAGGGTAGGTGGGGGCAAAGGTTCGCATGGGGCAAAGGTTCGCACATACATTTTAAAATGACCGGGAAGAGTTATAGGAAGAATAGGGTAGGCAGTGCATTCCTCTACTTCCAGTCAGTTGCCTCGTAAAAAATGTTGGAGTTTAGACCCCCTCTTGCTGAGAAAATGAGGCAAGTTTATTTTCGTCTCTTTTAATGTAATTTTTTGCAACTTTTGAGTAATTTTGAGCATCACTCAAACTCACGAACTGTTTTGGGCTTATTTTCGCATGTTAGTGTGGTAAATAACCTTTCAAATTCTACCTTAAGTTTTGGGTTAACTCAAATACAGTGGCGTCCATTCTGCAGAAACAGAACCAGCACGAAATGGGGTAAAGGTTTGCGGGAGTCATGGGGTAAAGGTTCGCAGTGCAAACCTTTGCCCCATCTGCAAATCTTTGCCCCTCTAACTATTAACATTTATTTCATGTCCTCTTTTCATTAGGAATCCTTATTAACAACGTCTTTTATTATTAATGGGAATTCACATTTTTGTAATTTGAAAAAATATTATGGTTTTTGATAAAAACTGCCTGTTTTTAATTAGAAAATTTTTTGTAAAATGCTTGAAAATCCATAAATTAAAAATAAAATAAATTAGTACATCACAAAAATAAAATAGCTCTGAACAAAGACCTATTTTACAAGATAAAAGAATTAAATGTTGTTACAAGACATTATAAGCTTCGAAGGTCTGGTTAGGGAAAAAAGCTCTAAATGAGTAATTTCCAGATTTGCAAGTCTTTGAAATGCTCCTTGCGTCACAATTTTTGACGAAATTTTATAAAATTTATTACAAAGACTCCTCTTATACATTAAAATAAAGTTATGTATCCATTTCAGGTTTCGACATCATTCAGATTATCAAAGTTTAACTTAAGCGTGGAAAAGTACAAAAATTTCACGAGAATTCAGAGTACAAGCATAAAAATATTTCCTAAAAATTAATTATTCAACGAAAGCACAAATCAAAACATAACCCTGATCAAAATGTTTAAGCAATCTAAATGCAAAATTAAGGATAAGGTTAAAAATTGGATCGCAAGGAGCATTTTAAAAAACATAATAAAAATTTCAATTTTTTAAATATAAAAAATAAAATTTTAAATATTTATAAAATTTTATAAGGTGTTTGAAATAGTTTTACTTTAATGAATATTTATGCCCAATTTCATATCTCTGAGGTAAAAATTTCAAAAATTGCTTTGAAATGTCCCTCATCCCCTTAATTTGCTTAATTTTTACGGGTTTTAAAAGAATGAATAAAGCCTAAGATATGATATAACGATAGTGTTAATAGTTGATATTTTAATTGGAAGTTCTTTAGTTTAAGAAAAAAATTATTGAGATTAACCCCTTTTCATTTTGTGAATTTCTTTGTTAGATTCAACTTTCTGTGTTAATAGTTGATATTTCATTTTGAAGTTATTTAGTTTAAGAAAAAAATTATTGAGATTAACCTGTTCAATTTATGATTTTCTATATATGAAACACCTTTAAAAAGATTACAAAATGTGAAATAAAATTATTTAGACAACTCTTTTTGTGATTTTCGATGCCTATCCAGTAAGAAACCAACGAGTGGGGTAAAGGTTTGCAGTGCGAACCTTTGCCCCACCGATTGGGGCAAAGGTTCGCAAACAGGTCTTTTGGTAAAATTAAAAATTCGGTGACTAAATATTTCGGGAAAAAATTCATTATTTTATAGAATGTAGAGGGGATACCCAACTACAATACAAGTGACTTTTTGGGGCGATAGGATCTAACGGAGGCCCGTAAGAAACCCAAAACTCAAAACTGCAAACCTTTGCCCCCACCTACCCTATGTTTGGTTGACAATCTCTTCCTCTCTCGTTGACCTTCGCTTTAACGTTCCACCCCTCAACAAAAAAGATCTCTCCTCGAGTGACCAGTTTCTCGGGGATCTTCTTATCAGAGGTAACTAGTACTTTTCGCAACACAGGAAGAGGTAGGTCTCCTAGCAGACTTCGCTACTCGCTGTTGTTGGATTTCTGACTGACTGCCCTTTCTTGAACTTTTCTATTTACCTCAACCTCCTTCATTAAGTTTTTAATTAAGTTTTTACTTAATTTTTCTTTTCTAAATTATTCAAATAAATTTTGTCTTAATTTTTTCTTGAACATTTTTTAACCCTTTAGCTATCCCATCATTACCAATTAAATTAAACTAGTTAGTACCCTTCAAAACATGACGGCTGGATAGTAAATAAATGTACTAATAACACAAATTATACTCAACACATCATTGCCAAATGTTGAAAATCAGAATATTAAGAATAGAGAAATACACTTTAAAAAAATTACTATTGAACACAATAAAAAAAAATATGGTTACTCAATGACAAACTAAAAACTTGGTATGTGTACTCATCAACTCTGTAACTCAGTAAAGCGCGAAATAAACAATTTCCTCAGGTTTAATTCAACACCTGACAAACATGATTAAAAATAAAAATGGCAGAGAAAGAGAGCGCTAGAGAGATTCCTCGGAATAAACAAATTAACGTGCCTATGGGGCCTAAAGCCAGATTTCAATATGTCACTGAGCCTTCGCAGACACAAATTAATGTGTTTCTGCGGCCTCGTGCGATATGTTTAAATCTGAAGCCAGATTTAAACATATCACTAAGCATGTGCAGAAAGCAAATTTTTTTAATTGTAAATTATCGCTAATTATTAGAAATTGTGGTTAGAAAAACCAAATTTATCACATCTATATATTAAATCTTTCGTTTTAGACCAAAATGAAGTAAATTGATGCAGTGGTTTTTTCTCACGGACTGCCTAAAGAATTGGCTTAGCAACTTAAATATAGGGTGAGCCAAAAGTTCGTAAAAACTTTTAAAATTCATAAAAAGGAAGAAATTATGATAACGAAGGTGCGGTTTGCAAAAAAGGGCTCACAAGGAAGTCCGATTTTTTCCGTTAAGGAAAAGATGACGTTGAGACGAAAATAAAACAATCATAGGCCTCCAAACGATTAGCAATGAAATTTTCAACGCCTATGATTGGTTTATTTTCGTCTCAACGTCATCTTTTCCTTAACGCTACGCAACGGACTCCTATGTGAACAGGCCCTTATTTTATCATGCTTTCTTCCTTTTTTATGAATTTTTAAAGTTTTTACAAACTTTTGGCTCACCTGGTATATAGATTAGTTGTGCCACGTTAATTAATCACCCGTACTCGCCTCCCCGCCTTCAACGTTATCAACACTGCTATAATTTTGAGAATGGTAATTTTATGTCTTGTACTAACACTGATACTGAGGATAGGGAGTTTTAGTTCTCTGACGCCTCCATAGCTTTTTTTTACGTCATTGTCAAACAGGAAGAGGTATCGTTACAAATCTTTCTCTCTGTCGCTTCTGGTTGGATTTACTTAATGGCATAAAGGTATAGAGAAAATAGCTCACTTCTACCCAGACTTGGGTGTATATAATTTGAAGTGGCACTCTAAATGAATTTGATACAAACACAGTATACATGAAACAATGTTTATTGAATTCGTTGCACATATAGAATTTGCTTTTACAGCAATAAGCATACGTACTACTTGTACGGAATATATATATTAACATGCAATAGAAATACACATTGCCATACTCACAAACCAGCAGAGAGTCAAACCAGCAGTACTGCCACGTAAACTTTGGGCCCCCTAAGCACTAGCGCAGAATAACACCTGGAGCTACTGACCCCGTAGCTCCCTCTCGCTTATCTATCAACCTTAACAACCTTTTTCAACCCTAACAACCTTTTTTATTAATGACGCAGCATGGTATTTATACTAAGCGCGTAAGCCGAAATTAGTATATCTCAAGCAGCTTCTTTAATTCATTCGCTCAAAAGTTCGATTCTTGTGAATCGAATCTTGTGTATATCTTACAAAGGTAAATAGAGGAAATACTACACCGTGTTTTAAAAATATCTCGCCATTGGACACGAAACATAGATACCCACCAGATAGCCTGATCTTTTCTGTGCATGTAGATTGCTTTGGAGATCTGCGCATGGGCATTTTCAGATTTTTAAAAAAAAATCTGATTGTCCTGCAGTAATGTGGAGTCTGTGTGTCCTGGTTTCTGTGGGTTCGAATCCCACTCTTGGGATGGACGTTTGTAGCTGTTCGGGATCAGCTTTAAGCAGTAGGTCCCGGTCTAATTTGCCCTCGTGTACAGTGACGTAGCGAGCACAACTGGCACACGGAGCACGATACCTTTTTGCCCCCCCCCCCCTCATGATTTTGGGGACAAATGGTCCAATGCTCTTGGGGGACCATTTGGCCCCTCTGCGAGTAGCGACCGGGGCATGATACACCCCTTTGCCCCCCCCCCTCGTTACGCCACTGCTCGTGAAGCAAAAAGTGACCTTATCGTTCCAAACCAAGCCAAGCCTGTCCTGGAGTAAATTTTTTTTTGTGTGTTTTTAAAAATTTAAATTAGTGTAGCAATATACCTAATGTTTTAACATCACAAAAATGCAAAAAAATATTATTAAAACTTAATTAGTGTTGTTGTAAGTCTGCGCGCAGTGTATCAGTATAAATTTGAAATTTTCAGAAAATATACTCACTTCTTAATTTATAAATAAAATTCTTATTTACTTGTAATAGAATTAATTCAGGGAATCTAATCTATAAAGTTTACAGAAGTAATACTGAAAATTTTATATATAATGTACAATAATAATGAAAAAAAATTATAGAAGTTCGAACAAACAGTAAAATTTCTGTCTTTTCAACTTGTGTAAAGGTGATAACTCCCCATAAATCAAAATGCCATGCCTTTTCCTCTAACTAATCATACACAAGAAAAAATAGAAGCACTGGTTCTGCCCGGGATCGAACCGGGGACCTTCTGCGTGTGAAGCAGACGTGATAACCACTACACTACAGAACCGGTGGTCTATATTCTTCTACTGCATTCTCAAATGATACCCATTTCAGATTTTTTTGTTGTCCTAGCAACGTAATTTTTTTTTTGCGTTTATTCGCAAAAAGAGCAATGATCCTCTTGCCTTGTAACCAAGCCGATTATCCCGGTTTTATTTCTTTACTTACTTATTTATTTTTATTTTATTTTATTTATTTATTTTTATTATTATCGCTACCTGCATTAGCGATTTAAATAAGCCCACTGCGCGTTTCTTCATTTGTTGAATTTCCGAAATTTCGTTATAGAAACTATGGACAGCCCGTGTATTCTCCTTCAAGCTACTGTAGTCAGCTATTTAAGGAAAACTCGTGAAGGTGTGCGCCTCTATCAGCTAATGCAATGATTCTCAACCTTATTATGTCTAGCCCCCAAACCCCAACCTTCGAGTGACCTTCAGACCCTCTCCCCTCTGCCTAGCCTCAAAAGCTTGAGTAACATCAGTAAACATAGGCGTAGCGTGCATCTAACCCTTTTTTTCGGGGGGAGGGGAGCACGAATTGAATTTAGTTAGGGCCATCCTCAGCGCATTGACTACCAGACGGTCCTTAAAATATGAAATACTAGCTGAACACCCGTACTTCGCTATGCAGTATATTCAAATTAAATCCAACGGTCAATGTATGCAATTAATGCCAAATATATATATATATATATATATATATATATATATATATATATATATATATATATATATATATATATATATATATATATATAATAAATACAACGATCAATGTATGCAATTGATGTAAAAAAAAACAAAAAATATATTTATAAAAAAAATCGTAACCGATATTTTTATAGGCAAAATAATGTAGAAGAAAATATTCAAATTAAATCTAATAGAACATACTAAAGAATATAGTGCAGTTAATATAGTGCAGTTTGAGGAACATATCTTTTACTGTATTTTAATTTTTTTTGGATGATGTCCAATCGTCTGCCGCATTAGCAAGGGCAATAAAAATATTTTTTGTCTATTTCGTTGTTATGCACGTGACGCAAAATTAGTTTAAAGTATCACAAAAAGAAAAGAAACCACGTGATCAGCATTTAATAATATTAAATTAAAAAAATTAATCTTTAAAAATTCATCAAAAATCAGAAACTAGAAGTAAAGATTCGAAAAGATTTCCTTTTATAGGAATTTTTATGATCTTTCTCGTGATATAAATTTTATAATCCTCAGATTATTATTTTAAATGCAAACTTAAAAAAAGGAACAAAACAGCTTAAAAATTTTATTTAAATAATCTAAAAAGAATTTTTCAAAAATCTTTCTTAGTGCACCCCTACACTACAAGAAGAATCACCATACAAAATTTCAGCCCTTTTGGTAGAGCGGTTTGGTCTGTGCGTTATATGTCAGTCAGTCAGTTAGTCAGTTACGGAACTGTTTTATAGATATAGATTACGATTTTTTGAAATTGAATAACAATAGGATTGATGTTTGAGTAGTATTCGAAAGTTATACAATGAGAAAAATTAATATAATATAAATAAAATGAGAAAAAAAATACAGCATCAAATTTTTGTTTTGCATCATATCATTGTTAAAAACTATTATTATGTATAATTAACTATTATTAATTATTATTATGTTATTGATCATATCATTGTTAAGGCTAAAGACATAATCGGAATCTTCAGTTTCACAGTTTGAAAAGGCGGAAAAAAAAACCAACTTTCTTAAAAGTTTTCTACAATTTTCTGATTTTAACTGAACTTCTATTAACATTTTAATTTATTTCAAATTAAGTTGGGGGGCGGGCACCCCGTGCCCCCCCCTCCCGATGGTACACTTATGCCAGTGAAGTATTCTACACATATTTTTTGCTAACCATCCAATAGCACTAGTCCCAATAGCACTTCAGCTTTCATCTATTGATTTTTTCCCTTCCTTAAAATTTTTCACGTGATTAATGTCTCACTTTTTAATCTTTTGGCAACAATGGAGAAATTGGAATCGAAGCGCCTTTTATTGACCCAGGGGAAAAAACCCCCCATAAAAGTGGTTTCTTCTTTTATGATGCAGAGAGCGTCGTAAAACTCGTTGCCATGCATGCAATGATTATGGTCCTTTTCCAGTCCTCTACACTCCAGTCTCTGTGCTCTCTTGCCCAGGCAAGACGTGCAGCCCTATGGCGAGTATAGAGCAATGGTACTCTCGTAGGTCGACGGCTCCCGAAACCCATACGGTGAAGCGAGCATTGCACAGTCCGTTTACTGACTGTACGACTGGCACCGTCATTAAACTGGGTGGCAATTTGAGCTAATGTTTGGCTTCGCTGGCTACGTACAATACGCCTGAGCCGTCTCTCACCACGCACTGTCAAGGCTAATTGTCCTTTGCAGTTTGCCCGATCGCTAGTTTTTTTTCTACCATCCATGTATTCTTGGTATACTCTTTAAACTGTCGACCTTGAAAATCCTAGCTGTCTGACGATTTCGGAAATTGAATGGCCCATGCGTCGCGCACCTACGATTTGTCCGCGATCGAAGGCGTCTAAATCAGGCAGTATACCCATACTGGCAATTCCAACAACTAATTCAGAACAACCACAGTACGCGCTATATATGAAGTTACCACAGCGCCCTCACTTGCGCATACATGATGCGCAGCGCTACACAATTTGCATAGGCTTTGCTATCCCTAATTCAGTGGCACTTCAGTGTATAATCTCCTTTAATGATGTGCTTTATATCCCTTATAACGACACTGCAGATCCATTTAATACTGATACAGAGTCCTCCAATTCACTTCGCGACACGATCTTTGACCGAGGTGAAAAATTATCTCTTAAAAACATCTCAAATTCACAACCCCCCCCCCCCCCAAAAAAAAAAAAAAAAAAAATCTGATTTTTTTTTTGTTTTTGGGGGGGGGGGGGAATAAATGCAAGTTAAGACCCAATTCTTTGCGATTTCATTAATTTTTACTTTAAATTTTTATTTTAGATATTACCGTTCTCTAAAAACTGTATATACAGCAAAAACTCGTTTATCAGGATCTCTGGATAATCCGGAACAGATTTTTATTTAATGTTCACGTCAGATAATAATTTTTAACTATGATAGCAAGAACGTAACTACAAGTACGTCAAATATTCGCTTTTTAGTTTGATTCAATGTACAGTTCCTGCGTAGATTGGTACAAATGGTAATAGAATGCTTTTTGTTGAGTTTAAGAAAGCTTTAAGAGACTTTACCAATTCTTTGTTAAGAATTTGTTGATGTGAAAAGTATTTTTATATTTTTTAATGTCTTGTAAACAATACTATGTAATTTTGTTACAAAACATGTTTTTTTTTATCGTAATAAACGGTAAGTCTGCTTAGTTAAGGATTTTTTTTTTTGCTTATTACCCATATTACTTGGATTATCCGGATTTTCGATTCTCCGGATTACCTATGGTCCCAGTTAGTCCGGATAAACGAGGTTACACTGTACAGATAACCCTCCCATAACACGATAGATAGGTTCCTAGAAAATGCTGTGTTCTGTGAAACCGTGTTATATGAGACCCAGAGCCATTACAAAAATGGGGGGTTACGTTCTGAAAACTTATTAAAAACAAACTTAAATTTCATAAGCAACTTAATTTTTGTTAAAATTTTTTATTAAAAATATAAAGGTACATATAACACAAGCGGAAAAGAAACAAAAGATTATTATTTTCATTTAATGCGACCTTAATTTAATAAATTTCTACCTCATCACTGCTCAGTGCAATCAAACGAGAACGTTTTTTCGGTTGAGCGATATCCCCTTCACTTTCAGAACCTTTTTCTTCATTTAGATTTTTTGCATCTTCTATCCTCTTTAAAAAATCTGCAATTTTGGTTTATTTGCTGGTTCTTACAAGGCCATTGTAGATTCACGGTATGGAGATAGACAATTTTGCAGCTCCCTTTTGAATTTTCGGCTTCTTTCGGCGGAAGGGTCTGCATTCAGGAAAAATGATTCAAGATTTTCAGCTAAGCTTAGGCGTTCTTGTAATTTTATAGAGTTATAAATGAATAAATTATAATTTGTTTATAAATTTTCATGTAAAGCCACTATAGTTCATTATTCTTTCCCGTCATTATTTTAAGGTTATTTAGTTTTTAAGTGTGTTAAACAAGAGTTATGTTATCTAGTGCTAAGTACAATGTTGTACAATGTTGTACAAAGGTTTTCGGAATTTTTTTACAGTGTTAGAGCGAAATCGTGCTACAGACTGCAGTGTTATACGAGAGTTCTTGTAATTTTTCCTATCGTGTTAGAGCGAAACCGTGTTGTAAGATGCCGTGCTGTAGGAGGGCTACCTGTACTTTAATTAGTTTTCATTGCCAATGCTTATTTGATAACAAAGTGAACAATAGCATGTTACATAGCAATCGCGAACTAATATGAAAATTATTCAAATGTCTTATTTTCACGTAATTGATAACTTATTATATTTTTAACCAGCTTTTGCTATGGCTACCACTCGTTATAACGACTTTTCTCCATGGGAAGCGAATAGTCGTTATAGCGAACGTTGACTGTTTGGTTAACACTCATAATAAAATAAGCGAAAAGAACCGTTAAAGTTAGAGAACATTTTCGATAAGTACAGTAAAACCTCGTTTGCCCGGACTAACTGGGACCTTAAGCAATCTGGATAATCGATAATCCGGATAATCCGGATAATATGGGTAATAAGCAAAACAAAATCCTTAACTAAGCAGACTTACCGTTTATAAAGATAAGAAAACTGCGTTTTGTAACAAAATTACTTAGTTTTGCTCACAAGACATTAAAAAATATAAAAATAACTTTTCACATCATTTATTAACAAAGAATTGGTAAGTCTGGCAAAGCTTTCTTAAACTCAACAAAAAGCCTTCTATTACCATGATTTATTGTACAATCTATGCAGGAACTGAACATTGAATCAAACTAAAAAGTGTATATTTGGCGTACTTGTAGTTACGTTCTTGCTATCATAGTTAAAAATTATCATCTAATCTATATACAGTGGACGCTCGTTAATTCGAACTCAATGGTTCTCAGAAAAAAGTTCGAATTATCCGAAGTTCGAATTATCCGATGTTAAGAGAAAATATATAACTTTAAATGTGTATCACTGAAGAAGAAATATCTCCTAGTATGTATAACCCCAGAAAATATATTATACTACTTTATCTAAAATTAAACATATTAAAAAGCAATACAGATTTACCTTAATCATAAAATGATTCAGAAGATATGCAGTAGAAAGTAAACTTTAATTAAAAATATGAATTACACTTTGGAGAAAAACTGTAAAATGGATGTTTGGTTCTGTTTATGATGCCTACATTGTTCAGCCAGCTTCTCGATTTGAAGTAAACATTTCAACTCATTTTCAGAGGAAGGTTCCATCTGAATAAATGCTTTCAGAGTTTTAATAGAGTCCATTATAGCTTTGTTCATTATGGCCGCATTAAAAATATCTTTCGGCAGTAAGTAGAGAAAATCCCTGGCAGTTTCCTACCGAAATTAGTGCATACGTCTTCGCTTACATCAGAGCTTTGGCCACATACAGTTTGATAAGAAACATTGTGCCTTGACTTAAATCTAGAAAGCCATCCATCACTGCATTTAAAATCTTCAATACCCATTCGACTTGCCAATTCATCAACCTTCGTCAGCACTAGGGTCCATTTATCGGAAAATTTCGAGATCTAACATCTTGGAACCATAGCAGTAGAGCTTTTTCTAGAACTTCTTGGGACGCATTTCCCATGCGTTTCCTTCCTCTAGCAAATTTTGATTTTTCCCATGAATCTAAAATTGACTCCTTGTTTTTCAAATTAGTTGACAAGGCATTTTTTTTAATTCCATAGTCAGCTGCTTTGTTTTATATTCGCCATTCTCTACTTTCTTTAAAATTTCTACCTTTGTCTCCAAAGTTAGGGTTTTGTACTTTCCCCGTGTAGACATCCTGAATTTTTACACGTTCACACCAAACAATGAGGAAGAAAAACTAGATCACATTAACTTGTCTGCACTGTAGGTATAACTGACGCAGCTCCCTGGAATCTGTAGTAAAGACTGGTTTTTCTGAAATTCTAAGAAAATCGCTTTGTCCGTTAAGCACTGATAAGGACAATAGCCACTAACGTTTAGCGGAAATGCAATAGTCTAGGAATACAGGCATGTGCCTCTTCAGTAGCGCACCCAGGATTTTTTCTTGGTGGGGGGGGGGCGAGATGAATGGATAAAAATATTTATAATGCATGGGGGGGCCGAGATGAAAAAATAAAAATATTTATAATGCAAAATCAATATTTCTACTTCTTTGGGGGGGCCAGGGCCCCCTGGGCCCCCCCTGGGTGCTCCACTGTGCCTCTTTACACAGAAAAGAAATACAGATGATTTTGACACAAAAAATAATAAATACCGTGTGTATTTTCTCCATTAAACGAGGAAAAAGAATTTTTTTTTGTCAAATTTTTAGTTCGAATTAACCGAAGTGATAAAAATTTAGTTCGAATTAATGAGATATTTTTAACATTAATTCCAATACAAGTTTTTTGGGGCCTTTGGATTAGTTCGAATTAACCGAAAGTTCGAATTAACCGAGTTCGAATTAACGAGCGTCCACTGTATGTAAAACAGTTCCGTAACTGACTGACTCACTGACTGACATACAACGCACAGATCAAACCGCTGGACCTAAAGGGCTGAAATCTTGCATGGCGATTCTTCTTATAGTGTAGGGGTGCACCAAGAAAGATTTTTGAAAAATTCTTCTTAGATTTTTTAAAAATTAAATTTTTAAGCTGTTTTAGTAACTTTTTTAAAGTTTCCATTTAAAATAATAATTTGAGGGTTATAAAACTTATATCACGAGAAAGATCATAAAAGTTCCTTTAAAATGAATCTTTATCTAATCTTTACCTCCATTTTATGATTTTTGGTGAATTTTTAAAGATTAATTTTTAGAATTTAATTTATTAAATGCTGATCACGTGATTTCTTTTTCTGGTACTTTAAATAAATTTATCGTCACGTGATAACAACGAAATAAACAAAAAAAGTATTTTTTTTCTTGCTAATGCGGCAGACGATTGGACATTATCCAAAATAATATTAAAATACAGTAAAAGTTATGTTCCTCAAACTGTTCTATATTAACTGTACTATATTCTTTCGTATATCCTATTAGATTTAACTTGAATATTTTCTTCTACATTATTTTGTCTTTAAAAATATCCCTTTTTGCGAATAAACGCAAGGGAAAAAATATTTTTTTGCCTATTTCATTGTTATGGACGTGACGATAAATTTATTTAAAGTACCAGAAAGAGAAATCACGCGATCAGCATTTAATAAATTGCAAAATTTAATCTTTAAAAATTCACCAAAAATCAGAAAATGGAGTTAAAGATTCGAAAAAGTTTTCATTTTAAAGGAATTTTTAATTATCTTTCTCGTGATATACATTTTATAACCCTAAAATTATCATTTTAAATGCAAACTTTATTACTAAAACAGCTTGAAAATTTAATTTTAAATAATCTAAGAATAATTTTCAAAAATCTTTCTTAGTGCACCCCTACACTATAAGAATAATCGCCATGCAAAATTTCATCCCTTTAGGTCCAGCGGTTTGGTCTGTGCGTTGTATGTCAGTCAGTGAGTCAGTCAGTTACGGAACTATTTTATATATATAGATTATACATAGAATTAGTGAAAAGGATACATTTGGCACCCATCTGCGAGTGGCGCCTGGGGCATGATAGACCCCCCCCCCCCTCACCTATCGCTACGTTCCTGGATGGTTACATCAAGAGAGGAGATAATATTTTAGGAGATAATTTTCTATATAACATGATAGTCAACGCATAATTTCAGAGAATCTAGGGCAGGGGTCGGCAACGCTGTGCCCGCAATTTTTGGGTGCCCGCCGTTCAAATTTCGAAATTTTTAGATATTTGAACAACAAACGCTCGTACTTGTAATGAATAATTGTAGAAAATAATTAAAAATCGCAAAACCGAAAAAAATCCAAAACTGAGCAATCTGATCTTTTGACAGCGTCGTTCTCCCCTTACTTTTGTGATAAGTACGATAAATGCATTAAAAGATAAATTGTCGCTCTGGAAATCACATATTGAGAAATATAATTTATCACATTTCCCAAATTTAAAATTAGAAAATTATTGCGATGGAAATGCTACCACCTATTAGTTTGTCAAAAATTTTGATTCCTTATTGGAAGAATTTAATACCAAGAATTTATGCTTGTGAATCTTTGTTTTCTAATATGAAATACTTGAAATCAAGCCCCACTGACACTTACTTGGACCAATGCCTGAGAACTGGGAATTCAAGTTATGTGCCACATTACAACGAGTTGGCCGCAGATTTGCAATGTCAAATATTGCATTATCAATTTTAAGATTATTTTGTTTAAATTAAAATTTGAATTTATGTATTAAAAATTTATGTCTCATTAATATTTTCATGTTTAAATATTACCCCCCCCACCCCCTCCTCTTCACCCAGTGGTGCCCGAACGAACTGCCGCATTTCTGAAATGTGCCCTCCTAGTTAAAAAGGTTGCCGACCCTGATCTAGGGGGAATTGACGCAACAATATTAAACAAAGACAGAAAATGGATGATTATGCGTAAAGTTTGTTAAAGGAGAAATTTTATATTACTAAAGCATTAAATCTGTACGGAATGTCTCTCGTGAACAATATACAAAAACAGCATCTGATTAATATCGCGTCGTATCGTTAAAATATAGTCAGTGTAAAAATAAAATCATTCTTTTAAATTCTTTCTCGATTTAGGAAGCTGAGATCCATACAGACCTCATTAGCCTGAAATTTGTGTAAAATTGTACACGGAGTTGAATGATTGTTGGTATTCTGAATAGAAAAAATTGTTGTTAGAACAAAAAGAAACAAACAAACAGCAACACAAAAGATTTTATATGTAAATAAATTCAAGTGAATATTTGCAATGAACGATAAGATTGGTTATGGGGTATTGAAAGTATCTTTCAAATAAAATTTCTCTCATTACAGGCAGGGTCCGATTTAGAAAATTCTGCCTAGCCTAACTGTATTATTTCTTTGTCCTATTGTAAGAGGATTATATAGACTCGCTACTTTGTCTTACTTAAGGCTCAGGTTTCAGGGTAGAATTCAGGTGAAGTGAAAGCTGATTTTATCAAAATTATTTCAATAACTTTTCAAATATTACTTTAAAAAAAGAATAAAAAATCAGGTAGTCTCTTCAAACGAAACTACCGCGGGTTATTAAAGTAGGATTACTTATCTTTGCTTACCTCTTTTGTACAGGGCCCTATTTAGAAAATTCTTGACTATAGGCACAACTCGGGATGGGGGCCCCCTAACACTGATGTGGGCCTAAAATTTCCAAAATTGACACACACAAAAAATAATCATCAATCATTGTGAAAGTACCATTTTACCAAGAAATGGCTATTTGAAGCGTAGAAGCCTAGAACATCATCAAATAACAAAAAGCAATGCAACATATTAACTTCATCATTAAAACACCAATACAATACAACTATACATATAACTATACATTTGATGAACCAATCAATCAAATTTGAAAGGATATATAAAAAAATTGCTATTAAAAAAGGTAAAAGAAAAAAAATTTGAATTGGGAATTTTCCTTCCTTTTCTTTTAAAACAAACATTTTTTGGGCCCTCAACATTCGGGGGCCTATAGGCCCGGGCCTACCGGGCCTAATGGAAAATCAAGGCCTAATTACAGGGAAAAGAAATACTCACGGAATAATTTTAACTGACGGAATAATTCTCACGGAATAATTTACTCACGAAATAATTTTATACTCACGGAATAATTTTAATGAAGTTGATAATATGATATTAAAAATTCTAAAATGAATTTAATAACTGGTAATATTTTCAGTCCATTTCCTCAAATTTTAATCGGGAATTACTTTAGTTCATTACAAGTAATATATTAAAATTTCAAAAGGTTCCAATCAAAATGAAAAAGGAAACAAACTTAAAAATCTATTGTATCCTTTGTTTCCAAAACCCTGCTTCAACTTCTACTTTCAGGTTACATTTAAATTGAGGGGAAAATTAATGCTATGCCATGGTTCTAACCGGGGACCTTCTGCGTGTAAAGCAGACGTGATAACCACTACACCACAGAACCACATATCTGTAACTAATAGATTTTCGATGTGACAGGATCAGGTATCATTTTCCAGTTATATGTCTTACTGGAGTAATCAGATTTGTGCAATGTAATTCGAAGACTCTTTGTTAATTAGAGTTTTATAATCGTCTGAAAACTGATTTTTTAAAAAATTTAGAATAAGAAAAATATTGTAAATATATCATATCATTTATCTATACTTATATATAAAGAGGGAGCGATTTTGAATGTGGAGGGTAATCTCCAGAACCACTGCACCTATTTGAAAAATTCCGTCACTGTTTGAAAGGTACATTATTCCAGATGGACATAGGCTATATATTATATATATCTGATCAGTAGAAATAAAGTTAGGGGCTTAATCCTAACAATCTCCATTGTTACCACTACTGTCTTCTACTGTGGTATTTCTACTGTCCGATCCAGGGGTTGTAAATGAAGCAGCACAGTCTACACAAAATCACATTTATTTTCTATGCTACGGACATCACAAAAAGCGGACAATAGATCTTAATCTTATATTCTGGGATTCGAAAAGTGGAGCTCAATAGCTCATCCCAGTCTCCCTTATCGCTTACTCGATTCTCTCTGCTCTACCAAAACAAAAGTACTTACATAGGGAGAGGGTGCGTTGCAGCGCCATCTGGAGAACATAAATTTGAAGTTGCAACATCTACCGCTTTTTGTGCCGACGATTTCAAATGTCCTTAGCGTGGTGCTATCGCGGTGGGCTTCTGTTCTGATGGTAGCGGTTCGAACCTCGCCATTCTCCGGCACGTCTTTTACTTAAAAAAAATTAACTTTAATTATTAACTAACGTAATATTAATTTAAGGTATTATTTAGGTTATTATTAAGGTAAAAAAAGATTTAGAATTTATTGGTATAATATTTTGTTCAACCCGGATAAAGTCGGGACGGGCCGCTAGTTTTGCGATATTTTGAATCTTTAATGATATCATTACAGTGGCGTAGCTGCATATTCAGCGCCCTGGAGTAAGTAAAATCGGTGCATCCACATATTTCTCGGAAGAGTTCTGGCGAAATTCGTTTTCTATCTAATCTTCTTATTTCAATTTAAAACCTTACTCAATAACCATTTATTTAAAATGTAAGATATTTCATCAATAAGATATTCAATTTTATAAATATAATATTAAAACAAATTATAATTCTTTAATTATGGAGTACCTACTAATATTTACTACATATTTTGTAAACTGTATTGACAAAATGTACTTATGTATGTTTAGTTTATACATAAAAAAATCCCTTTCAAAGTTGTTTTCTCGGTTTTTCGTTTGCAAATCAGTCAATCACTTTCTCCAGATCAAGTTGTCAAGCTACTGTTTTTTCAATTGATATAGTAGTCAAAGAGTAGTCTTACTGGTTTACGGCGATCAGATTTCTGCAACGTAATTTGAGGGCAAATGTGTTTATTAGGGTTTAACGCCTGCCCTCTAGCTCCCGTCAAGATTACGGGGTGAGCTTTCACCCTCTTTTTCTCGTGCCCGTGATATTTCCGGGCTGGAGTGTTCAAAAGTGACACACCAAAAAGATTAAAAACAATCCATTTCATTTATCTTGAAAATATTTTATTTCTTATTTTACATACCAGATGGCAGCACCAGTCTATTTATAATTTAATTGGGGATGATTTTTATTTATTTATTTATTTATTTATTACTATGTTTTTATTAATCTCTTTCTTGTTTGTGTGTGTGTGTTTGTCAAATACAAATCTTGCAATCGATTTTTAACTAACTTCCCGACTAGCTAGACACTTGAAACTTTTAGAATAGCCCAGAACACTGTGACATTATTTTAATACTTTTAGCCATCTTTAAGCAGAATTGAATTTATTTTCAGTTATTTTCAGTTAATTTTGTTTTGTAGACTGGTGCAGCCATCTATCAGCCGGGTCGGGAACGAATAGTTAAACGCAAGTTAACTTCCAATTAACTTCATTTTCTTTCAAGTTGATGGAATAATTAATCAAAAAATTTTTTAAAAAGTAGTTATTAATACATAGAATTGCCAAATTTATATGATTCAACAGAAAATTTAAAAAACATGGTATATAAAAAGTTCTTTTTATCTTGTAATTATTGAGTTTTGTGCCTTTTTTTGCCGGGTTGCGATATGTAATAATTTTTTAGAAGTCGAGAGCACATTTTCGTCGAAAAACGTAACACATTAACAAGGTTTTCTCAAATTTTAGTAAAAAGTACAGTAAAATAAAGTAAATAAAAAAAAGAGTGAAAATGTCAAGTTATATATTAATTGAAAATACATATGTTATATTTGCATTGGTACTATGACTAGAGATCACTGAACAGCAGTTTAGCTCAAATTGTTTTATACAACATGTCCGGAATATTGCATTATTAAGGGACACAAAAAGAAACGTATAACGCCTGGTTCTGCCCGGGATCGAACCGGGGACCTTCTGCGTGTAAAGCAGACGTGATAACCACTACACCACAAAACCACGTTCAAGTAGATAACCGCCAGTTTAGATCTAAAGCAAGTTTTGGCGCAGCTTGTTCCTCGTTGTACCTTGCGCCATAAAACTTAATTAAACCAAACAACTAAAGCAATTTTCATTTTCATTAAAGCAAGGAAGGCGTATCGATCAGGAGGGTTAAATTTCGAGTATGCTTTATCAGAGAATTTAATAATGTAAAAATTAAATGATTGCTCGTGTCGAATTTCAGTTCCTTTTGCTTTTGTCATGGAATTCGGATTTAATCTCGGTCAAAATTGGAATACAATATCCCTCTTGGGGGTTGTAAATTTCCCTCCCACTTAGGATATCGATTGTCAGTTCTTGAATTAAGATCGAACATTTTCAAGATTTGATAATCACTTTTCTAATTAAAGTTTTAGTTTGAATGTAATATGTAAGCTAATATATATATACAGAGGCTGTTCGCACATTTTTTAGATGATTTTGGTAAGCGGTAATAAAACATCGTTTGCTGCAAAAGAAATAATTGCAATTGTACTATGTTTTTAAAAGTCAAAATTATTGTCTGCGGCTTGAAAGTTTTGTTTTTATTCAAAATGGCGTTTTTAACAAAGCAGTGGTTCGAAGGCTACATTTATGCTCTTTCGGAAGAGAAGTGTGCATACTCCGTTATCCAAAAACGATGTGAGAGTGATGGTTTTGTGATATCTAAAGCGTCGATAGGTAATATCGTCAACAAGAAAGGAAAAAAACGTCAAATTGGAGCCTCAAGTGGGACAAAAATTCCAAACAAGTATCCAAGGAAAAAACGGACATCTTCGACTATTGCAAAGGTACGTTGTTTAATGTTAAAAGAAAATCCCCCTAGTCAAAGGACAGTTGCAAAATCATTAAAATGCTCGGTGCCCACTGTAAACCAAATGATAAACGTTGATTTAAATCTTAAGAAAGCGAAAAAACGCAATGTGCATCGTCTTCTTCCAAATCATATCGCTGAACGGAGGACACGCTGCAGAATTCTATATGAGAAACACTTATCCAAAGAAAAATGGAAAACAATTGTCACAATAGATGAATCATGGGTGTATTTAAATGATTGCAACAAAAAAAGAGCCATTTATTATCATAAAAGGGGAGAAAAAAATTTAAGCACATGGTTCAAAGAATCGAAAGAAAGTTTTTCTAAGGGATTCATGATTGTTGCTGGTTTTTCTTATAATGGCAAGTTAAACATAAAGAGAGTGGAAAAAATGTCAAGATTAACTCCAAATACTATCAGGAAATTATTTTATCGCCAATTTTTCTGAATGAAATACCATCGCTTTACCCTCAGTGCCATCAATCTGTGAGACTCCATCACGACAAAGCTAGCAGTCACACATCAAAATCCACTGTAAATTTCCTAAAAGAAATGGAACAAAAAACTGGTATCAAGGCCATACCCTTCACTGGTATCCCTACTAAATCTCCCGACGTATTACCTATGGATTTTTGTGCTTTCGGACTTTTATAAATCTGCATTATCCAAACGTCGTCCCAAAAATCCTTACAGGACTCTGGAAAGCTGTTCAGGAGGAATGGGATAGAATACCTCTTCTGACACTTCAAAAGGCATTATTATCCTGGAAATTGCGGTGTCGAAAGATAGTTCAGAATAAGGGATGTCAAATAGAACATTTAAAACACAAGAATTTTATGTAATTTAGTTTTGTGAATACAATATACATCGTCTAAAAAATGTGTGAACAGCCTCTGTATATCTATATATATATATATTTATTTAGACGTTTATATCCAAGGTTCTTAGAATTCAAACACTGATGTTGATTTTTAAATTGTGTACATATTGTTTGTATTCAAATAACTCTGTACGAGAACAATTTAAAAATTTTCACTGCAGTGTCATGTGAAAATTTTTAAAAGTTGAAATATCTGTGAATTTCTCTCTTACTTGAATCTATAGTGGAACCTTGATATAATCGAAGTTTTTCCATTCTCTTTGAACCTGCCTAATACTCTCATGTCGCCAGTGGCTCACCCAGGGGGGGGGGGGCGTCAAGGGGCCCTGCCCCCCCAAAGAAATAGAAATTGTATTATGAATATTGATTTTGCATTATAAATATTTTTATCTGTTCATTTCGGCCCCCCCCCCCCCCGAAGAAGTGCGCCACTGCATGTCGCGCCTCTGGAAGAGTGTTACTTCTCCAAAATTTTCGATTTTGAGATAACTGCACCACAATGTTCTATAATAGGGGTGGGCATTAAGTCGATCGCGATCGACCGGTGGACCACCAAGACATTTTGGGGTGACCGCCTTTACTATGACCTAAGATGTGCATACTAAAAGAAACATATTTATGGAACACCAACGCCAGCTAAACTGTAGATTCGGCTTTTCACAATCGATGCGACTGTGTTTACTTAAGCAAATGATTCGATGAATGTGTAGACGACACATGTACCTTAATTGGAAGCGCACGATGACCACGCCTATGCACTGGGTGGACCGCAACACCTTGAAAAAATTAGAAGTAGTCTGTACCCTGGAAAAGTTTGCCCACCCCTGCTCTATAAGAAGTGCTTCTTACTCTCGAATAATGTTATAAGCCTATTACCAACACAATCTCCTAGATGGCACTTATTACCCTCTTCCACAACTAGGCAACTTGCTCATGCGCGAAGAATGAAAATAAGGGTTGAAAATTATTTTCGTCGTTTGCATTTTGAGATAGAAATTTGGCAATTTCAGAATAATCATCAGTTACTGTTTTGTTTTGATTGGAATGTAAAATATTAGATTTATTTTGAAAATGGCCCCTAAAATTGATAGAAGGCTCGAAGGTTAATGTAACTGTGCTTCTTAACAACAAATTATAAAGTGGTGTAAAAATCGTGGTTATGGCATTTCAAATAAAGAAAAAGGTATTTACAATATATTAAATTTTAAAGGAAAAAATGTCTAACAGAAAGTTAAAATGAAAACATGACAGCGAAACCTTATCCTAAGACTGTTCGAACACAGGTAAATATCAAGAAAGTGAAGTCTCTGATCCTAAAAGGAAATCCACCGACTCAAAAATCCATTGCATCGAAACAAGGAATGTTTTCTGGCACTGTAAGTAAAATTATTCATAAAGATTTGAGGTTTTAAAAAAAAATGTTTAAACCTAAAGTTCATCTGCTTTTGCCAAAGCATATTGCTGAAAGAAAAACAAATTGTAGAAAATTATATAAAAAAAACACCTAGCTGCTGAAAAATGGAAATTTGTTGTAACACTCGATGAGGCATGGGTGTATTTAAGTGACTGTAATGAAAAAAGATCAATTTTCTATTGCTCAACTGACGGGAATGACCGTACGAAATGGTGTCGTAAGCGCACAGAAAAGTTCCCAAAGGGATTCATGATAGTTGCAGGATTTTGTTACAACGACAAAATAAAAAAAAAAAAGTCTCAAGTAAAGTCAAAATTAATTCACTCTACTATCAGCAGAATATTTTAGAACCAATTTTTGAAGAAGAAATTCCAGCCTTATATAGAAAGGACATTGATAAAGTTGAGCTTCATATGGACAGAGCCTCTAGTCACACTTCTAAATCAACTGCCGCTTATTTAGCAAAGAAAGAATCAGAAACAGGAATAAAAGGGATCCCATTTAATGAAATACCTGTAAAATCACCTGACGCTTCTCCAATGGACTTTTGCGCTTTCGGGTTTTTAAAATGAGCCTTAGGAAAACGGCATTCAAGAACACCGGACGGACTTTGGAAAACGGTTCAAGAGGAATGGGGTAAAATTAACATGACAGTACTAAGAAAAAGTTTACTTTCATGGAAAATTTGAGCTAGAGCTATCACCAAGAACCATAGCTATTAGAAAGAGGCAAATCGCCGCGAAAAATATTGCATTTATACATAAAACTGAACTATCAAAATCGTTTCCATAAAATTCGAACGACCTTCTGTATCGAAGTAAATTTGTTGGGTAGTTATCTTTAATGCAACTATGGGGTTTAATGCTCAAATTTTTAACTAACTTACACACACACACACACACATATATATATATTATGTGTGTATGTATTTATTTATATGTATGTATACTATAAAGGAAAAAAGTACTTGATTATAGTTTTATTTCAAAATATCTTTATTGTGAGTGCGTGAAACTTGACTAAATATTAACAAAGTGCATTTTTACGCAAACTAGTACAGCATAAAATTGGCCAGGTAAACTGTGATTATTTACAAATACCACGGTATGCTAATTTTAAAGAGGGAAAAATTTTTGAACATAACTTTATAATTTTAAAATGATCAAAAGATGATAACAAAACTTTATAATTTGTAAAAAAATGAAGCTCATTATTTTCTATAAGAGCTTTAAACCATATTGGCAGAGAATTCTCTTATGAAAAAAAGATCTATCACAAATTAGCGTCTTTCTTTGCTTTTATTTTGGAATATAAATTACTTTGTTATTTATTTATTTATTTATTTATTTATTTGTCATTTCCTTCTAACATTTCGTTTATGCTACTAATAACAATTTATTATCGGAACTTTCTTTAAATTTGCTGTTTCTATTATTTTTTCCTTCGGTGCGTAAGAAAAAGTCGTTCTCTACATCCTAGTAGTTATTTTAGGTCAGGAATTTTCCACGTCTATATTCATCATTAATCTTGCAATGTTATATGTACGGTATTTTGGTACTTTGCCGATAAAAAACAAGAATACGAGCATCAACGTTGCTTTTGATATTTTACCACACAAATTTTATTTGCAGGCGTTTCTGAAAAGCACGTTGCAGAGAAATTTCACGTTTTGGAAGTTATTCTAATGATTATCTGGATGTTCATTGGCTTGAGTTTTTTTGCCATGGCCTTTAACTTGATGTCTTATATCGTGGGCAGAGTCCTTCTCGATAAGCTGGATTGCAAGTGCGGAAAGAGAACATCGGCAAAAATTAAAATGCAGCGACTTCTGGAATTAATAAGGGACCTCAACTGGCAGCTTGTCAAATACAAACCAGACGTAAGTCACGAAACTCATACTTAATATTTGCCAACAATTAACCTGAAAACTTTTGGTTACACCGTGATTTTTGAAAAGAATCATATTATGGTGTCGTTTCATTAAGTGGTTCTTGTTGTTTCTAATGCTCTGGCATCCGAATATAAATTTAGATGAGATCCATGAGGTTGTTGACTCGGGCAAAATCAAGGACGAGAAGAAGGATTGTGATGAGATCTTCTCTTGTAAGGCCCAGACACTCCAAAATGTGCTCCGGGGAGGCCTGCCGGACATGGCACTTAGTGTAGGTGGAATATACCTTTCTCCCCTTGTCAAAAGAAAGGCTCCTGGGGTGTCTACCAGCAAGTCTAGAGAGTGTAGTTTGGAAGCTTCTACCACAGTTTAGTAAAAGGGAGTGCCAGGACGACTGTTTTGTTGATTCATTAAGTAGTGTGATCTTTAGATAAAATTATTTGCTTGAACTCGTAAATTTATTGAGCAGAAAAGAGGAGTATTTAGAAAAAAATTTGATGATAGAGGAAGTTCAATTCTAACTCTCGCTTCACACTTCTGTACTCTCCACTTTATAATTGCATTCGCTTGCTCAGATTACTCTTTTCGTCTTTTTGAAAAGTCGTCTTTGAAAATTTATAACTTCATAAACTATGATTAAATTTAGAAAGTTTAAATAACGGTATGGATATCCCCTAAGATATCCTCGCAGCATAACTCCGCAGTGGTAGCGGTGGATATCGCGATCTCAGTCGATGATAATTGAACACAGCAGCGAGAGATTTATTCTTTCAGTTAAATAATGTTCCAAATTGTCGAGTGATACTGAAATATTTTTGTAGTGCCTTCATCACCATGCTTCAATATTATGTTTATTGTAACTACTGTATTATTGAAATACCGAATCGTGTACAAAAGTCATAGCGAAGAGAATAATTCTATGACTTTAAATGGAAAGTGGAATCTACTTTCAAACCTTTTAAAATTCCAGTATTATCGACCAACCTACAGAGAGTAGAATTTCAGTTGAATACCTGAACTTATTGACATCATTACCGCTATCTTACTTCTGTTTCTTTTTTCTTTCGCCCCATTATCAAAGCATGTCGGTTTAGGTGCTGTCTAGAGCAGCGGTTCCCAATTGGTGGGTTGCGACCCACTAGTGGGTCACGGAAGGGTTACAAGTGGGTCGGGACTCGATCCTAAAACTATCAGAAACCATCGAACAAACCATCAGAAAAGATAAGAAAAATCGAAACAAATCGAATTGTGTTTTGATTGTTTTCTTGGTTCTTGATTTTTGACATCTGGGGCAGACAACAGAACCACTATATCCCTCCCAGAGGATTCACATAGTCACACAGGTGGTGCACACTCTGGCAACGCCGTTCCCCCATATATATATATATATATATATATATATATATATATATATATATATATATATATATATGCAATATTTGATGGTAAATTATATATACATAAGGAAGGGATACGATACAAATAAGGTTTTTTATTCCACCATGGACCGATGGACCGTGGAGGTATTCCGGTCAGGAAAGGTGGGTCGCCAGCTGAAAAAGGTTGGGAACCACTGGTCTAGAGCATTCGTCCCATACGGTATAAACTCTATTATCAAAGAAATAAAAATATACATTTTGGACCAATTTATAGACTATTTTTCGTAAAAAATTATAAACACAGCTTATAAAAACTTAAAAACCAAGAAGCGGATAATTGCTTCAGACGACACTCATTGGACATACACGGTACACAATAAAAATTAGAAAAATGACCAAAAAGTCCCTTTTTTAACACGTGCCTTGTTCTTTGACGGCCGGAAAGTATAATTTAAAACAATTGTCTGCTTATTGTTTTCGTTTTCCGTATTTATTTGTGCATTTCAGTGATGTTTCAGGAAAATGCTTAGCTTACTAAATTAATTAGTTAGACTGCTATGTACGATACTCAGAGACAAAAAAAGAAATATGGAGCTCAAAGATCAGTAGAAAAACAATTGTAAGAAATAAAATTGTAAGGAATAAAACAATTATAATTAAGTATAAAATTGTAAGGAAATATTCTTTATATAGTTTTATATTATACCAAAATTTATCAACGATACGCGTAGGTGAATAAGATAGTATTACTCATTAAACACGACGGAGCATTGCTAGTATAGCATTATATTTTATCTACAATCTATTGAGCCACCACTCACAGACTATTTATACACCAACTCGCCCAGGGCTTGTGCGACAGCTAACTCCCCCTTGTGGCAAAAATTAAACAAAACACGATTTTACATATTTACTATATAGTGGTATCATCTGGTGAATAGGTCGGTACTTAACAATACGTGTGTTTGATTAAACATATAATTTCACTACAACATGCCTTAATTTATCCCTAAAAATACGTTTAAAATTTTGCAGAACTTTCTCCAGGAGAATGATATCGAAGATTTCAAAAATATCCTAACAGAAAATCCACAAGATGTCACCGATGAGCTGTTGCTGAAAATCTTTAAAATCGTAACTGATCTCAGAGAACATACCTATGAGCAGCTGTCAGGATTGATGGCAACGGAAGTTCCATTGACTACCATCATCCAGCAAGCTAGAGAAGATCGTCCCGAGATTAATATCCCGGATCCGTCTTCAGTGTCTTCCACCACGGAAAGTCACGTAACATTTGACCAAGATGCTACAGCTTCAGTTGTACCCGATTCAGTAAAAAGTGAACATAACCCGAGTTCTGACTCTCAGAGAGGTAGACGGGAAACATGGGCTTATTCTGAAAGTCATGTTATCGTTCCGATGAGCTCTAATATCAATCTAGAAGAAGCTCGTAGACGACTGTCTGAAGATAATGAAGCAATCACGAAAATGATGGAAAGATGGGACTTGAAGAAGGATGACGAGGAAGTTAATCAAAATACAGATGCAAATCAGAATGCAGATGTTGCTGAAGAATCCTCTGGGGCCAAACATACTTCTGAAGAGCAGCAGGAAGAAAAGAAAAAAGATGAAAGTTGACTCTTGCCAGATATATTTTATGATAATGCCCCATCTGTTGTTAAAACTGTTGGTTTGCCATATTTTAATACCATTTTTCCGTCTATATATTTGGTTAAAAAGTGGTGTTCTTGTTAGGTACTTACTTATACATTTCTAGTGTGTGAAAACTGTTGAATATTATATAGCAATAAAAAAATATTTAGGGGTTATGGTATTACACATTTTTAATTTGAAGTATATAAAAGAAATGGGATTTTTGTTTCATCACTGCATAATTTTTTACACTACACCAGGGCTCAGTGTTAAAAGTAATTATATTCTGTAACAAAAAGCAAATAAACTTCTTGGAAACTCGGCTTTAGTTTACAAATAAAATTATAATGACTAATACAGATATAACTACTATTAATTAAAATACAAGGTGCGATCATTAATTTTCAGGACTGATTTAATAACTCCAGAAAATATTACATGAAATGCATATCCATTTAATATGTTTCGAAGTAACTCCCACCTGCCGCAATGCACCTCTGTGCTCGGCCATATAAGTTTCGGAAACAACTTTTAAAGTCCTCTTTCGGAATGCTCTTTAAAGTGGACGTCACCGTTTTCTTGATGGCTTCGACATCCTCAAATCTTTTACCCTTCAGCAAATTGGTCCAGCATGAGGTCGTGGAGATGCAGCATCCTCCATACCCTCCGAACTTAGCACCTTAGCAGACTTTTCTTGTTCCCAAAACTGAAAGATTAGCTGAAGGGAACAAGATTTGAGGATGTCGATGCCATAAAAAAAACCCGGCAACTTCCACATTAAAGAGCATTCCGAAAGAGGACTTTAAAAGTTGTTTCCGAAACTTATAAAGCCGAGCACAGAAGTGCATTACGGCAGGTGGGAGTTACTCCGAAACATATTAAATGGGTATGTATTTCCTGTAACATTATCTGGAGTTATTAGATCAGTCCTGGGAATTAATGGCCGCACCTTGTATTATATGGAGGGCTTACTGAAGATAATGAGGAGGTCCCACGAGTGACGGAAAGAAGTAGCGCGAATGAAGAAGACGAAGAAGTAAATCAGGGAGCACGCGCACACACACGCATTATGAAGATGCCAATCCAGAATCCTTTGACTCCAAAGACACATCCGACGGCAAGAAGAAAATACGAAACGTGAGAGATGATTCACGGCAGATGGTGTGTGTACGAAAACGTACCTTCTATAGTTGAAATTGTTGGTTTTCTATAATTTTAATACCCTTGCCGTCTGAATATAAATTTTAAAAATAAGTACCTTTGTAGCTACCTATATAAAAACCTTTTTAGGTACCTAGATAAGGGACTTTTTAGGTACCGAGATAAGGGCCTTTTTAGGTACTATTTCATTTTTCATTTATCAAAGTTGTTAATTGTAGCGTATTAAAAGTAGAGGATAAAGGCCAGAGATTCAGAAACTGCGGGTCGCGAAAATAATTGGAAGGATCGCGGATAAATTCAAGTAAAATCATATTGAATTATTTAATTAAAAACACAGTGCATCATATTGAATTGTTTAATTAAAAAAATATTTCAGGTAATGTCTTCTTAACGAAACTACCCTGCGTTATTACTTATAGTTGCTTACATCTTTTTTTTTTTTTTGACGCATCTTGGTTCTTTTCTGTTTAACTGTTTACTGCTACTGGGTTTAGAGCGCTGCCAAAGTTATAACTCGCGACGCAAGACGGACACATTTTCTCTTCCCAGAGGACCGTTATTGAGAAACGTAATCCTACGTTAAATTTATGCTTTAAATATTGCAGAATTACATATTTTTAGAATTTTTTATATGTTAAAAAATATGTAATGTGATATTGCTGAACAAGGTGTCAAACAGTCTTACAAGGGTATACTTACACTACCTCCATTCGCTTTTACTTGTCTGTGTGAGACTTGGTTTTCAAAATTAGTAGCTTTAAAAGCCAAGAAACGATTAAGACTTAACCTAGAAGATGATATGAGAGTAACGCACCCAAACGTTGAACAAATATTATCTACGGTCTAGGCTCCCCCTTATTACCATGTTTTTATTAACTTGCTTTCTTGTGTGTTTGTGTGTGTGTTTGTCTGGTACAAATCTTGCAATCGATTTTTAACTAACTTCCCGACTAGCTAGAGATTTGAAACTTTTAGAATAGCTCAGAACACGATGACAATGCATTTTTTTAATACTTTTAGCCATCTTTAAGCAGAATTAAATTAATTTTCAGTTATTTTCAGTTAATTTTGTTTTGTAGACTGGTGCAGCCATCTATTGGCCGGAAAGGGAACTAGTCAAATGCAACAAGTCAAACAAGTAAAATGCATGTTAACTTTCAATTAACTTCATTTTCTTTCAAGTTGATGGGATAATTCATCAAAAAAATTTTAAAAAAGTATTTATTAATACATAGAATTGTCAAATTTATATGATTCAACAGAATATTTAAAAACATGGTATATAAAAAGTCTTTTTAATCTTGTAATTATTACTATTTTTCTAGATTAGTTTATGTAAATAAATGTTTATAATTCCCAATGTTTTGATATGAACCTTAAAATTTTGAAATCCTGCTCTTTTAATTTTCGTTAATTTTTTCCTGAATTAAATACAAATAATATTAATTTTAAAATATAAAGTTTGAGTCACATGGGATTTGGCTAAAACAAGGGTAGAAGTAAGCAGGTCTTTTTTTTAACGTTATTATGCTAAGTAAATGTATACCCAAAATCTATGATTCATTGATTTTTATCAAAATTTTCTTATTCAGCTATTTTTTTTGGTTAACATTTTCGTGATTTTTTTAAAAACAATTCTGATACTACATAAAATTTTTCATGGGGATCGAATGATTTTTTATTAAAATGGAGTGGGGTCAAGGTTGAAAAAAGTTTGCTCGCCTCTGATTTAGACGTTTCAAATACACTATATACCAATAAGTATTTGGATAATATCGTGTAGGAAGCAACATTGGCATTAATCGCATGCGAGATGCCACGAAGTGCAGAGTTATATGATTTCGAGAAAGGTATAATCGTCGGGTATCACAGAAAAGACCGATCCTTAAGGGACATATCTAGCGAGCTGAATTACCTCAAATCGACAGTGGCCTATGTGATTCAGAAGTGGAAGGTGAGCGACGATTGTCGGCATGTGTCCCCAGTCGGCAGACCCATGAAACTGGGAGATAGAAACCGACGGGTGCTGTCCAGAGAAATTCGGAAGAACCTCACCCAACCGATGGCCCAAATACTCCAGGAGTTTCAACAGGCATCTGCGAGTGTTGTTTCGATGAATGCCATCCGTAAGGAAGCACATCTGCTTGGTTTTCATGGTCGTGCTGTCGCCCATAAGCCTTTGATCAAAAAATCCAGCCGCGCTACTCGGTTAATGTGGTGCAAAGCACTTCGAAAGTGGATCATAGATCAGTGGAAACGGATTCTCTGGAGCGACGAATCAAGGTTCACCCTCTACCGTTTGGATGGCAAGGTCGGGGTCTGGCGTTTGCCTGGTTCAACTCAAAACTTTCGATTTTTCTTTGTTCTCTGAGAAAACTATGCCAAAGAAAAAGAGCCATTTGTCAGCTCATACAAATTAAAATTTATCACACATAACTGTAGATAAACAGAGAAAAATGAAAATGTTCTGAAAATTTAAATTTGTACACATTTTTCTGAACTGATAAAAATAATATTAATTACTGAGCCTTACCATAAAACTGAAGCAATCCACTTCGTCGAAATGCAACCGGAAAAAACTAAGTTCTTCTTTAAAGATTTGATCCCTTAAAGAGCAGTCACTTGAGAAGAGAGGTTATTTTTCCAGCGGGGGTAGAGAGTAACGCACGTCAGGATCAACGGGATCTCACCTCCTTTTCCAGATTGAGTTGAGGAGGAGATTATCTACAATCATCACCTTCTCTTTGCCAAACATCGATACTTGCCCCAAAGAAGAGCTGTCAATGCTCGAACAGATGTCTCTTTCTGCAGATTGGTGATGGTTTAATACAAAAGCAGAGAGAAAACTGAACATGATAGTTAAAATAAACGAAATGAAGGGTACTGCCCAAGATGCTCAGATATATTAAGGTCAAAACTGTAAAGTTATGTCACCGGTCACTTTACAAGTTTCATAATGCATGATTGAATGTTACCCGCCTAGGGTTTTTACCGTAACCCCTGAGTCTTCCGTAAGTTTCCGAATTTTCTCGCTTTTATTCTTTATGCTTCAACGCCCCCTATTTATACCAGAGGCAACTACTGTCCCCCCCCCTGGATCATCTACTGCTCCGGGGGCGGGGGCGGTATCACCCACTTTGGGAAACTCTGGTCTAGACTTTGTCCATCCACGGGAGAATCTGCTCCCTACATTGCAACGCCATCTTTCTTCCTATACATATCTAATTTCGCAAATAAGATTTCAACTCGTAGCTTCTTTACTCATCTGGAAGAGAGCAATAAAAGGCTTTGCGAAAATTTTCAAAACTTGGGATTGGAAAGGAAACATAGGGAAAAAATGCCTAGCTACTAAACAATAATATGAGGCGGTGAAAGGCAAAGTGGTGTAAGTCAAAAGCGTTTTACTGCAAAAACTACAATAATTCCACTATAAAATGAACAAATTATAATTCATAATAATTATTTGCAATTCCACTATAAACTGAACATGGAGATTACATTTTTGCCCTCAAATAAAAAAAGTTGAAAATGTGACTTACACCACTTTGCCTTTCACCGCCTCATATAGTACTTGACATATATTTTATTTTAATTTGAAACTAATCAGGTGTTTTTGAATAGAGATCTGTATTTCTCCGGCCGGAAGGAGAGCAGTTTGGCCTAACTGCAAGACAAGGACCTCAAGATCCACTGAAGCAAAGATATAGAAGGTACACAGGCGAGAATTTAAATTTTGCTTATGAAGATCATTTTAGTAGGCAACACGTAGTCCTCCTCCACAGTTTCTTTAAAAACTAAATCACCCATTTCCTGCCTTAAACTGGATGAGCTTATCATCTGTCGGCAGTAAGCATAGTGCTTTAGAGATAAGTGAGAAGAAAGACTGTAATCTGTCACGTGCTCACTTAGTTTCGGTCTCAGACGCACGTTTAGGGATATTTTTCTATTTTTATCGCTTAATATGTTTCTTATCTGGCCTTTCTGTCATCTGGTGATTTAACTGACTGCATCGTAGATATGTGAGTGTATTTGGAGAACACTTTACACATTAATTTTAAACGGCTTGATGTAGGGTATTATGTAGCTTCTGAATGTGTTTCCACCATGAATCTTTGTCAAACGTCCTTTATCGTTCTTTTCCAGAAGTCGTGTTGCTGATGACTGTTTGTCTCACAAAAAAATAAATAAAGAGAATCCTAGCATTATGGATTTCCTGCCGACTAGATATTCTAGTGGAAAGAATGAGTTCTTTTTAAATAGTATATAAATTTTAAAAGAGAACAGGAAGGACGTTCTTCGAAATATAAATTTTAAGAGAAAATTAGAACGTTGTTTGTTGCTCTATGTATTTTAATTCAGAGACAGAGGGTTGTTTGTTAAATACGGAGGATGGAACTTTAATAGTGGCAACTAGGTATATACAAAGTATACACAAGAGATACAGGGACGAAACCTTTATAGTCCTTCAAAGTAGTAACCAGCATGGTTTTGCAACCGTTGCTAACGTCTTGGAAACTTCAGGACGCCATACGCAGCACCTGATGTGTTGATCCTTCGAATGGAGCGGTCTACAGCCTGCAGAATCTCTGGTGGAATCCACGGAGAGGTTCCTTCATCTTAGGGATGAAATCAAAGTCACAGGGCCATAAATCCGGGAAATATGGTGGATGGTAGAGCATTTTCCAGCCCCAGCAAGCAAACACATCAGCCACAGTGTGCGCACAAGCATTTTCCTTCCATCAATACGATGCAACAAATTATTTCGTACGGTAGACCGGTAACTAAAACATGGCTGGTTCATCATGGCTGTCACTGTGGCGTGTGATGTTTGTGGGGAGAACGCACTCGCTTTGAGGTAAGGCAAGTATGGGAGATACATGTACTGTCCGACCACGGAAACAAGGTCCCTGGAAGCTGTTACGCATGCGCGAGAAAAGCTAGTCTATTTAGAAAATAGGGGAAAACGTCATATTTTCGGATGTGTTTGTTTGTGAAATACGGAATGTATTTCAGGCTGCTTTTGTCCGCAATTTTAAAGTTATTTTTTAAAACTTTATTTTTGATCGAATATGTGAATAATAATTTCAAAATAATAAAAAGAATGAAGCAAATCTATTTAAAAAATAGGAGTTTTATAGGAGTGGATATTTTCGGATTACATCACAATCAAAATTATCTAAAGCTGCGTTTTCGGTGGTTCTTTTTTTCTGAAGTTTCCTCGGAGATTCAAATTTTGGAGTTTCTTCACCCTTTGCTTCTCTGCGTATTCTTTTTACACTGGACATTGATATCCCGGTCATTTCACTAGCTCTCTTTAGGGATTGCGAAAGTGGAACAATAACATTTCCTTGTAGTGCTTCTTTATCACACAATTTAATTACATTGCGTATTATACGTTTACAATCACTACGGAACGGCTTATTCCGAGCAGTTGTCTTGGGTAAAGGATCCATTAATTTCAATAAAAAAATCAAATTAACAGACGAGGAAAAAGCAAGCAAGCGCAGTTAGTAACCGATTCTAAAGAATGTCGAGAGACTACGAGACTTTTCCCCCTCCTTCCTCAGCAGCCTTACCTACAGTGTGAATAGAATCGTCTTGGCACTATGCCAACCGTGGTTCTTCGTAGTGTGGTCGGACTTTTGTAGTGTAAGCTGCTTTTCCTAGGTTCTGCTGCGTGGGGGGCTCTACAACATTGTTGCCACTATTAAAGTTCCATCCCTCGTATACACATTACGATAAATAGAGAACTAGAGATTTGTTTTAACCCTGTATTTTAGGAAGGGCATCTTCAGAGAATGAGAGTGAATGAGAGTGACCTGTATTTTAAACAAATAGATTTTTAGAGAGTGTCAGTTAGTTGATTCTTAAATCTATGAATTTTAAAGGGAAAGAAAGTCATTTCTTTATCTCTTTAAGTTTCAAGAGTGGTAGTGAGTTATTTTTTTTTATACTATGAAATTTAAGAATGAGAGAGTTTTAAGTCTGTGAATATTAAGAGAGCGAATGACTTGTTTTTTAAATTTATAAATTCGGAAAAGGGAGAAAGAGTTGATTCTTTAAAATTCTAAATATTAAGAAAGAAAGAGTTTTTAAATCTAAATTTTAGGATACAGAGAGATATAGAGAAGCATATAGACAGCCAGAGATGAGGAAGTAAATTTTTAATCAATAAACTTTATGAAACTTTATTTTACCCTTTTGTCTACATTATGGACTTAACATGAAAATATATCTCCTACAAGTTATTGAAGAAATATCTTTAAATGAAAAATAATTTACTGTGGGTGTCAACTAGTTTCAGAAAAAACAAGGGCAACTATTCGGTACCAGAGTCTTTGGCTGATAGGCATGGATGTTTGTAGCCGTTTGGAAATTGCCTTAAACAGTAGGTCCCTGTCTATTTAGTCCTCGTGTTGCACAAAATTATCATAGAGCTTTAAAAATTAAAGAAAACCGACTTTTTGACCTACGACCATTATAAATCACTGTCTCTACGTATTAACGTGTAACTTACCTTTGTACTCAACAAGCAGCATCTGAGCACCAATTCGCAGGTTCTGTATTCCGTCCATAACTAGTTGTCCATCTCTTGTGACTACTTTTTGGAACTGGATTGCTTTTAAGCCTTTGAACAATATTAATATGACAGGAAGAAATAGAATAACAGGTAAGTTTAAACAGGGATTTTAAACACGTGAGTTCAGAAATTTCGAATTTTTCTAAAACTAAAATTAAAAAAAAAACAACTGTTGAAATCATGTCATACACTCTCATGCTTTCACAAGTTTTGTCTTCTGTCCAGACTTTACGTAAAATAAAGACTGTCAGTCTGTTTAATAATTTTCCTGCGTTTACTGCACTTCTAGGCTAAATAGGGTTAAGTACAGCTCTACGGCCTCTCTCGGCACAGTCGTTAACGAGGTATATTCATTCCCCGTCTCTGAGTCCCTAAATAATTACAAGATAAAAAGAACTTTTTATATACCTCGTTTTTAAATTTTCTGTTGAATCATATAAACTTGACATCTCTATGTATTAATAAATACTTTAAAAATTTTTTTTGATGAATTATCCCATCAACTTAAAAGAAAATGATCGGCCTTCACTGTGCACAAAATACAAGGATGTGCCGTGAACCACGCAGTTCTGTACCTCGGAAAATAACTCTACACCAAGGGACAGGCTTACGTCACATTAAGCTGAGTTAGAACCTTGGAAGGACTGCGCATCGAAGAGTTTGACTGCTCCAAACTTACTGGAAAGACCTCTTATTTCGCCAAATCACAATTTTAATATTTTTCTATTTAATTATTTTTCACTTGTATTTATTTTTATTTTTCTCTCCTTTTCTCTCTTAAATGCACAAACCTTCACTTTATTATTCTTTTTCACTTTCTTTTATTTAATTTTAATGACTTTTTAGTCGTTTCCACTATCCAAAGACTTTATAAACTGCTAACTTTTATAATTTTTTAAAATTTTTCGCACAATATTTTTGTAAACAAACTAAATTCACATGTATTCTGTTTTCAAAATCGTCAAACGCCGTTACGCTAAAGTGCAAGCATTGAATTCGATCGAAGCGCCACCTTGCAGATTTTTCTGCTTAAAGATGGCTAAAAGTATTAAATGAATGCATTGTCATCGTGTTCTGAGCTATTCTAAAAGTTTCAAATGTCTAGCTAGTCGGGAAGTTAGTTAAAAATCGATTGCAAGATTTGTATTGGACAAACACACAAACAAGAAAGCGAGTTAATAAAAACCTGGAAATGAGTCTATTCCCGCTGGTATCTTTATATACACCTCTCTTGGAATTTCCCCTGGGCGGTCTGGTTACACCTTCCTTTGTGACGGTTTCACTGCCGCGTAAGCGTCTTCATCACCTGGAGGTGCCTATCGGCATGGACTCCGACAAGGGAATGGCCGAATGGCTAGGGCGCTGGCATTCGGTTCAGATCCTGTGGGTTCGAGTCCTACTGTTGGCATGGATGTTTGTAGCCGTCCGGAATCAGCTTTAAACTGTAGGTCCCGGTCTAATTAGCCCTCGTGTAGCAAAAAGTTGACCGTAGCGCTCCAAACTAAACCAAACCGACAACAGTCTATTGAATCCATTTTGATGAATGGTCTCCCTTACATGTTCCATAGGCGGATCTAATCAGTGTCGCATCTAGACTGTTGTTGACAAGCGGCATGCCGTCATCTTTCGACAGGTGAAACAAATTCATTATAGGCTTGAATGCTCCTTGGGTGGCCTTTTCCCACGTGCTACGGGTCAACGTCGCTACACTTCCCTTCCTGCCTCAAAGATAACAAACAAGTTAAAAAAATAGTAAACAACAGTGACATCTTTGCACAACTTTAATTGTTCTCTAAGTTTCGCATTAAAGGGCAAATTAGAAAATTAGAAAACTTTATCTTTTGGTTGATATTAAAGGTTTAGGAGGGCATGTAAGTCTGTAGTTATCAGGGCCCGATTATGAACGCTGGGGGCCCCTGGGCAAATGCTATTCGGGGCCCCCCCTTACGAACATTTATAAAAATAAGAACTATCCATGGGCTATACATACTATTAGAAGTACTAGGTGCATACACTAAGGGGGTTTTGGGGGCCCCTAGCATCAGGGGGCCCTGGGCAAAGTCCCGATTTGCCCATGCGATAAAAAGGCCCTGGTAGCTATAGCAGACAAGATGTGCAGTCCTTCTCGATATTCCAAAATTAGTTTTAAACAATACAAAAAAAAAAAAAAATAAAATAAAAACCCGGAAATTTAAGATTCTAAATAGCATTCTATACAAAGCGGAACTAAAATGATCAAATATTCTTAGTCTCGATAAACCCAAAGCTAAACAAAATATTCCTTTTTAAAAGCATTAAAATCTTATTCATAGAAGTTAAGTTTCTTTTGTGGCTGCTAATATATTTTTAGATATAAATTTCAACGCTTTTTCTGTTTATAGAAAGGTTTTGCTGCTGTGCAATCATTGCAAGACTTCATTTACACAGCCGTTTTATTCTTTTCACTGTCAGCTTATTTTGAGCATATCAGACAGTCCACTTTCAGTCACAGCCTGTGATTGTCTTCAGTAATGTTAGAGGTCAGTTATTTAAAGAGACATATCATGAAGTTTTAGATTGACAGCTGCAGATAATGTTTTAAATTCCAGATCCATTTAAATTTTGATATGTGAACTTGTGGAGGTGTACAACATCATTCTCATTTGACTCAACGCCAGTTTTTTTTCAATTCCTACTATTAGTTCACATTCTCTCTCTATATATATCTTGTTCAAATTTTCAATCGTTAATAAAAGTACTTTTTATTCATCCACTCAAGTTCAAATACATTTTTTTAAACTTGTAGTGGATGACACTTGATGTTAATACAGTTTTTCAAATATTAATTCATTAATTAAATTTAATTAATCAATTTTAGTTTTAGAGCTAGAGCGTCTCTTGCTCTTGAATAGTAATTTCCCTCTTGTTACTGTGTAAACGGTAGCACTGCGTTATCGCGGGCTTCTCCCGTCCTGTAGGTTGCGAGATCGAATCCCCAACCTGACAAACTTTTTCTCTCTCTTCCCCCCCCCCCCCCCCCCTCCTAATCTCGCACAGTAGGCAAGGTTCTGGCAGGCAATCCTTTTTTTCAATTCCTACTATTAGTTCACACTCAAATTTTTTCTTTGTTGACCTAATTAGGAATTGACTTTAAAATTTTTTTTTATATATTACTTGTTTCTTTCTAATTTCCATGGTTTTCATTAGTTACTGGCCACAAACCGAGAGTAAAAAATGTTTTGTATGGAAAGAAGGTTTTCCATGTACCGTAAAATCCCGTTTATCCGGCCCTCGTTTATCAGGATCTCCGGATAATTCGGATCAAATTTGTAGATATTATTTTTATTTAATGTTCACATTGAATAATAATTTTTAACTATGATAGCAAGAACGTAACTATAAGTAAACCGAGAGTAAAAAATAAATCATGGTAATAAAATGCTTTTCGTTGAGTTGAAGAAAGCTTTACTAGACTTATCAATTCTTTGTTAAGAAATGATGTGAAAAGTTCTTTTTATATTTTTTAATGTCTTGTAAACAATGCTATGCAATTTTGTTACAAAACATAGCTTTTTATCGTAATAAACGGTAAGTCTGCTTAGTTAAGGATTTTGTTTTGCTTATTACCCATATTACCCGGATTATTCGGATATATGGGTAATGTCCTATGGTCCCAGTTAGTCCGGATAAATGAGGTTTTACTGTAATACATTTTACTTCAGGTCTAATTTAAAAAGAAAATATTAGAGAAATTTTTTATTAAACAATTTCACTTGAAGGTGGCAGTCGTGCTTATTTCTATTCCAAATAAGCTGTTCAGTCAACTAACTTGATACTGATTACACGAATGTAGTTTTTTGCGGGTTTTTTAATAAATGTAATCACTTTAAAAGTGATTGCTTCAAAACTTACTCGTTTAATAGACTGTAGGGAATATTTTCATTTTTTTAGTTGGGTCATCATCTGTTTTGAGTGTCCCGATTCTTAAAAAGAGAGATTAAGTTTTGGGTAAAGTCAGCATACGTATCTCCTAGGTAAAAGATATTATATGGGTGTCTTTTTTTTTTTTTAAATGAAGTATCACCGGGACATTAAGAGAAATTTAATGTTTAACCCTTCAGCGGGCGCGCCCGTGTACAAAGTGCAACATTTTTATAATTATGAATGGTTTGTTTTTACATATGAGGTTTGAATGTTCTAAGCAATTCCTATTTATAGCTACACTCTTTCTAATGCAGGTATGATTTTCTGACCCTTGCACCCTTTCCCTTCATTGCTAGTCGTGATTTAACCGTGGTAAACCAGCGATTATACTGGATTACAATACGACAAAAGCAGAAGTAGATGTAGTCGATCAAATGTGCAGCCATTACACGGCATCCCGCATATCACAAAGACGGACAATATCATTGTTTTTTTAGGTTTTTGGACATAATAGGAATCTATTCGCAAGTTGTCCTTAGATCAAATAAACCGAACAGTTATGAAATAAGGCGATTGTACCTACAGTCTTTGGCCTTTAATTATAAACATATCTTAATATTATCAACATTTTATATCTTGTCAGAAAACGCAGAATTATGATTTTCAATTTGAAACCAAATTTATTACAAAAGGAAAAATCAAGGTTGAAAGAAACGTTGCATTTTGTGCCACGCGCCCCTGCTGGTTTTCCAAAAAATGGCGCACTGGTTGAGGGGTTAAAGAAAATCAGTCAGCCTGATGAATATTTCACTCAAAGGCTCCAAGGTCGTAAGGAGATTTAGCTCAGAGGCTGACAGAATGTTTCGCTCAAAGAACTTTACACAACGAGCCAGGAAATTAAAGACATTTGAGGTAAAGAGTGAAACATCCCTCAACTGGGGAGAAAAATTGATAAAGTGGCTAAATTAAACAGAAGTTATTGTTGTTTTTAATGCCCCTTGGCCGGAATTTATTCCAGACCAGGTCCAGACAGGCTAGCGGGATGAGGGGTGCGACTCCGGTTTATAATGACACCACAAGGGTCGGAGACCGATTTAGACAGGTGCCACCTCAATTTTGACAGAGCACCCCCCAGGGGCGGCATCTGTGGGGATCGCAACCTTTCCCACACTCTCTGACCTCCTAGAGGGACTTTCAGGTCAACGGAATTAACTTGCCCATATTCGGTCTAGACACGGTCATTAATGGAGCTCTTCGGGATTCGATCCAAGCACACCTAGCACCGAAAGGCGACGCGCTACCACAAAGTTACCTCGAGCTTAAAAGGAAGTACAACAAGAAAGAGCATTTAGCAGAATTTAAAAACGTATGGCGTCAAAGTATTACTACCAACTATTTGAAATGAACTCATATTAACAGAAACAAACAAATCTAATGATAGGTTAGTCTCAATTTTCATTGCTGTCATCGGCTGAAAGCGAAATATTGTTGAAGTAAAATTTTTGCATTTTCAGGAAAACGGTGACAAGTATTTAAAAATAAATCAGTACCTTTGTGGGATGAAAATACTCGTTAAATTTTTTATCATTTAAACAAATTTTTTTTAATCTTAATTCTGATGGCGAAAAATTAAATAAATTGGCAGAGTAATGAAACGGAAGCATTTAATATTCTCCATCAAAATGTTCGGAATGAATGAAAATAATAACGTTGGATGATGCATTTAAAGGTTAAAATTATTAATAAAAATGGATAAATTGAAATATTTAATCAAATTTTCTCAGAATCAACTCCCATTTCGTTGCAATATTCTTCATATCCAATAAATACAGAGTGTGTCATCTAGTTTTTTTATCTCTTTTTTTACTCCAAAAATATATAGAATCACCAAAAATAAGCTTCTTTGTATTATAGAATGTCTACGTTATTTAGTTTTGAAAAACTTTCCGAGAAGTTTTTATTTTGGTATGATGCATTTTTCACTTGAAATATATTCAATATTTGAAAATTCATTTTCACTAAATTATTAAAATTTTAGTTTGATTCCTCATGAAGATAATAGAAAACCTAATAGTTTGATAATAAAGTGCATTTGAGGTGTAGAAATGAAAGAGAAAGCTATTTTTAATCCACTTTATTTAAAAAAATTACGGTTACATATATATCACAGATTTGTAAAGCTAATCACACAAATAAAAATTTTAGATTTTTGATTTGCAGTATTTTTTTAAGCCTGCAAATAAATTCCCACGGAGGCATAGCACTTAAATAAATACAAGTTTATCACTTAGTTCATTGAATAACAACAACAAAAAAATATACATGGAAAGTATTTTTCAAATATCATTGAAGGCTTTGGTCATTTGAGTAGAAGTATGCATATTTATTAAACGATTCTTGGGAAGTAAAAAATACATGGTAGATTCCATAATTTTTGAGACATAAAGTTAAAAGAAATCCAGTTAGAAAAATCCAAAAATTCTTCTTAATTATCTGCTACCAAAATATACAATAATTTTTAATCATCTGCTATAATTAGCTCCTAAAAGATGGCAAATATTGAAAAATCGCTGTCGATTAATTTATGAATACAGACATACTGGACGGAAGAAGTTTCATTACTTTGCGAACAGAAGAGCCAAAAATTTTAGTCTCTAAGATAAAAGGAAATTTAATCATGGTTTTATCATTTGTTTAAAAAAAAAATATGCGTAGCATAGAAGTAAATTTTCCTTATCTTGAAGTAAGGCGAGCTTGTTCTTACGATAGTCTAATCTTTTTTTTTAGGAAAGTCTCAGAAATTAATGAATGAATTCTTTATATACATTTGTTCTGGGAAAAATATGAGAAAGCCCACAACTAAAATTCCACTGCAGTTCAGTCCATTCTCGTATGTACAAATGTCAAAACTGGGTCATGGTTTTATTATAATACTGTCATCAAAAGTTTGAAATAATCCCAAACCATTGTATAAATATTTTAACAAATCTCACACGATTATAAATTAAGATCGCTGGTTATCGTTTACGCAGTACGCCGAACACATCTTCGTGGTATCGACCAGTCTCCTAAAAATAAACAAAGCATAATAGTCAGTCAATTTATACGTTGATAGGCTTAATTAACTTACATTTTAATCTAAATATGAAACATTTACTTTAGAAATAGCTTAAAAAGTAAAGTATAGTATACAGCAGAAAATTAGGTAAATGGTCTATACATAGGGTCAGTTTTTAAGGGATACAACAATGGTAGCACAAAACAAATACAAAATATTTTTCTAATAAGGGAAAAAAGCAAAAAGTTATTATATTCGTGCTAAAAATTCTCGACTAATCTAGCAAAAACCTTAATGAGATGACTTTACATTAGAGGTGTTCCCGTTAAAAAGCGGGTAAGTGCCAAAATTTCCAAAAGGTAGTATGTTTTCACTTATACAAGAGTTTGTTCCAAGGCTAATGGTGTGGAAAAGGAGGTAAGTGCCTAGCTCAGAACTAAACCAAACTTGCTAGGCACTTACCTTCATATAAACGCCTTTAGCCTTGGAACAAACCCTTGTATCAGTGAAAAAATTATCTTCGGAAATTTTGGCACTTATTCCCTTTTCAACGGGATCGCCTCTAGGGAATTTACATCAAGTGACAATATTAAAGAATTTGGTATGGAAATTAGCGCTCTAAAGGGTAATATACGTACCATGAGAGATTCGGTGTTGATTTCGCTGCCGCTGTTCTCCAAAATCTGTTGAATGGTATTTCGGACATCTGCTGCCATGATTGCGTCTCCACATACGTAGATGTGTCCATTCTCGGACAGTACAGACAGAACTAAATTTGAATTTTCTTTAAGCTTATGTTGAACATATTGCTGCAATAAAATAGAAAATGATATAGATGTCTGCAGGATAGTTAATATTCTTTGGAATTTTCTTTAGATATGAACAGTGAGAGGAATATTCAGAGAGGATAAAGAACTAAGGGAGCACTAAATACATTTCTCTTGTAGGACGAATCACAAAAGCTTTAACACACTTGTACCTTAAGGCTGCCGGGTACTAACCCTATTGGATTCGCTCACCTCAATGTTAACCTATGGAGAAAATTTGTCCAAAGATTGCCGACTTGGATTTAAAGATGTTTTTTAGAAATTGTATTTCATAATATAGGAAGAAATTGTACACCTTGGTCACATTTTTCATTAAAAAATGCAAATAATATTTCAAAATTTAAATTGTTCGGGGAAAAAATCCAGTAGAAGTTTTAAACGCTCCTAAATTCCTTTGGTGAATGCAATTTATAAAATGAATCCTGTTGTAAGGTGCAGAATAGTTCAGGCTATCTGAAAATACCATTTTTATTTGATTATCAGCATTTATGTAGCTGTAAATAGTAGACAAATTTTCTTCATAGGTTAACATTGAGGTCAGCGAATTCAATAGGGCCTTAATTCAATAGGGTCTTTTATTCAATAGGGCCACAGCAGCCTTAAGGCAAAGGGATTTAACTAGTTAGTCTGACAATAGTTGAAAAATTTGTACATTTTTGGGGAATTTAGGAGGGCTTGTTTATAGTGAATATGTTCTTCTCAATCTCTTGGGGGTAATGCATCCCATGAATACAATGGGTGAAAGTATGCCATTATTTAAAATTTTTGTATAAAAAAAGGATTTTTAAATATATTAAAATTATTTTTAAACCCTTATTACATTCATCTGTACATTCATCTGTATGTTCTTCTCAATCTCCTGGGGTAATGCATCACAGGAATACAATGGGGGAAAGTATGCCATTATTTAAAATTTTTGTATAAAAAAAGGATTTTTAAATATATTAAAATTATTTTTAAACCCTTATTACATTCATCTGTACATTCATCTGTATGTTCTTCTCAATCTCCTAGGGTAATGCATCACATGAATACAATGGGGGAAAGTATGCCATTATTTAAAATTTTTGTATAAAAAAAAGGATTTTTAAATATATTAAAAATTTTTTTAAACCCTTATTACATCCATCTGTACATTCATCTGTATGTACTTCTCAATCTCCTGGGGTAATGCATCACACGAATACAATGGGGGAAAGTATGCCATTATTTAAAATTTTTGTATAAAAAAAGGATTTTTAAGTATATTAAAATTATTTTTAAACCATTATTACATTCATCTGTGATAAAAAGAAAATTTTGCTCTACAAAAATGATTTTATTGTATAAAGAAGTGAAGTCAAATATGTAGAAACTACTCAGTTTATCATAAATCTGAGTTTCGGAATGAACCCAAAGTAGAAATTTTCGTAAAAATAGATAAAATTTCACGAGCTTCTTTCTCGTGTACTTTGAGTTTGTGTAGGTTTGTAGTATTAATTAAACAGCTTGTGTAGGATTATTAACATTGCAGCATAGTACTTTGATGTTGTCAAGATGTACAGTTAGCAAAGTCTCCAGACAAACGGCGGGGGGAGATATTTAAATTCATTAAGATAAACTTGGTTATTAATTAGGGATAAAACTGCAATAGTAATTTACTGAAATATCGATTGATCATAGACTAATTGACCATGTCAAATTGATTCCGATACTCAAAACCTGAGTCAGATAATTTTTTTTTCAACGAAGAAGCTCCAAATGTCTGCCCATAGATGAACAGAAGAGGAAGAAGTATGATCTTGGAATCTGATATTAAGTTAAAAAGATTGTGAAAAGAGTTTGATTACCACTGACAGAAATTTTTATTTGAAAAGTATTCAAAATTTTTAGCTATCAGTAAAGGATTTCCATGCTAATCAATCAAAATAAAATGCCTATAAAGCGTTAAGATTTGTTGAGCCAAATCTTTGAGCAATATGTTATTCCAGAATATGTCAAACGTATTTCGGTAGTAAAATAAAAATTGAATTTGATGTTAGTAGAATAGTATCCTTTTACTAAACCAGGGGTTCCCAACCTTTTTCCTATATCGACCCTTTTTAAAAGAATGATTTTCTTCATCGACCCTCTCACATATTTCTCTATAATATACGTCATACAACATAATTATTTTAGTATTAGCTTTATACTGTACATTTAGCCATAAAAGCGGATCTAATTGTAGTATCGACTTCATTTTTATGAAAAGATTCCTTACATTCTATTCTTTAAAATTAAATCATAATAAAAATGAGGTTTTTGAAGGTTTTAAAGTGACCCCCCCCCCCCCCCCCCCCCTTAAGGTCCAGTGGATTTCCCCAGTTCAGCCTAGTGTTGGTACACAAATAAAAGCCGACGGCGGCATTCGATACATATACAAAAGCGTCATGACATTTAACTTTAGATGCATGGATCACACTGCCCTATGCAAATCTATATTTATACATGTTAAAACGGATATTACATGGAGCGGATATTATATTTTAGGAGTGTAGTTGTATTATCTAATAACTACACTCCTAAAAAATTAAATTTAAGTTTAAAAGAGAAAAATTTATCATCGACCCCCAATAGACCCCTGGATTACTTTAGACCCTTTTTAAACTTCCATCGATCCCCAAGGGGTCCACCTGGACCCCGTTGGGTATCCCTGTTCTAAACAATGAGAAATATCGGACATCTTTAGTGATACCAATGAAACCTAACGGTTTGATACAGTTGACGTTAACTCATTTTTCCCGAAAATGTTTCTAATAGTCAGGTACAGGTACTTGACATTTCAGTCTAATGATTCCAACATAGTGTAAAAGTACATACCTTTTCGCATTCAGGTTCTCTAGAGAAGGCCGTAAATACTCCTGAGATGATTCCATCTTTTACCAAGGAGGACAACTCTTTTTCGTAAATATTATCTACCGATGACTGTCGACAACCATAAAACAGATATAGAGGTCCAAAAGCTGCTTTATCTATGCCGTCACTCTTGCTTTTCCTTATTCTCTCTTCCCGATCCATCCAGAAACTTCTGAACGGGGCTATACCACTACCAGTTCCAATCATAATAATAGCAGTGCTTTGATCTTCCGGAAGATGAAATTTGGGAACGCTGTAAAGGAAGTAAACAGAAATGTATTTCTTGCTCATTCTAACGTACACAGAAAAGAGACTTGAAGTTTATGATGCAAATAAAATTTGTTGCTAATTTTCTCTAAATTTTATAATTTAGCTGTTATTTTAGAAATGTAAGTTTGATAAAAATGATAGAAAAGGAAACAATGGAAACTTCGCTTTACTTAATCTATATATATAAAACAGTTCCGTAACTGACTCACTGATATACAACGCACAGACCAAACCGCTGGACCTAAAGGGCTGACATTTTTCATGGTGATTCTTCTAATAGTGTAGGGGTGCACTAAGTGAGATTTTTGAAAAATTCTTGTTAGATTTTTTTAAATTAAATTTTTAAGCTGTTTTTGTAACTTTTTTTAAGTTTGCATTTAAAATAATACTCTGAGGGTTATAAAATTTATATCACGAGAAAGATCATAAAAATTCCTTTAAAAGGAAATATATTTCGAATCTTTACCTCCATTTCTGATTTTTGGTGCATTTTTAAAGATAAATTTTAAGAATTCAATTTCTTAAATGCCGATCACGTGATTTCTTTTTCTGGCACTTTAAATAAATTTATCGCCCCGTGCATAATAACAAAATAGGCAAAACAAATATTTTTTTTCCTTGCTAATGCGGCAGACGATTGGACATCATCCAAAAAATATTAAAATACAATAAAAGATAATATGTTCCTCAAACGGTGCTATATTAACTGTACTATATTCTTTAGTATGTCTTGTTAAATTTAATTTGAATATTTTATTCTACATTATTTTGTCTATAAAAATATCCCTTACGATTTTTTTATAAATATATATATATATATATATATATATATATATATTGATATATATATATATATATATATATATAATATATATATATATATATATATATATATATATATATATATATATATATATATATATATATATATATATATATATATATATATATATATATATAAATATATTTATTTATTTATTTTGGCCTTAATTGCGTACATTGACCGTTGTATTTAATTTTAATGTACTCCGTAGCGAAGCGCGGGTTTTCAGCTAGTAATCTATAAACAGAGAGAGGGAAAGGGTGTTTACAATGTTTGATTTGTAGTAGCCTTTGAATTAATGTCCAAATTAAACATTTTCTTAGTTGAAGGAATTTAAAATGTAAAGAAATAGATAAGCTTTCATGCCTTCAAAGTTTGGCAGTAACTTGGATCTGTTTGTTTATCAGTAAAGATAAACAAACAGATCCATGAACTGTATGCGAATTATTTATAAAAATATACCAAATTTTAATAATGCATCCATACCTTGCTTTACGGCCTAGATACGTTCCTGAAAAGTTGGCCGTAAAGCGAAAAGCCGTATAACGAATCAATTATATTGATTCAAACCCATACAAATTTAATTGGATCTGTTCCTATTTTTTATAAATAATATAATTTTTAGTTCATAAAGCATTTTATTCTTTTTATTTCCTATAAAAATGCTTACATAAAACTAAAAGTACAAAACAATGTAATAATAAACAGAAAATAAAAAATAAACATATAAACAAAAAACAAAAGAAATCATATGCACATATGTATACACTAGCTGAAAACCCGCACTTCGCTACGGAGTACATTCAAATTAAATACAACGGTCAATGTATGCAATTAATGCCAAATATATATATATATATATATATATATATATATATAATAAATACGACGATCAATGTATACAACTGATGTAAAAAAACATATTTATAAAAAAATCGTAAGGGATTTTTTTGTAGACAAAATAATGTCCAATCGTCTGCCGCATTTGCAAGAAAAAAGAATATTTTTTTGTCTATTTAGTTTTTATGCACGTGACGGTAAATTTATTTAAAGTACCAGAAAAGGAAATCACGTGATCGGCATTTAATAAATTAAATTCTAAATATTAATCTTTAAAAATTCACCAAAAATCAGGAAATGGAGGTAAAAATTCGAAAAAAATTTCATTTTGAAGGAATTTTTATGATCTTTCTCGTGATATAAATTTTATAACCCTCAAATTATTATTTTAAATGCAAAATTAAAAAAAGTTACTAAAACAGCTTAAAAATTTAAATTTAAAAAATCTAAGAAGAATTTTTCAAAAATCTTTCTTAGTGCACCCCTACACTATTAGAAGAATCGCCATGCAAAATTTCAGCCCTTTGGGTCCAGCTGTTTGGTCTGTGCGTTGTATGTCAGTCAGTCAGTCAGTCAGTGAATGAATGAGTCAGTTACGGAACTGTTATATATATATATATATATATATATATATATATATAGATATAATAAAAAACATAAAATAAAATGTTTAAAAACTGTTTTAAGGCGATGACGAGCATTAACATGAATAATCATTAAGCTATAATATGCTGCCATCACCACTTTCCGCTGTTCTGGCCATATAACGAAAGACTGTGGGCCGTAAATCGAAAAAGTGCCATAATTAAAAAAGGCCGTTATAGCGAAATGCCGTATAAAGAGCGGCCGTATAACGAGGCGTAGGTGTATACTGATTTATTTAATTTTCTAAGAATTCAGATATTTGCGACGGTAAAATTGCTTTAGCTAAAGCAAGAATAAAAATGATACATATAACACACCAACCTTCTAATGAAACAAGGAATGTCTTCATCTGATACATGGTTTAAAAACGAAGTGCAGACGCCATTATGGATAGGACCTTTATTATCTGGAAAAAAAAAAGTTTGTCAAAAAATAAAGCGACTTTTCTATATCATTGTTTTTCAACATTCATTTAAACTGAATGATATTAGTTATTACTATAATATGATCATTTAAGCTTCTCCAGAATACGTGGATTTAGGTTTTTCCTCATTATGAGTATCAGTATGCCGAGGAGCAGAAAATGAGGAAAAAATCGACATCCATAGCTGTTGGGTATTCTGGAAATGCTTAGTTTTTATAGAGATACTATATGTTAGAGTTTTTATAGAGATACTATATGTTAGAGTATCCAGAATACGTGGATTTAGGTTTTTCCTCATTATGAGTATCAGTATGCCGAGGAGTAGAAAATGAGGAAAAAATCGACATCCATAGCTGTTGGGTATTCTGGAAATGCTTAGTTTTGCCTCCTTTGAGGGTATATCATGAGCTCTGGGACACCTTGTTACATTTTTCATTTTTAAAAAATGCAAATAATATTTTAAAATTTAAATTCGAGGAAAATGTCTGGTATAATGTGTTTTAAATGCTCCTAAATTCCTTACGTGGACGAAATTTATAAAATGAATCCTGTTGCGAGGTGCAAAAAAGTTCAGGCTATCTGAAAATACCATTTCTTTTTTTACCATGTTTTTATTAACTCGCTTTCTTGTTTGTATGTTTGTTTGTGTGTGTTTGTCCGGTACAAATCTTGCAATAGATTTTTAACGAACTTCCCGACTAGCTAGACATTTGAAACTTTTAGAATAGCTCAAAACACGATGACAATGCATTATTTTAATACTTTTAGCCATCTTTAAGCAGAATTAAATTCATTTTCAGTTAATTTTGTTTTGTAGACTGGTGCAGCCATCTATCGGCCGGGAGAGGAACGAAAAGTTAAACGCAAGTTAACTTCCATTTCACTTCATTTTCAAGTTGATGGGATAATTCATCAAAAATTTTTAAAAAGTATTTATCAATGCATAGAATTGTCAAGTTTATATGATTCAACAGAAAATTTAAAAACATGGTACATAAAAAGTTCTTTTTATCTTGTAATTATTTTCAGTTAATTTTGTTGCTTGAAAATTTCTTATAATTGCTCTCTTTAATACGCATTTGATCATTTTCTTTCAAGTTGATGGGATAATTAATCAAAAAAATTTAAAAAAAGTATTTAATACATAGAATTGTCAAGTTTATATGATTCAACAGAAAAATTTAAAAACGTGGTATATAAAAAGTTCTTTTTATCTTGTAATTATTTTCAGTTAATTTTGTTGTTTGAAAATTTCTTATAATTGCTCTTTTTACCACGCATTTGATCATTTTCTTTCAAGTTGATGGGTCAATTCATCAAAAAAATTTTACAAAAGTATTTATTACTACATAGAATTGTCAAGTTTATATGATTCAACAGAAAAATTTAAAAACGTGGTATATAAAAAGTTCTTTTTATCTTGTAATCATTTTCAGTTAATTTTGTTGTTTGAAAATTTCTTATAATTGCTCTCTTTAATACGCATTTGATCATTTTCTTTCAAGTTGATGGGACAATTCATCAAAAAAATTTTAAAAAAGTATTTATTATTACATAGAATTGTCAAGTTTATATGATTCAACAGAAAAATTTAAAAAAGTGGTATATAAAAAGTTCCTTTTATCTTGTAATTATTTACTATCAGCATTAATGTAGCTGTAAATAGTAGGCACATTTTGTCCGTAGTGGAACATTGAGGTGAGCGAATCCAATAGGGTCAGTACACAACGGCCTTAATAATTTAAAATTAGGTGAAATAAAAAAGTTAAAATTTTCATCCATTTTGACTTAAATCTATTGCGAGTTAACCTTTTCCTTACGGGGTGGGATAGCATGTATCCCAAGAATGTATATACAGAGGAACCCCGTCATAACGAACTTCGAGGGACCAAAGGTTTTGTTCGCTTTATCTGGTGGTTCGCTATATCCGAACCGTTAAGAAAAATGCTAGAGTTCACAAAATGTATAACTCTTTAGGTGCAACATGTATTCAATAATGATGTATTAAAAAAATGATAAAAACCTATTAAAAATGATCATTAATGAACTGAATCGACTAAAATCGATTACATTAAACTGACAGAATACTGATTAAATTACGTACAATAGAAAATGGCGGGACCAAAATTTTCGTTCGCTATATCCATGAGTTCGTTATATACCGGGTTCGCTATAACGGGGTTCGACTGTAAATATATATATATATATATATATATATACACACACATATATATATATATATATATACATATATATATATATATATATATATATATATATATATATATATACATATATATATATATATATATATATATATATATATATATATATATATATATATATATATATATATATACATATACATATATATATATATATATATATATATATATATATATATATATATATATACACATATATATATATATACATATATATATATACACATATATATATATATACATATATATATATATATATATATATATATATATATACATACATATATATATATATATATATATATATATATATATATATATATATATATATATATATATATATATATATATACACACACTATATATAACCCTCGTAATGGCCGTTTTTACAAAGGGGGTATGAAATTTCCCGTTCTAAAGAGTTAATCGGAGAAATGGGCCCCGTAAGCTAAAGGTTAAACAAGTGAAATGTTGATACAAGAAGAAGAGGAAAATTAAATTAATTCTCTACCTTGAGTTCTGTAGTTCAACAATGCTACAGTGATATGGACTTCATCCGGTGCCACGGTTTTCGAGGAACTGATACTGTAATACCGTGGTTGAAGAAGAGGTAATTCCGATATCAGAAGTGTAGGATCCAGCTGGATGGACGGAAACTGCGTTAGAAGTTCAGCCAGGTGGGGATGACGGAAGTTCTTCCATTCTTCGTAGTCTTCTAACACCTAAGCAGAACGGACGTGGGAAAATGGTAGTTTAGATTTTTCGATGACATCCGACGTCACGTCACGCGTTGGGTCACTTCCTACTTATGGGTAATCAGGAATTCCAAGCTAATTTCAATATCGGGTTTCGAAATGAATTCATATGCGCTATTGGTAACTGAAGATTTCGAAAATTTTTATCACCACGTTTTTATTAACTCGCTTTCTTGTTTGCGTGTTTGTCCAGTACAAATCTTGCAATCGATTTTTAACTAACTTCCCGACTAGCTAGACATTTGAAACTTTTGGAAAAGCTCAGAACACGATGACAATGCATTCTTTTAATACTTTTAGCCACCTTTAAGAAGAATTGAATCCATTTTCAGTTAATTTTGTTTTGTTTGGAAAGTTCAGTTCGGAAAAAAATCCGCAAGTTGGCGCTTCGATCGAATTCAATGCTTGCACTTTTGCGTAACGACGTTTAACGATTTTGAATACAGAATACATGTGAATTTAGTTTGTTTACAAAAATATTGTGCGAAAAATTAAAAAAATATATAAAAGTTAGCAGTGTATAAAGTCTGTGGATAGTGGAAACGACTAAAAAGTGATTAAAATTAAATAAAAGAAAGTGAAAAAGAATAATTAAGTGAATGTTTGTGCAATTAGTTTATATGATTCAACATAAAATTTAAAAACGTGGCATATAAAAAGTTTTTTTTATCTTGTAATTTTTCCTAATTATTTTGTGATGAAATTTCTTCAACATAGAATGCTTTCGCTGGCGTTTTTAGTTCATATGGTCTTCATTAAAAATTAATCGAACGCTTTATTTACTTTTTTTAAAACTTAGAATCTGAGAGAGCCATGAACTAATATCTGTTTTCCAAATATAAAATAAATTAGCAATGAATTCCTCTTTCAGTTGACAGACGCCAAGGAGGTAACTGGAACTAATCCGACATCTTTTGTTTAAACTTAATGAGGAATGCTCCTTAAAAAACAATTAAAAAAACATTGAAATCAGGATTTCTTAACCCGATTTCCACAAAACTCGTTTTTATACTGTTATATTTTATCTAAGGAATGTCGCATTGCAAATATAATCGGCTTAAATAAATTAGATTATAATTATCACATGTCTACTTTTAATTATATTTCCTGATTTGAGGTTGTGTATATTTTTATGTATTAGTTTACAGAACAAGGTTATAAAATTTATAAATTAAAATGGAGGCTGGAATAAAAATTTAGAGTTTATGTATAGATATTTACGAACCTCTCCCTCCCAAATAAAAAAAATAAAAATTAAAATAAAATAAAAGTAAAATAAAAATTAAAATTAAATAAATTAATAAATTAATAAATTAACAAATTAATAAATAAAACTAGTTAAAAAACAGTAAAAATGAAAAAAAATAAATACAGCATAAAATAATGAAAAGTACCTCAGACAGTCTTTTCAGCCTGAATCTGTCCCATGGATTTTTCGCCAAAGTAGACATAAGAAACAGAAGACTGCTTGTCGGCGGAGTCGTTATGTCTAAATATCGGCTGAGGTAAGTCCTGAGACTCGCTTCCGGAAGTCGATCAAACCTCACCCATTCGGTATCTAAAATAAGGAAGTGTATGGAGGACACTGATTATGCTGCTAAAACTATAATAAGACCCAAATAATGTTATAATTGGGCACGAAATACTGTGAGGTATGGAAATTAGAAGACGTTTTCATGGTTCGCAGAATAATGAAGATTTGACATGAAAAAATATAATGAGATATTTTTCGAGAAATTCACGTTGATCATTTTTTATTATCGGGTCCAGAACCAATGAATATCTAGCCAAAGGCGCAATACTACTGCTAATGACTGATGAAAATTCAATTAAACTCAGCCAATATCTAACGATATGCTAGATCACGTGTGACCCACTAGTGCATCAGTTATTCCTAGTTAATAAAGAACTTAAACTGAGTTCGATATCGCGAAATAAAGGTTTCCCCTGAATTAATCTTCTGTCATGTGGTCTAAACTTAAAAATGCTAACTTACTGGTTGGGAATGCTACGTCATTCTTTGCTTAACTGAAAAGCAGAAAGGACATACCGCTTAAAGCTTACTCTGAACGACTACAAACACTCACAACTACTACAGGATTCATACCTGCATACTAAGGTTCCGAAGACTAGTGCCCTAGCAACGCGGCTACAGTTCAGCAAAGCTTAATGATGACTAGACTATGAAATATAGTTAAACAATCTATGAATCATTTGCCTATGCCTCTGATTTAATCGAAATTTTTTCCATTCGCTTTCTACTTCCATTCTCAATTTTCTACTCCCAGACAATGAAAAATGGAGTAATTTTGATCTATACAATACTCTAGAAATTATTAATCTTATTTATGTTTATTTATGTTGATACTTTCTCTTTTACAATAACATTATATTATAATGTTATATATATATATATATATATATATATATATATATATATATATATATTTCAGAATACTGTATTCTTACACATAAGAAACTATTTTGCGCTGCTTTTGCTTTGTGGAATTTAAGACAAATGAACTTGCAGTTAAAGTTTTAAATAGATAAATTTATCAAAGCGGCCAACAACTATTTTGAAAAAAACCCGCTCTTATCTGGCTATTCCAAACAGCATTCTTTAGTATGAAAAAGGCTTTTGTCATAGCAACGTAACGACACGGTTTCTTCAACAGCACTGACGAAATTAAAATTTCTTACCATGCAGATACTCCGTTTTAATGACCTCCGAGCTGTTAATACCACAAGCTTGCATTTTCTGTAGAATGTCATTCACGACGTTTTCCGGATTTTTAGGATAAATTGCGAGGTGATCCCCTGGTTGATGCTTCAGAACGGACGCGTCAGTGGCTTTGAGGCGAACGAGAAGTGTTTGTCGGCTGGAAATTAAAAAAAAAATCCGCTCAATAATTTTTCAGCTATGGATTAAAAAATTGCTACTAGGCAGGGATTTTTGTAATGTTACAAAAAAAAAATAAAATAAAATTTGAAGACTTACTCAGAATAAGGGGCTTGCAGTTTCGATCTTGAGATCAATTTCAACGGAATAAGACTTTTGTTATGGATTTTTGAAAGCTCTGAAATATTTCAATTGATATTCAGATACACTTTTAAATGTATTTAGGATTACATAATGAAAAAAAATCGAGTAATTTTGATGTATACAGTACTCTAGAAATTATTAATCTTAATGTTCATACTTACACTTTTACAATAACAATAAAATAAAATGGTTCATATATCTATATATATAAAACAGTTCCGTAACTGACTCATTCATTCACTGACTGACTGACATACAACGCACAGACCAAACCGCTGGACCTAAAGGGCTGAAATTTTGCATGGCGATTCTTCTAATAGTGTAGGGGTGCACAAAGAAAGATTTTTCAAAAATTCTTCTTAGATTTTTTAAAATTAAATTTTTAAGCTGTTTTTTAAACTTTTTTTACGTTTGCATTTAAAATAATACATTGAGGGTTATAAAATTTATATCACGAGAAAGATCATAAAAATTCCTTCAAAATGAAATTTTTTTCGAATTTTTACCTCCATTTCCTGATTTTTGGTGAATTTTTAAAGATTAATTTTTAGAATTTAATTTATTAAATGCTGATCACGTGATTTCTTTTCCTGGTACTTGAAATAAATTTATCGTCACGTGCGTCACAACTAAATAGACAAAAAAAATATTTTTTTCTCTTTCTAATGCAGCAGACGATTGGATATTATCCAAAAAAAAATGCATATCCCTTACGATTTTCTTATAAATAAATAAATATATATATATATATATATATATAGATATATATTTTACATCAATTGTATACATTGATCATCGCATTTATTATAAATATATATATTTATTTTTTGGCATAAATTGCATACGTTGACCGTTGTATTTTATTTGAATGTACTCTGTAGCGAAGCGCGGGTTTTCAGCTAGTATATATATATATATAAAATATGTAAAACATTTATATATATATATATATATATATATATATATATATATATATATATATATATATATATATATATATAAAATATGTAAAACATTTATATATACATTTAATTGCTCCTTTTAGTCTGCGGCATTTAACCCTTCAGCGGGCGAGCCAATTTTTGGAACACCAACAGGCGCGTGGCACTAAGTGCAACGTCCCTATCAACCTTCAATATTCCTTTTGTAATAAACTTTTTGTTTCAAATTGAAAATAATCATTCTGCGTTTTATGACGAGATATAAAATGTTCGTAATATTGAGATATACTTATAATTAAAGGCCAAAGAATGCAGATGAAATCGTCTTATTTCAAAACTGTACGGTTTATTGGATCTAAAAGCAATGGATTCCTATTATGTCCAAAAATCTAAAAAAAGAATGAGAATGTCCATCTTCGTGATATGCGAGATACCGTGTAATAGCTGCACATTTGATCGTGTACATCAACTCCTGCTTTTGCCGTATTGTAATCCAGCATAATCGTTGGTTTACCACGGTTAAATCACAACTAATAATGAATGAAAAGGAATACAAGGGTGAGAAAACCAGACCTGCATTAGAAAGGGTGTAGCTATAATTCTAAAGGTTCCGCCGACCACAGCGATAAGCTTATACGGCATATTTAAAGTCGCTTGTGAACATATTACAATTTACAATTACAGTTCACATTATATACATACAATTTTACATTCACGGTGCTCTTTCAATTACTCTTACTGTTACTATTACATTCACCATTGCATTAATAACATATTACGATTTACAATTTCAATTTACATTATATCCTAACAATTTTACATTTTTGATGCAATTTCAATTACCATTTCAATTACAATTACATTTACCACTACATTATGAATACATTGCAATTTTAAATTATGATTTACATTGTATACTCACAAATTGCATTCAAGGTAAAATTTCAATACAATTACATTACTCTTACAACTTTACATTTAAGATGCAATTTCAAACATAATTACGCTTGGGTGTAGCTATAAATAAAAACTGCTTGGAACATTCAAACCTTACATGTAAAACAAACCATTAAAAATTACGAAGATGTTGCAGTTTGTACATGGGCGCACTCGCTGAAGCGTTAAATCGTACTAATTCAACTATGTTGGATTTAAAAATTTCAAATACAGATAAAGATTTGTTAATTTTTCTTCAAAAGTATAAATACTGTACGCTTTTTGTTTCTGTATAAAAATATTAAAATATAATAAAAAATATTTTCAGTGGTAACTTCATTTGAAATGGATTAATCCATATTATAGGCATTTTATTATACGGATTTCTTCAATTTAGATTAAATGCTACTAAGTTTATGAAACGAGCCAAGGTTAAGTAATCTTTCAACAAGTGATTCAGAATTAAACATGGATGTATTACCGAATAAAGCATTTTTCTCTTTTCCTCCAGTGACAACACATCGGAACGATCCGCCTTTCCAGGTATTGATACTCAGTTCAGGGGCGATATCTTCTGATGCTTCAAGTTTAAATTCTTCGCACGATGACTGCAAAGAAAATTGTACGTTGATAATCAATGCACCATCCAAAGCGGACATTTTTCAATTTGTTCTGCAATGTTTTAATAAATATGCCACAAACTATAATCACTGGTCATCCTCATGACGTCTTGTAAACATTTTTACTCACGTGATACACTTCCGGAATCCAGATGTTAAACGCATGTTCTTGGCCTCTTAATTCATCTCCCATCTCCAAAGATGTTATTCGTTGCCCTCCCATCTCATCCAAGCAGCTGTCCAAATTCTTCCCGAAATTGCAAAAATCGGGATACTGGCTGGACCCAAGAGCAAATACTGCATACCTACAAAGGACAGGAATGTATGTATCATTAATTCAATGGAATTTGGCGCTTCATTTCAAATAGAAATAAAAATTAAGCATCTCAGGTTTTGATATATTCTTTGCGAAGGCAGTGAGGCCTGATTTTTCAAGAGAAGAACAGGAATAGAATAATTACAAGATAAAAAGAACTTTTTATATACCATGTTTTTAAATTTTCCGCTGAATCATATAAACTTGACAATTCTATGTATTAATGAATACTATTTTAAAATTTTTTTGATGAATTATCCCATCAACTTGAAAGAAAATTAAGTTAATTGGAAGTTAACTTGCGTTTGACTTTTCGTTCCCGTCCCGGCCGATAGATGGCTGCACCATTCTACAAAACAAAATTAACTGAAAATTATTTCAATTCTGCTTAAAGAGGGCTAAAAGTATTAAAAAAATGCATTGTAATCGTGTTATGGGTTATTCTAAAAGTTTCAAATGTCTACCTAGTCGGGAAGTTTGTTAAAAATCGATTGCAAGATTTGTACTTGACAAACACACACACAAACAAGAAAGCAAGTTAATAAAAATATGGCAAAAATACATACTTGAGGTTTTTCAAGGATACTTTCTCCCTTCTCATGGTTTTAAGGGCTGACCAGAAATCCTAAAAAAAGAAATTTCCAATATAGTAATCTCTTAATACAGAATCCATTGGTTCAGCATGCCGGTAGCCTAGCATGCCTACCGATAACTTTCGGGACTGTTTGGTTGTACAGCTTCAATAGTTTACTTACCTGAACTCACAGCAAAAGGCTGATGACTTAAACACGATTATCGATATTTCAGATTATACGGCTTTTTTTGATAGTGATGAAATTAGTCATATTTTTACTGAATACGTGTTTTTGAAAGAAGGACCAAATAAAGGCAGATCGGAAAGTTTCAACAAAAATTCATCTAGCTCCAATACTGTGCCGTCTTTTGCTAACAATTCATTTGTATCATATTTTGTTGGCAACGACAGCATACGTTTACTGTAAACTGAATTATTTTATCGGCAGATTTCTGTTCAATGAAATTTACCTCAACATTTTATAATTGATTTCTGTTTTCTTTTTTTTTTTGTACACTATACATCTAGTCCGTATGACATTTATGGAAAATATATATCACTTTAATTGCCATCTATTTTGTTTAAAATTATTTGGTGTTTCCTACCCTATTTCAATATGATATTCAAACATCAATATATCAGACACTTCTAGAATTCCAAAAGTGCCGATTTATCGATAGTTTACGGCATATGAATATTTGATAGCTGAAAATGCAGATTATATGGAATGATACCAGAAAACTCTAAACAATTATATTAGTTAAAATATAAATTAAAGGAATGAATTAAATTAAATATATATTATTTAATATATATTTTATTATTTTTTTATTAAATTAGATAAAATATAAATTAAAGGAATTATTATTTAATTATGCCTTTAAGGTTATCTTTTTAAGTCGATCCCTTTTGTCGATTAATTCATGTACTGATTCGATAAAGTTTTATTAAGGCAAACTATTTCTTGTCTTACAAACACTTCTAAGGGTTTAGAACGCCCTCAGTTCTCCGACTAAATATCTTAGCATTTTTTAACCCGTTTGTACCAAACGAGTGTGATTAGAAGTGTAATGCATATTGATATTTAAAAACAGAAAATGCAGTTTAAATGGAATAAATTACGCCAGAAAACACAGGACCATGAAATTAGTTACGAAAATATTAATAAGCTTTCAACCTTAGCAAATTATTTGTTAAAAAATATTGTTTACTATGTGATTAATTCATGAATTGATGTTTTCAAAATAAATCATGCCATCTCATAAAAAGACTTTAAATTATGAATCTGGGAAATAATACTAAGACCGCCAATCCCACTTCTTTAAATCTGCACCTAGATTTTAAAATCATTTAAAGTTCTTCATAGATAGGTTTTTTTTTTTATCTTCCAGATTACAATGATATTTCCGAGAAATTTAAGGTTTGTTATCTTTGGAGAAGTATGCCTCGGAGGATATGACAACCTTTTGTAAATATCCCCCTAAATTGCACATACGCTAATCTTTTAACTGTTTCAATAAATATATGCATGTATGACGTAATCATGCAATTAAAGTTATGACTGAAAAGGTGATTGACATAAATTTTAATGCTTACTTTGCCATTGTCTGGGGGTTCTCCACTACCAAATGTACTTGCAATCATTACAACAAAAGTTTCACTGAGCAGCTCTGAAGGTTTATAATCGTCCATACATATTGTCTAAATCAAAGAAACAGAGAATGATATACTGCATCAATTGATTATGGCAACATATTTTAATAGTAATGTTCACTTTTAAAATATTGATTTACTTTTTTATTTAAAAAGAAAGGTAGACCCTTTTTGGGCTGTAACATTACATTAATTCTTCAACATTAAAGTTTAAATACCCCACTTTAATCAATACAGGCTCAGATAATTTAAGGTCTATAGTAATGCTGAAGGAATTCGGCACATTTGTCTAAATTGTGATGACGTTAGGTAGAAGTCAAACTCTGACCTTTGTGATGCACAGTAGCATGTGCTAAAACTGGAGTCGCACTCATTCTGACCTTCAAGGGACATACGACAGCGAGATAGCGAATAATATTACAGACAAAATGTAAAACTCAATGATATCTGTTTGCTTTTTCTTACACATACTCTGGAATAGGTGAAATATTACACCGGTACTCTTTGTAATCCGGCAAAATATATAGGTTACCATAAAACGAGGGGGTTAACACACTATTCTTCTTGACTCATACCCCAGATAATTTTTGGTCCCCTTATTAAATTCTGATCTTACAATTAAGTTCCTCTTATCACAGATAAGTTTTCTTATCACAGATAGATATTAGTGGATTACATTGGACAAATAATCCCGCACCACACACCAGGTTTCTCAGGGTTAACTCTATGTTGCTCTTCTCAGACTAGGTAATCAATAGAAATTCATTTACGGCCAGCTCTGAATATAAGAACAAGTGTGCCAGCCTTATCCGAGTACGTATGCAGACCCTCTTTTCTACTGCCCTGCAAGATGCTTACTCACTTTTTTTTATACTATGAACTCACGGATTAGCAGCGGCCCAATCATTTCACTCCTGTCCTATACTCTGTTTCATTGGTTCCCCTCTGCTTATTACCTGAAAGTCTGCAATTGAGGGCGTGGCCCAGGAATTGCAGTTGCGACCCATTTCCTATGGTCCTATGGTCTTTATCCGAGTTAATAGAAAGGGTACTAGGAGTATGCCCGATTCGAGTAAGAGAGGACAAAATAGGGCCTGGTGCAGCCCTCTGGTCTGATTGAAGACCCCTGCAGATAATCTAATATGAAAATAGCGAGTGAGAGGGTGTTTATGAATGTACATTTTCATTATTATCAGGAAGATTATTAAAACTCTGCTTACTCTGGTATTAAATGATGAACGCAACACCTTTTCCAAGCGTTTTGCAAACGTTTCTGATTTTCCGGTTTCTGTTGCAAAGAGAATAGTGGCTCGAACTCGCGACAAAGATGCTTTGGATACCATTCCAAGAGACACTGAGACAATCCTGATAGAAAAGACATTACAATATTATTATTTACAGTGCATACAAATACTTATTTAGACAATAGAAAGGTAACTATTCTTTCTCAAACCGTGAGTTCCTACACTGTAACAATGAAATACTGGTTCAGGTTAAAAACGCTACCTGTTTCAGGGTGTAAAGTTTCTGGATAGCGAATTGACCTGTTTGAGGCATCCCATTTTTGTATCTTAAACATGCTTTCGTACCATTTTAGCCATACTTCCATTTTTGTAATATACCTAAAACAGCATTTCATTTTTAGTGTACTCTCAATTGAATTATCGCCGATTTTTCGTAACCAAGAGATCACGCTCTCATTCGGATTGCCTCAGAATATGAAGTGTCCACAGCAAAGTCCCCCCCCCACCCGAAAAACACCCGTACAGCGTGTCGGCAAAGGCTATCTGCGTCCGACTCAAAAGTATAGTAAATGACTGTAAGGCCCTCTTCACACAGGAGTCCGTTGCGTAGCGTTAAGGAAAAGATGACGTTGAGACGAAAATAAACCAATCATAGGCGTTAAAAATTTCATTGCTAATCGTTTGGAGGCCTATGATTGGTTTATTTTCGTCTCAACGTCATCTTTTCCTTAACGCAACGCAACGGACTCCTATGTGAACAGGCCCTTACAGTCTTCCGTCAATTGAAGAGAAGTATTTGAAATGTACAGCTTTTACTATATACAGAAATTTATTATTTATAAAAAATTATGTACAGGAACAGTAACTACAACAGGAGGATAACTATTCTTTCTCAAACCAAAAGCTTCTACTCTCAATCGGATTGTCTCCGATTCTAATAACCAAGAGATCCCACTCTCATTCGGTTTGACTCCGAATATAACCCAGGGAGTTTGATGCACCGGGGTTGTCCTCCTTAGTAAAACACCTGGACGGCGTGGTGTGTCCGCACAGACTGCTTGCTCCTGAAACTGTCCGATTGTCAGCTCGATTCTCATCCCTCCCACGCTCATTTCTTCGTGGGGGTCTAGGGATTGGAGCGCAGTTGTGTCCAGAAGGGTTGCAAGGCTATCCTTCTGAGTTAGAGCTCAGACGGATACATGGGAAGACATGACATTACAACGTATCCCAAGCAAGCGATACAAATTTTAATTGTCAGGGACACGCTTGAAATCTGGAAACACTTACTTTGCAAGGGTGGCAAAGCTGTATTTGAGCTGTACATTTTCACTTTTGTGCCATTTGTATGAAATCCAGGCCTTATCTTGGTATTCGTAGCTTGGTTTTAGGTTATATACAATCATTTCCTGATGAAACACTGGAGTGCTTGATCCACTGATGGGTGGAACAATCCATACCCAGTCAGCTGGACATCCCCCACGTAGCTTCTGTTCAGTTTTCATGTGTTTCATGAAGGTGTCAGCTGCGGTATGGTGGTCCACAATAGTCACTTTGTTTTTCTGTAAAACAATAAATGATCACCATTTTCTTAAGAATCGCACTGGTGGTAATTTTACTTTTGATATGGTCAGTAACAATGTAACTTCATTATACAGATAAGCATCTGTATATCATTATTATTTTATAACTAGAAGGTAACCCGTCATTTTGACGTCATAATACTAATAATAACGCCATAATGGAAAAAAGTATATGACAGTTAAAAAATATCCCGAATTATCTAACAATATTGCATTTAATCCACACCTTGTAAAAGTAAACCCTTTCATTATTTTTTATTTATTTAGTTTTTCATGCGATTGGAGTAGTAGACTGCCAGATATTTGCAGTTCACTACGCGATATGAATACTTGAGCTACTTGATTCATTCACATTCAAGTTTGTTTACTTTCAGAATTCATCGCAAAAGTAAACAGATTTTTAAAAACTGTTAAATATACAGCTAAAAACATCCAATTTTTTTTAGTTCTGAATGTTTTATAGAAAAATAGGCTGAACAAACGTGATTTGATGGAGAAGATATTAGTTTTTAGGTAAGAAAAAATTCTGATCCACATCTGAAATTGAAATTAAGCCTAACGGGCTGTTTGTTTACTGAGGGCTTCAATTGAAAGATGAGTACAGCCCGGAAGTATTATACAGAGACAACGGCTATTATATATATAATTATGTATATCTACATATATATCTATATATAGTTTTATATATTTTAATAATTATCAAGCATTTTATAAGGATTATATAATTCATTTTTATTTATACTACATAAATTTAAAATTAAAATATTTTTTCTATTTTAGCTATTGAAAATTTGTAATTTTAATTAAATCATTGTCATTAAAAATTTATAATTATCGAATAATTATGTTGCTAAGTTTTATTGTTATATTTATATTTATTTACATTACTTATTATTTTATTTTAATTGCTATTAATTTTATAATCTTTTTTTGTAAATCAAAATAACCATTTTATAATTATTGTACAATTTCTTCATATAATTATCGTATATGCTGTAATTTCAAAATTTTTTAACAAATGTTTAATTTATGAGGTCAATGATCAGCCAATCACCTATAGTGCTAACTAGAAGCAAAATTTCTTTGTTGTAAATAAAAACGTTTTTAAAACCGTCGAAAATATGATAGCCGCTTGAATTCAACCTTTTGAAATGAAGTAGTGAGTTATTAAAAGGTCCTTTTCAATAATTGTATCATGATCGGTGGTCTACCATGGTGTATACTGATCGAGAATTTTAGCTACTCTTAGATGTCTAATAACTTATGATGCTTGGTGGAATAAACTATTCAAGACAGAGATTAATGTATACTAATTGTTTAATAAAGAAATTATAGAAAGTTACCTGGAATGAATACAACACAGCTCGAGTAGCTTCTATTAAAGCTGAATCTTTCCATAAAGAGACGGGAGTAGATGTATCAATACCCATCTTTTCGGCTATTTGCTAGACAAAACAAAATAATACGTAAAGTATGAACCTTAATATTCAACACGTAATTAGCTACGTAATCAGCAATGAAAATGTGTATATTGGCTATAACCCAAAATGTCTTATGGGTAAAAAGTAATTTTGACATACATTTAAAAAAATTGATCAAACTGATCCTAAACCTCACGAAAAATATTTTATGAACAGCGTTTGTAAGGAAGTACTGTAACGTAGAGTTCACCAAAACAACTGATTTTGAAATAATTACAGAGCAACATGATCGGTTGCGAAAAATTAAGCTTTTTAAAATTTTCTTTTTTAGTTAAATCATCCGATTGTTAGGTAAACCTTTTCTAGGATATCCTAGCAATTATAGAATTCCTACCTTCATACAAAATGTACACTAAACTAAACTCACGGCGCAACAGTCCGATGTGGACCAGGGCCGGCGGTACCCATCTCCGCTTTCTTGACCTTGGGGTGCCATACAGCATATATCTCAGTCAGGTGGTCAACCTGACGTGGGAGCCCCAGAGTTTAGTTCCCAAACATGCTTGGTCCTCATTTTATCGACCCACTCAAGGGATGAAAGGCTGAGTCGACCTTGCCCAGTCGCAGGGTCGAACCCTGGAATGGCAGCTTGACGCTTTTAACCACTACGCCACCGGGCTTCAAAATGTACACTACAGGTACTAATTTTGTAATTACTAAAGGATATAATAACCAGAACTTCATTCTGAATTCAGATAGCCGGTAAGATGCCATGTTAAAACAACTGGTTTAAAGCATCATAGATCCATGCTTTAAACCATGCTATACCATGCTTTAAACCATGCATAGACCCATGCTTTAATAGAACATGTTTATGAAATTTTGATAGGTTATATCTTAGGTTATATCTTTGATAGGTTACAACTTACTTTTGATAGGTTATATCTATAAGGATCACACAGATTCCTTGCGCCTATTTCCGTGGCCATGTACCAACCATTGAAAGGAGCAGCTGTGAAAGAGATTCCACCAACGTCCAGCATCATATCAGCTACTGCTGGAAGTGCATACCACTTCAGACCAAGCTCGGAAAACCATGTGTATTTCGGATGCTCAAGATCTACCATCAGAACAAGGTCTTCCGGAATTTCGTAAAACTTTGGTCCTTCCCCCGGAGCTGAAATTATCCATGGCAGAATATCAAAAGGTCCTCCTTTACCTTTCCATCCCAATCGCTGGCAGATCTGTGTAAGAAAATAAATTTAAAACACACCCTAAAAGTATAAAAAGCTATTTCACTTGTATAAACTCATGCCCACCCTATGTTTCCACACTGTGTTCAACAGATTAGACAAGTTCAACAGATTTGACAACTTTAATACTTCGTCCTAAAAAAAACTGACGATCTGATTTGGAAGAAATGGAATAGTATCATTTAATCCTGCATCTAAGATTATTGTATGCACTATTATCGTATATATGATGTATGATCGATCGAAAAATTGTTTGTGTGTTCTCTTCTTCTTAATCACTATATTAATCTCCCCGTTGAATTGTTGTATGATTATGGCTGTTTGTTGTAAGAAATTAAATTTCACAATCAGTAATTGTGATGACAGTTGAATCATTGATCAAAATAAAGCATTAGCATAAAGCGACAATTTTTTTCATATTAGTACTATTCTTGTATTTTTAAAAATATCAAAAGAACATGAAAACTCGAGTTAAAGAAGTGTAGCGTGTTCCCATTTCTATAGTACAAATTATGGTGCCGTCTTTTCTTCCGCATTAGAAGTATTTCAAAATTACCCGTATTATCTAGAGAATCAAAATTTGAAAAGAATTATAAATCTACAATTTTTAATAAAACACTAGCTTTTTTTTTAAACAGCGAATGAAGTTACGATGAGAATATTTTTTTCCACTCTGTACTTTCTAGAGGAAATTCCTTTAAAATTAAAACGTAGCCGACTAACGATTTCTCGTGAACTCGAAGACCTGCTAATTGGAACGAAAGAGTGTTAACATTCTCCTGTTTCCATTCGTTATCTCAGTAAAAGGTAATTACCCTTGTAAAGTGTACTCTTCCAGGATCTCCAATAACTGTTCCGTCTGGTTTCAGATAACCGGCAAAGTTAATTAACTGAGGATTCCACAAGCGAAAATCTTTCCTCCCAGGGCATCGTTGTGGAAAAATGCTGATCATAGACCTATATAGAAGAAATCAGAGAGCGAAATTTCGTAAGTGGAATAAAGAAATGTTTTAAAGATGAATTAAAAGTGTTACATATATGTCGACTAGTAAAGGAAGATTGCATTTAAATTTACCCACACGCGAACGACATATTTCCAGGTGTAGAACAGGTGTGTAACGATCGCCTAAAAGTGAATAATTTTATATTTGTTTCATTACAGACTGAAATTAAATTCAAAGTAAATATAAATTAATATTGCTGCTATAAACTTTTTCCTGACAGTTTCAACACTCGGGTGCTATTGTTATCAATTTGTCAGATCTGCGTTTCTGCAGTTTTCAAGCTCACCTAAATTTGCAATAAAATACATAGTATGCCTTAGAACAATTGATGAACTAACAACTCAATTATGTACACAAGAAAGAGAAAATAAGGAAGAGAAATTTAAAGATGATGCCCAGAATCAAGAAGCATTAGAAGCAAAAGCCACTAAAGCCAAAATTGTTTACAAAAGTAAAAAGGAAATAGGAAAGTGCAATTATTGTCACCAAAGTGGTCACTGGGTGAAATCTTGTCGAAAGTGGATAGCTGATGGAAAACCAACAAAGCCCAGTCAGAATTATAAGTTCCAAAGAAAGGATGATATTTCAGCAAATATGTCCTTATTGGCTCTACACGAAGAAGCATTCTCATCTGAAGTAGGTTGTTATGACTGGTTTGTTGATAATGGTGCATCAAAGCATATCACCAATAACAGCAATTACTTCACAGACTTTGAAGTATTTGAATCCCCTCATGGAGTTACTGCTGCAAATGGTAAAATCTTACCAGATGTAGGCAAAGGAACTTTAAAGATATTGACAAAAGTAAAAGGAGATAGGCAATTTAAAGAACTGAAACAGAGAAGATTAAAAAAACATTAAAAATTTAAAGAATATTTGAACAGAGGAAGTAAAATGAATTTAATCAATAATGCCTTGTACTTGTTTAAAATGCTGAACCGAGTTTTTATAATGTTTATTTAAACTCGGTATAATTTTGTTGCAAAGGATGGAATTACAGTTCCAAGTTCAAGTTCCAAAATAAAATATTTCGATAGCATTTTCAAATCAAAATTTATTTTTGCCTTGTAATAATGATCATCTCATTTATAAAAAAAAATCCTTGGTCTAATAACTGCATATTATCCTACATACTTAGAGCTAGATTTAAAAAAGATACTGTTATCCATTGTTGTTTGAAGTCCTTATTTAGATTGCTCAATGGCTTGAAAAGCATAGCCTGGAGATAAAACTTCATTCAGCGAATCTACGTTTTGATGATGGTTGAAATTAGCTAGAGTACTCTGTCCGAAGAAGTAAAGATTATGAATTTTACGAAATTAAACAACTTGTCGAGTATTTCCAGGGTTCAAGCCCTGAAAGCTGGCCAGGAGGACGTCTGGCCGTTTAAACCAATGAAATAATTACAAGATAAAAAGAACTTTTTATATACCATGTTTTTAAATTTTCTGTTGAATCATATAAACTTTACAATTCTCTCTTAATTGCACAAACCTTCACTTAATTTTTCTTTTTCACTTTCTTTTATTTAATTTTAATCAATTTTTAGTCGTTTTCACTATCCACAGACTTTATAAACTTTGATTTTTATAATTTTTTTAAAAATTTTTCGCACAATATTTTTGTAAACAAATTAAATTCGCATGTATTCTGTTTTCAAAATCGTCAAACGCCGTTACGCAAAAGTGCAAGCATTGAATTCGATCGAAGCGCCACCTTGCGGATTTTTTCGGCTAAAAGTATTAAAATAATGCATTGTCATCGCGTTCTGAGCTATTCTAAAAGTTTCAAATGTCTAGCTAGTCGGGAAGTTAGTTAAAAATCGATTGCAAAATTTGTACTAGACAAACACACACACAAACAAACACACAAGAAAGCAAGTTAATAAAAATATGGTAATAATAGGGATTTGTCCTTCAGGCGTTTTGCGTGGCTCTTGTTAGATATTTAACGGCCTTTATGATCATATTTAATATTCATATTTAACTTCAAATAAAAATTTATTTTTGCTTTGTAATAATGATCATCTCGTTTTAAAAAAAAAAATACTTGGTCTAATAACTGCATATTATCCTACATACTTAGAGCTAGATTTAAAAAAGATACTGTTATCCATTGTTGTTTGAATTCCTTATTTAGATTTAATCAGGTGTCAATTTCAGCTAATATTATCGTGAATTCATCGTGTAAAACATAGTGACGTATTCAAGTTACTTTCTTTACGATTTAGCTCTACGTCTTTTTCAGTTACTTTGACCATTACGATGTCAAAATTGTGTTGAATGAGACAGAATAAACAAAGCGACAGTTCATTAAAAACAACAACAGCAACAACAATAAAAACACCGCTAATTCCCTGTCTTCTCCCGTCATCACAAAGTGAATCGGAGACATGTTTATCTTACTCCTTAAAACCACATGATTTGTAGACGAATCCAGCGGGACGTCGAGAAATATACCTTGCCGGCGTTTCGACGTCAGTTTTGCGCGTTCTCGCACGAGCCTAATCCCCAATGCACATATTCAAGGTGTGGGTGGATTTCATGGAACAAAATCTGTGTCACTGTGACACCTAGACACGGAATGGAACACGAGTGTAAATATATTTGCGGCAAAATATAGGGCAGCTCATCCCGGTGGCGCGGAATGACAGGCGTGAACACTTTATACGCGTGTGTGAAAACTCTGGGCGGGAGCTGTTCGTGAAACACGATTGCGTGCTTTTTCAGAGGAGTATTTTCGACTGCATGCTATTGTTTTTCGCCATCAGCATTTTGAGCGGTGTTGGCCAAGATTTAGTTTGAATTTGGAAGCGATGGTCTATTGTTACTACAAGGTAAAGAAAGGCGTTCGTAATTTTTCTTTTCTTAGTGTGTGTGTGTGTGTGTGTGGGAGATGCTGATATGTGCATATCCAATAGGGATATCCTAGTTTTTTCTTTTTTAATTATTCAAAAGTTTAAATGTCAAAGAGTAATGCCGCTGAGAACTGCACCGGGACTGAACTCTAGTAATCTACTTTCTTTGTATTTTAATAATTTTAACTTCTTTGCAGCTTTAAACATACATGCATACATACATACATACATATATATATATATATATATATATATATATATATATATATATATATATATATATATATATATATATATATATATATGTATATATATATATATGTATATATATATATGTATATGTATATGTACATATATGTGTATATATATATATATACATATATATATATATATATGTATATGTATATATATATATATATATATATATATATATATATATATATATATATATATATATATATATATATATATATATATACAGTTGGCTCTCTGTTTAACGACGCTCTACTTAACGACGATCTCAATTTAAAGACGATATTTCTCAGTCCCGGCCCCTCCGACATTATGGGAAATGTTATGTTTTCACAAATTCTGTTTAAGGGCGATCTCTACTTAAGGACGATTTTTTACGGTCCCTTGAAAGTTGTTAAACAAGGAGTCAACTGTGTGTATATATATATATATATATATATATATATATATATATATATATATATATATATATATATATATATACACACATACACACACACACACACACACACACACATATATATATATATATATATATATATATATATATATATATATATATATATATATATATATATATATATATAAGGACATCCTTATTAATGTCCAGCGTACAGTTGTCATCAATTGAGAAAACCATAGCATATATTTATACACCCTTGAACAAATGACTAAATTTTCTTGCATGGATTAGAGTAGTTTGAATGCATTTTCTTAATATATTTAGTTTTAAATATCATTCACTGATGTCGCAAATGCGTTTAAAATAATCTTTTTACATGTTATCTGTGTTGCAGTTATTGAAATACATATGATGAATTTGAAAGGAAGTAAAATTTTAAGTATTTGAAACTAGTAATATGTTTTAAGTAATATTTACTCTTTATTAAAAATATTATTTATTTATGATTTACAAATACATCATTTCATGATGCAAAATTTATTTATTAACTTAATAATTGTAAAATAAGCTTGAAAAAATATTTGATGAGCAGATTCTGTTGTGATGGATTTTAAAACCGAAACCGGAAAGAGTGTAAAATTCTAGAAAAAAGTACAAAACAAAAAAAAGTCCACTTTCGACTTATAAGTTATTCAATTTAACTGAAGAGGAAATTTGATGTTTATATAAATTTGAAATTGATAATTTTTTGTAAATATATGAATTGTTTTTGTTGATTTAAGGAACATAAATAAATTTAAAAAATTTCTTTTGTGTTTGTTATTTATTTAAAATATATTTGTAGAAATTAAAAATCGTCCATTTTGCAGAAATAATTTTTTTAAGCTATATTCATTGTTGACTCTTTGTATATTTGTTTAGAAGTTATGTATATGGGTATGTATTGATTTTATGTGGTATTTGTCGAGTTTCTACGGAGAATTCACACCTTTTTCGAATATTTTTGTACTTGAATCTGTATTATTTTTACCTTTTGCTTTATTTTATCTAAAATTAAATTTTGGTTTAAATATTTCAAGAATAATTCTTATGATTTACCTAATTACTGGATTTCAAATATTTTATTTTTATGCTTTTTGAAGTTATCGAGGGAAAAATCAATTGAAATCATTTCAGATAGTTCGTTATTATACAAATAAAATAGTGATATCTAAATTTTCAATGCCTCAATTATTTTGAAGAGTAAAAAATTATTTTACATCACCTTTTTTTTGAGTTGAAATTTTTAAGTTACATACACTAGAAATCAACATTTAATTCATTTTTAAATTTAAACGACGAATTACTTAAATTAGAAATTTTTATATTAGATAGTTTACATTTTATACTACGAATGTCTAATTTTAGACTGATATTTGTTTTGTCAATAGAGTAAATAAAAAATAATTTAAGGGTTTCTGATTGCATGATATCAATAATTATCAGTAGTTTGGATTTATTATCGAGCCTATATCGATGTCTTCTTGTTCAAACACGGTATGCTTAGTCGTTACCCGTTTTGAGCTGATATCGATTTCGGAAGTCTCTGATATGGGAGAATATTATGTACCGTATACCTAATCAAAGCCTAATCAAAGGGGAAGATACTCTGTGTCGGTAACATTAACTTTGTATCGTTATCCGCGATAAGAAAAAGAAGTTTCGAGAACTTGCTGGAGGATTTTTGTAAAAACGACAATACACAAAACAAAAACGCCAATCCAATGAAAGAATCTTAAGGCTGCTATGCACTAAGAAAAAAATCGTATTTCCCTTTTCCTCTTCTTGCGGACTCTTGTGGTGGGAGGAGTCCAGTTGACAGTTCGAGAATTCCACCCCCCTTAGGATTGACATTTTCAGGGATTGTAATGGCTCTCTCTCTATGGGGGGGGGCGTTCAGCGCTGCCCCCAAATTTTTTATTTAAAATATATTTTTGTCAACTATTTACAGGTACATAAATGCTGATAATCAAATAAAATTGGTATTGTCAGATAGTCTGAACTTTTCTGCAAAGCGTTACAGGATTCATTTTATAAATTTCGTCCACCGAAGGAATTTATGAGCGTTTAAAACACACTATACCAGATTTTCCCAATTAAAAAAAATATCTTTGGATACAATTAAAAAAAATATCTTTGGATCTAAGTCGGCAATCCGTGGACAAATTTTCTCCATAGGTTAACATTGAGGTGAGAGAATCCTATGGGGTTAGTACATAACAGCCTTAAGGAGTGAAGTTATTCAATTTCTAGGGATTCAAAACATCCTTCTTAATCATCAGTATTTCTTTTCCCATTCTAATCCATTAATAGAAAATTGCATGGAAATTTATAATTATACTTTTAGGCTCAGAGCTACTTAATTGTCAAAAGAATAGTAATAAATTGTCTAAAACCTCTGTCTAGGTGGTAATGAAAATTTATCACCTTTAATTACCCGTCTTCGTACTGGTTTTAATTAGCTTCTAGGAGGAAGGGTTAAATGCCTTTTTTCATTCATACTCAGTATCTTTCAATAAGGTTAGCACCTGTACCAAGGACATTCGTGCTTACATAATGATTCCTAACATCTACTTTATTGCCTTTAGCACCAAATAGCCATGAGGCTAACCCGTATGGGGGGGGGGTTAGCACAGGAACAATAGCGATTTTGCCGGGATTCGAAACTGGGGCCACTCGGTGTTTGCCTCATGCGCTAACCACTATACATTGTTTGTGACAATAAATACTCGGCCTCAAAACCTAACTTTGACGATATATGGTTTCAGAAAAATCTCTTTCATGCTATTACTTTCACACTGTTTGCTTTCGCATATTAGTCACGTGTCGCATATAGGCGGAGTGGCACGATGTATTTATTACCTTCGAGAGGGTGACAAGGGACGTCAGAGATCCAAATTTGGTGAAGTTCCTATGCTTGGTTTGGTTTCTATAGGGATTTTCTAAACAATTTCTAAACTAAACATAGTAGCTTCACCGAATTTGGACAGTCGAGCCCTCCCCGAACGCTCTACAAGGTGATAGAGCTTTGCAGGAATCATCCCTTACGGAAATGTCTATGGTTTCCCATTTACACCATGTGCACCAAAAAAATGCTT
>OU015498.1:40798275-40820775 GCA_907164885.2 Dolomedes plantarius
AATTGTTGTTGAAAGTTGAGTAGACCTTTGCGGGTAACTTTGGCCCAAGAAGCGAAAATAGATTGTATATGCTATATATCTACAAAGGAGAATGATTATCACTTATTTATTGCAAGGGCCAATAGGTGACTGAACTGCCTTGACTTTCTCATAGTTTTGTCTTGTAGTTCCTCAATTTACCACCACTACAGTGCTGCGCTCCACTTCGGTATCACTAAAACGTATATTGTTGTTGTAAACCTATATTGTTGTTTATACTTTTTGTATACGCGCCGGAACGGTTAGGGTGGGGGGATTACAACCATGGGGGCGGTAGACGAAGTAACTCGTTTTCTCTTCCTTTGACAACTGTTGGCAGCATCTAGTAACGAATTAGAATACAGTGGAATCTCGATCGATCGTTTTCGGATACATCGTTTTTCCGTATGTGTCGTTCATTTTATCCAGTCCCAACGATCATATTGCTTTGTTATGTTTCCGCATCTATCGTTTTCCCGCATTTATCGTTCATTTCAATCGGTCCCTTGAAAAACGATAGATCGAGATTCCACTGTAATTCGAAATTAACTCCATACCGATACACCACATTTTTTTTGTGTATTTCTTCCGCAGGCTAGCTTACCGAAATTACCTCACCGTGTGAGCGCGCCTGGTCTTGAAACTTAGTCTGGTTTGAAGTTTTCAACCGGAAGTGCAATTGTGCTTCTTAAAAGAGAAGAGAAAACGGAGCGAGAGGAGAGAGATATATAAAGCGAAAGAGCTGTCTCACTCCTTGTTTGACAACTCCCTCATTTCCGCGAAAGGAAATATTGAGCGGCAAAGAATGTAAATCAGTTCTTATATAGCCTTATCTAAATTAGGTATTTCACAATACCAGTCCGGTTACCAGCAAAAAGCTACTCTGAACTTCTTTTATTAATTTTTTCATTTGGGAGGCAATAGGAGCGGAGCGGGTGACGCCTCAAGGTATATTGGTCACTCAATCGAAACTGAGGACACAGGAAAAGTTAAACAGTGCGCCGAGTGAGGAAGCAGCGGTAGGTTAGTTGATTGACTACGGTTATCTTTTCTTAGGTAAATTTAAACAAACGCTTAACCTTTTTTATGTTCATATAGAATAAATTATTAAATTATAAATTAACTAAAGAACAGATTAAGAATAAAATTAAGAATTATTACATAAATATATGGCAAGAAAATTGGGAGAGAAGCAGTGTAGGAAGGAAAGTATTTGAGGTATTCCCTAGAGTTTCTACGAAAAGACTGTCGACAGATTTCCTTGTTAATCAAGCAATAACTGAACATGGCTGTATAGGAGTCTATCAAAACAGATTTTTTGCTAAAACAGATCTTTGTGAGTGTGGCAATATACAAACTATAAAGCACTGTATATACAATTGTAGCAAATGGGCTGAAGCACGAAAAAACCTACCTTTGGGCTTTCAAAATTGGGCCCCTAGTAAATTATTTACGGATTATTATTGTAGAAGGTACATCAAGAATATTATGCAGGAACTTATGAATATACACTTCTCCCTACAAGGGGAAGGTGGATAGCCCCTCAGATTTAAAAAAAAAAAAAAGACAGGTAAACGAATTGCAAAAAGAAAAACTTCGGGACCCGGTTGGGTTGGATTGCCGTCGGCATGATTAGTTTTATTATTGAAGGGCCGTATAACCTTCGGGTGTGGACGGCGGCGATATTACTTATGTTCATAAAAATTATGTTGATTTTAATCTGTGTCATATGGATTAGGTAGTTTGCATTTAAATTCCAGTGAGTGAATAATTTCTGAAGACAATGAATGTTTCATATAATCAATGATATAATAAGCAACAGTGACGAAACTTACGTTTTTAATGATGCTTGGTACTGCTGCTGAAAACTGATAGCTTCTTCTAAAACTTCCTCTTTGGTTCTATAACTAGGGGCAGTACTCTGACCACTCATTAACGCACCTTTACAAGACGATCCAGCGCATTTGATTGGCTGAAAGAAGTAATTGCCGTTAGATGTCTTTTTACATAAATATCATATTCAAGTGGGTAATACCAAACACGAAAGGAGATTACCAATGTTAGATACGTCATTTTAGTGACAATGAAATTACATGCACACCACAGAGCACCGAAACAGTTAACCGATATTAGATACGTCATTATACGAACTTAAGATTAAAAGCGGTTATAATGAATACTGACTGAGGTATCTAATATTATTAAATTGTTAAAGTACGGAAGTTTTTAATGAATTCATGTTTGTTCGCGGAAAATGACAAAATTTTATTGATGGGTTTATAAGAGGAATCTCATTTCAGTTAGGAAAACATTTAAAAAAAACTAGCATTAGGTAATAATAATAATAATAAGGTGTTACATTATTACATAATGCAATATATAGCGTTCAAAAATGGAATATAAATAATGTGTTATAGGATATTTTGCATTTTTAACTGCACTGCAAGTTTGTGAAACGCTTTCACCCGAACTATTTTGCTCATAATGGGCTACTTCGGTCATCTTTTGAAACCCGAGGGCTAAGCACACTTGAATCTACTGTTAAAAGCTGATCCCAAACGGTTACAAACATCCAAGCCTACCGCGGGGTTCGAACCCGCAGATTCTGCTGTCAAACTCCGGTTGTTGCACCTTAATAACTAAATGTTTTAAGAACAATTTTTTGCAGACCTATAAACAAACAATACTATTTAAGAATATTTATAGGTTACTTGTTTACTATTTTACATGATAGGATGCTCATTTAATAAGCTACTGGTTTTAATAAGTCTACGAGGAAACGAATACGAGAAAATTATAACCATATATTTTCAGTTAATTTGTTTATAACAATGAATGAGGTGACTGGATTTTAAAGCATTTCCACAGTAATTTAAACACCAAGAAAAGGTAGAACATGAAACATTTTGAATGTAAGGACATTTGAAGAAACTCTTCTTAATTTCTCTTCCCGCCTTAAGAAGGCATGCGAATATTCAGTGACCAATCGCCGGATACCAATCTCCCTCAGGACCGACATTGGGAGCATCTGTGTGCGCATCGCCAAGGGCCTACACGTATCCTATCAAATATTTTCGACCCTGGTGGAAATTCCATCAAGGCAGCCACCATGCCATGTCTACAGAGCCCAGTATGACAGTAAGGTTATGAACTTCGTTGCAAGTAAAAATTTTGCAATTATATTAAATACATTTACTTATTCATTGTAAGGAATTTGTCGTTAGGACACAATTACTATCATGCATTAATATTCTATTCCAAACAACAAAGTATTCTCCAGTTTACTCGCCACTAAGCCAAACCCTGCATAGAAGCCGAAAGAATACCCCGAGAAAGTGAACCCGAAAAATTTAAGGACATATAGATACATACCTGTGATAAGCTATGCAAAGTGTCCACGGACTGTGAGCCAGATTCATAATTAGTTAGCTTGACTCCAAACTCGGCCTGCATGAAAGGGCATCTGGACGGAGCTTTGACCTTGCTCTTCTCCTCTTCCGACAGGTCGTCCAACTTTTCGATGATCATTGTGCTGTAAAACTGAGAGAACCGTAAACTGGTCCAATAAAAAAATCTTATGGATGTTTGTTCTTGAGAGAGCCCCGCTTATATAGAGTTCCGAACAAGGAATTTTAAATTGAGTTTTTCCCAGGGATAAGCTTTTATGGAGGCAATCTCTACTCATTTCCGGCAAGTTTGACGTTTGACTTAAGAGAAAAATGTGTATAGGCGACGTTATAAAAGTCACGAAGCACGTGCAGGGAGAGAGAAAGATATTATGTGGGATTTACGTTATCGAGAGCTGGAAGCTGGGATTGGTTCTGTCTAAAAGGGCGTGTCATAGAGGAAAAAACGAAAATAACGTCATCCTCCCAGCAAACAACGGAACGCTCGGACCGGTAACGGAAGATTCCCAGCTTGCCGATACTTGATCTGCCGGGTCAATTTTTTCTCTGTAGTATCGGATTCTTGACGGCAGTGTTTGCGAGATCGTCGTTATCAGAATCTAACCGTCACAAGCCTAGGCGTAGCGTCTGGGAGGGGGAGGGGCACGGGGGGCCACGTGCCCCCCAACTTAACTTTAAATAAATTAAAACGTTAATAGAATTTCAGTTAAAATCAGAAAATTGTAGAAAACTCTTAAGAAATTTGGTTTTCTCCCGCTTTTCAAACTGTAAAACTGAAGATTTCGATTATGTTTTTAGCCTGAACATAGTTTTTAACAATGATAACATAGTTTTTAACAATGGTATGATCCATAAAAAAAAAATTCAATGCTATATATTTTTCTCATTTTAATTAGATTATATTTATTTTTCTCAGTGCATAACTTTTAAATACTACTCAAACATCAAATCTATTGTTATTCAATTTTTAAAAAATCATAATATTTCATATTTTATGGACCGCCAAGCAGTCAATGCGCAGAGGAGGGCCCTAACTGAATTCAATTCGCCACCCTCCCCCCCCCCAAAAAAAAAATTGGAAGCACACTACGCCTATGTTCACAAGGTTTTGCCTGGTAGAAGAGATTATGAAGGCAGAGACGTGCTTGAATAACACTTTCATTTGAAAAACAAACTATCTCCTCTATCGACACCCCAATAGAAAGAAGAGAAAAAAATATGAAATACACTTAATAAGCAAAATTTTCTACAAGACATTTTTTTTTGCATGATATTAAAACAGTGTAATATGCTAAAGCATAAACTACTCGTTTTGCAAAATATTCCATTTTTTTCTGTGAGGTATTTAACAAAAATATTTCGATGCATATAAAGTCCATTCCCTCGTTGACCGTTTAAAAAGGATTTAAATAATATCCTTCATGAATACAACGTTGTAAAGGTTTGAAATTTCCAGTTTGTTACACGATAACAATTGAGGTTTTCCCGTTGAAAAGAGGGTAAGTGCCAAAATTTCCGAAGAGCATTTTTTCACTGATACAATGGGTTTTTTCAAAGGCTAATGGCGGGAAAAAGGGAGATAAGTGCCTAGCTTGTTTGGTTTAGTTCTGTGCTAGGCACTTACCTTCTTTTTCACACTATTAGCCTTGGAAAAAACCCTTGTATCAGTCAAAAAATACTTTTTGGAAATTTTGGCACATACCCTCTTTTCAGAGGGAACGCCTCAATTTGAAACTGAGACAATTCGGATTTAAAAAAAAATCATGCATTGTAAAGTATTATGAAAAGTTACATATGATGAATATTAAGTTTCTAATGGAACTCTATGAACTATGTGTCTGTCGATATGAAGGGTAATTTCTACATATTAATAATCAAGGGAAAAAATCTATTTAAAATTGGTTACATTAGGTAAGTGATCTCCATTTACCGGATTCCAGCCGTTCTGCCATGTTCTACACGAAAATTAATTTTTACTCACAATTTATTTTTACATACTTGAGTTTTTTAATGAGGTTTTTGGTGGCCCTGTGGTAAAGCGCGCTGGCTTTCGGTGCTGAGGGTGCTCGGTACGAATCTCGGCGTCGCGCCACTAAAATACCTCCGTTTGTGTCGTCCTTTCATAGGGGGTAATGGTGGTCCGCTTATATGGTGCTCCCATAATAAAATGGGCATCAAACTGTTGTGAATTATAGGTGAATGTCTGCAAGACAAGTGCATCCGCTTGAAAAAAAAAAAAGGTTTTTTAAGAAAAATTCAGATTCTTCTCATACTAAAGTTAACATTGCACTAAATATTACACAAATAAAGTATTTAAAATACGTAGAGTTAAAATTCGTAGTGTTTTAACCTTTAGTTTACGGAGCCCATTTTTCGAATTCCCTCATTAGAATGAGAAATTTTATGTTTGTGTGTGTATGTATATATATGTATGTATATATATATATATATATATATATATATATATATATATATATATATATATATAGATATATATATAGATATATATATATATATATATGGCTTGTGGCGGCCCAGTGGTACAGCGCGCTGGTTTTCGGTGCTGAGGGTGCTCGGATCGAATCCTGGCTTCGCACCATGAAAAATGCCTCCATTCATGTCGTCCCTTTATAGGGGGTAATTCTGTCCGCCTATATGGTGCCCCCAGAATAAAATGGGCTGAAAAATTTCGGCGTAGTATAGACGAGTGTTTGAAGGCAAGTGCATCTGCATTGGGAATATATATATATATATATATATATATATATATATGTATATATATATAAATATATATATATTCCTTCATTCTTGCTCCCGTATTCTTGGGATATATGCTATCCCAGCCCGTAAGGAGAAGGTTAAATTAATTAGATGAAACATGATAAATTCATTCTTACAAGTTGAATAGAAAAAACTTTTGACCCTAAGTTTTATCATGAAACTATGAACACAAACGTTTAGTCTATACCTTTCTTACAGAAAATCTTGACCTTATATTAATGATTCTCAACCACTGTGCCGCGGCACTTCAGTGTGCTGCGAGATTCTTGAAGTGTGCCACCACTGCAAACTATTTCGTATGTTATTTTTACAAAATACACATGGTGTCCGGGCTAAAGGTATCCTTGGGCAAAGTTATGGCTGATTTTTACGGAACTACCCATTAGAATTAAAAAAAATATTTAAATAGAAAGAACATCTCACCAAGTTTTAATATCTGTCATAAATTTCGATCATAGTATCATAGATTTCGATGTGTGCACGTTTTTGTAGCACGACTAATGTCTAAATGTTAATCCAGTTCTCTCCAAGTGTTTCGTAGCTTATCAGGAGTTATTAGACATTTTTGCTTCTGGATTCATTGAATCCGTGGTGTAGAAACAAAAAATTTAAACTTTGGATGAGTTGAAGAAGCCTATCATTCAAGCAATTCGTGTAATAACTCCTAATATGCTATGAAAGACTTGCAGAGAACTGGATTACCATTTAGACGTTTGTTATGATACAAAAGGTGCACACATCGAAATCTATGACATTATGATCGAAATCTATGACTGATATTAAAACTTGGTGAGATGTTCTTTTCATTTAAATAAATTTTTTATTAATCATAATGGGTAGTTCCGTAAAAATAAGTCATGACTTTTGAATACCTTTAGCCCGGATGCCCTGTATTATAGGTACATCAATCAATCATCCAAGTAAAATTCTTTTGAATTTATCTTATTGTTAGTGTGCTGCCAAATTTTTAAATTATTAAGGGGACAAGAGACCTTCAATCTCGAATTTTTTAATTATCAATTTTTTATTCTATATACAAACTGATAATAATTTGTATCCTTTTTTACTACATTAAAGACCCTTGGAATACGAAATAAGAATTTATTGACAGAATAGTGCCTGGATTTCAAATTTTCTTTCAAAAATGATGGCATTTTCCAAATGCTCTGTGATAATTTTAAATCATTTAAAAACCTTAAATTTTTTTAATATAAATTTACCGGATATATATATAAATATAACTGTGCATTGATTTTTTTTGTATGAATCCAAAACCATAAATAATAGTTATTTTTTTAATCTTCCTGTTATTTTTTTATGTTTTTGCTTTATTTCATGGTCTATAAGGATGAAAAATAATTGTGATTTCAAAGAATTTTGCACAGTTTTATGGTAAACACTTCAATTTACAATTCTGAGAAATTTGGAAGAAATTCAAAGAAAATGAATGCGCGTGGAGCATTTTGAAAAATTCTAGCATTTTTGAAGATTTTTTTTTGAAAAACAGGTCTTTTTCTTCCACAAAATACTTATTTGGGAATTCTAAGTGTCTTTAAGTATTCTCATTTTGTATATAGAGTGAAATATTGAAAAATTTAAAAGAAACAGGTTGAAGGTCCTTTTGTCCCCTTAAAAGTGTGTCGTGACGAAAAAAAGGTTGAGAATCACTGCCTTATATCATAACATGCCCCCCATTTAGATAAAATAATTGCTCATGACTTCAGATCTAACATACGTAATTTCACTTTGTTGCCGTTCCCCAACTCTCCCAGCATTACTATTTCTTCTGTTGACACGAATCGTCCTATTCCGAGAAAAACCAATCACGCTTTTATTTTACAGCTGTGACGGGTGCAGTTGCATTGTTTACGCTCATTCTGTTGTCTCTCCTCCAGTCTGGGACTTCCTTCCCGATCAAAGCGAAACCTTTTTTTGCGCATCCCCAGCTCAGGTATTCCCCATTTCCACCTTCTACAAAATTTACAAGTAAGAAGACTCCAACAGGATGTCACAGACGTGTTAAGGGTCACGTCTTTTCGAGTAATCCGCGTTACTTCAGTAACGCGTTATTATGCTCAATCTGGGAGATGTTGCGGGTTTTTTTTTATTAAACAACCACTAATTGGGCAACGTGGGAGCAGAAGAAATTATGTCCTCCTTAGTGAGGTAATAGCTGCGATCCGGAAATTCTTAACGTGTTGTTGACCGGCAATTTTATTTACCGTATTTTTCGGACCGCGAGACGCGCCGGACGATAAGACGCATCTCAAATTTATGGGAGGATTTTTAGAAAACAATATTTTGTATTTTGTGAGGTATATAAAGACATTTTCAATTTATTACGTAATAAAGATAAAAAAGATATATAATATATATAAAATATATATAATATGTATAAAATATGTATAATACTAGCTGAAAACCCGCACTTCACAACGGAGTACGTTCAAATTAAATAAAACGGTCAATGTATGCAGTTAATGCCAAAATAAATAAATAAATAAATAACTATGTAAAAAAAACAAAAAAAAAATATTTATAAAAAAAATCGTAAGGGATATTTTTATAGACAAAATAATGTAGAAGAAAATATTCGAATTAAATCTAATAGGACATACTAAAGAATATAGTACAGTTAATATAGTACAGTTTGAGGAACATATCTTTTACTGTATTTTAATTTTTTTTTGGATAATGTCAAATCGTCTGCCGCATTAGCAAGAAAAAAAATATATTTTGTCTATTTGGTTGTTATGAACGTGACGATAAATTTATTTAAAGTACTAGAAAAAGAAATTACGTGATCAGCATTTCATAAATTAAATTCTAAAAAATTATCTTTCAAAATTCACAAAAAATCAGAAAATGGAGGTAAAGATTCGAAAATGATTTCATTTTAAAGGAATTTTTAGGATCTTTCTCGTGATATAAATTTTAGAACCCTCAAATTATTATTTTAAATGCAAACTTAAAAAAAGTTACTAAAGAGCTTAAAAATTTAATTTAAAAAAATCTGCATCCCTACACTGTAAGAAGTATCGCCATGCAAAATTTCAGCCCTTTAGGTCCAGAGATTTGGTCTGTGCGTTGTATGTCAGTCAGTCAGTTACGGAACTGTTTTATATATATAGATGTATAATAAATATATATATATATATATATATATATATATATATATATATATATATATATATATATATATATATATATATATATATATATATCGTTTATCTAAAGTTTTCAAATAATACATATATGCAAATATACATATATGTGTATATACATATATGTGTATATACATATATGTGTATATACATATATGTGTATATACATATATATATATATATATATATATATATATATATATATATATATATATATATATATATATATGTATATAATAAAATATTTCTTTTATTTTAATGTTACCTTCGGACCTTAAGACGTACCCCAATTCGAAGACGATATTTTCTATGTAAAAAGGTGCGTCTTATGGTTCGAAAAATACGGTAAATATACAGTGGAACTTCTCTAGCCGGCCACCCCTCTAGACGGCCATATTTTGTTCAGAACTGATTAAACAAGTGATTCTCAACCTTTTTTTCGTCACGGTACACTTTTAATAAGTTAAGAAATTTGGCGGCACACTAGCAGAAAGAAAAATTTAAAAGAATTTTACTTGATAATTGATTGATGTGCCCAAAATATATTTTGTAAAATTAGCATACGAAATAGTTTTCATTGAAATACAAAATGAAAGTGCATTACAAAGTAAACAAAATATTTTATTTAACTACAAATTGCTTTTAGTGTGAAATTTTATAGTCCAGAGTTACCAGTTACCAGTCCAAAACTGTAATAGTCATGCGCATTGGTTCAGCCAACCCCCGCTAGACGTCGCTTATGTATGGGTATTCGCTCTGACGTCGTTTATGTATGGGTATTCGCCGTGGCGGCACACTGTTGCTTCAAGTGCCGCGGTACAGTGGTTGAGAATCACTGGATTACACACTCCATACAGCCAACATTATGGAAGAGACCCTTTTACAACGGCCACCCCTCAAAACGGCTACTTTTTTCCGGGACCATTACTGGCCGCCGTAGAGAAATTTCATTGTATACGTAGACTCGAGGTAGCCTTGTTGTAACGCGTCGGTTTTCGGTGCTGAGGGTAAACGGATCGAATCCCGACACGCGCCATTCAATACCTCCGTGTCTAGGCCGGATATGGGCACGTTAAATCCATAGTCCCTCTATGAAGTCAGAGAGGGGGGAGAGGGTACGATCCCCTAGATGCCCCCCCCCCCCCCATCGGAAAAAATTGCAGTCGCACCTGGCTAAATCGGACTCCGAACCTTGTAGTGCCATTATAAACTGGAGCCGCACCCCTCAGCCCACTAATCTATAGGGCCCTGGTTTGGAATTAATTCCGATCAGGGGGCATTAATAACAACAACAACAACAACTGTATACGGAAGACAACGGCATGGACTGAAATTTTGCAATAAGTATGGCATTTTTATTTCCTGAAACCGTTTTCCTTTATATAGCGTGTAAAATCACGAGTTTGCTCGGTAGCATGTATCCCAAGGGTAAGGGCCCAAGAATGAATATATATATATATATATGTATATATAACAGTTCCGTAACTGATTCACTGACTGACATACAACGCACAGACCAAACCGCTGGACCTAACGGCTTGAAATTTTGCATGGCGATTCTTCTTATAGTGTAGGAGTGCACTAAGAGATATTTTTGAAAATTTCTTAGATTTTTTTAAATTAAATTTTTAAGCCGTTTTAGTAACTTTTTTTAAGTTTGCATTTAAAATAATAATTTGAGGGTTATAAAATTTATATCGCAAGAAAGATCATAAAAATTCCTTTTAAATGAAATCTTTTTTGAATCTTTACCTCCATTTCCTGATTTTTGGTGAATTTTTAAAGATTAATTTTTAGAATTCAATTTATTAAATGCCGATCACGTGATTTCTTTTCTGGTACTTTAAATAAATTTATCGTTACGTGCATAACAACTAAATAGACAAAAAAATATTTTTGCTCTTGCTAATGCGGCAGATGATTGGACATTATTTTGTCTATAAAAATATCCCTTACGATTTTTCTATAAATAAATATATTTTTTTCTACATCAATTGTATATATTGATCGTCGTATTTATCACATATATATATATTTTAATTTTTTGGCATTAATTGCATACATTGACCGTTGTATTTAATTTGAATGTACTCCGTAGCGAAGTGCGGGTTTTCAGCTAGTATATATATATATATATATATATATATATATATATATATATATATATATATATAATTAGCCCCTTTATGGGCGTTCTTACAAAGGGGGGGGGTATGAAATTTCTCGCTATAAAGAGGGAATCGGAAAAATTGGCCTCCGTAAGCTAAGGTTATTATTCTAAATAATTAACTGAATTTACAAAATTAAAAAAAAAAGAATACTGGAAAAGAATACTAATTACTTAATAACAATAAAAGATTAAAATAAATTAGCAGTTGCATTTATTACCATTACACTGTATACAAATATAATTTAAATAATACGACGATTTTTGCCTTTTTTAGCAAATTTATGGTGCATTTCATTATAAATTATAATATTTAGAATAATATTTTCGCTGAAATATCGTAAGAAAACGACACATTTTAAACACGAAATTTTTCATAAGTTAAATTATGAACGTCTGCAAACATCTTTTCGGGCCCTTAGGCATAATAATGAAAATGGAGGCTCATCTTATATAAACAAGAATAAGGGCAATATTTGTTTAAAATTCAAAATTTTTGAAGAACTTATATCATTACTTTGGAATAAGAAAAAAAAATTAAATGGAAAATAGGAAATCAATATAATGTTATTATAGAAAGATTTTTTCTAATTTTGGTATATGCAAACTTATTAAAATTATACTCATAACAAAAAGTTCTTATTTTATTCTTTTCTATATTCAAAACTGCCAGTGCGTTAAGCTTTTGTTCCGAAAGAATTCTGTGTAAATGATTTTTTTACCAGTTTCAGCGGAAAATGAAAGCTCACCTTCGGCATTGTTCATTGGTAAACAATTTTAAAATTATTCCGAAATGAGGAAATGCCGATATAATTTTGTTGCAGGTCATAAAATTCCATTTTTCAGGAGGAGTTACAACACTCTCAGCCTTACGTAATGTTTCAAAATGTTCCTTTTTCCACTTCTAATTCATCAACAATTACACGTTTACAGTAAATGTCCTTAATATAAGTTTTCCAATGCAAGAATGCTTCTTCGCCATGATGATCTAAATTTAATTCATTGTTTATATCTTTGTATACATCCCCTCTTCTAAAAATCAGTTACTATTCTATCATAAACGGTTAAAAACATGTCCACTCAAAAATATTCCCATCATTCTAATTGTACGTCGTTCTCATTGTTAGAAAACTGTTTCATTTATGCGTATCATCTATATATATAAAACAGTTCCGTAACTGACTCACTAGCATACAACGCACAGACCAAATTGCTGGGCCTAAAGGGCTAAAATTTTGCATGGCGCTACTTCTTATAGTGTAGGGGTGCACTAAGAAAGATTTTTGAAAAATTCTTCTTCGATTTTTTTTAAAATTAAATTTTTAAGCTGTTTTAGTAACACTTTTTAAGTTTGCATTTAAAATAATAATTTTAGGGTTATAAAATTTATATCACAAGAAAGATCATAAAGATTCCTTTAAAATAAGATCTTTCTCGAATCTTTACCTCCATTTTCTGATTTTTGGTGAATTTTTGAAGATTCATTTTTATAATTTAATTTATTAAATGCTAATCACGTGATTTCTTTTTCTGGTACTTAAAATTAATTTATCGTCACGTGCATGACGACTAAATAGACAAAAAAATATTTTATTTCTTGCTAATGCGGCAGACGATCGGACATTATCCAAAAAATATTTAAATACAATAAAAGATATTATGTTCCTCAAATTGTAATATATTAACTGTACTATATTCTTTAGTATGTCCTATTACATTTAATTTGAATATTTTCTTCTACATTATTTTGTCTATAAAAATATCCCTTACGATTTTTTTATAAATGTATTTTTTTGTTTTTTTTACATCAATTGCATACATTGATCGTCGTATTTATTATATATATATATATATATGTATAATTTTTTTTTGCATTAATTGCATACATTGACCGTTGTATTTAATTTGAATGTACTCCGTAGCGAAGTGCGGGTTTTCAGCTAGTAAATATATAGACCTATATATTACTTCCTTAAAAACACGAAATACAAAATACAAAAAAATTAGTCCAAATTACATATCGCTCACCCTTTTCAACAACGTCATATCTCAAAAAACGTGATTTTTTAGGAGCGTGATTTCAAAGTTTAAAAGCAGAATAGAATGTATTAAAGATAAATATTAATTCTGCTTTCTAGAGGCTAAATATTGGAACGGTGAGATATGACGATCTTGCAGGGATACCCTACACTTTCAGAGCATTCTGAAAATAGGCATAACTAAAAATCGCCGATTTTTAAGATATGACGTTGTTGAAAGGAATGAGCGATATGTTATCATCACTATCATAGATTATTAATCTCTTATTCCTGGATTTCACTGTCATCACTCGCTAGTCTTTGAGGCGATTCTGGTTCTATTGTTAATGAATTAGTTACGATTTCAGATGGGAGAGACTTGATAAAGAAATCCGTTATTATTATTACTATCCAAAATTGGAAATCTGTTATTTTGAAAAACCCTTAAAAGCAAAATCATATAAAAGCATAAAAAAAGTACCGTGTGAATGTGGGATAGATGTATTTATCTGTTTAAACGCACAAAGGATCTTCAATCTCGATTTTTAAAAATTTTCAATTTTGAATTCTATACACAGAATGAGACGAATAAAAATTCTTTTTGATTAAATTGAACATCCTTATAATTCAAAATAAGGATTTTTTTGGCAGAATAATGCCTGCTTTTAAAATTTTCTTCAAAACGGTTTGCATTTTACAAAATGCTCCATGAGCATTCCATATCATTTAAGAATTTTTAATTGTTTAATATAAGTTTACCTTATATATATATATATATATACATATATGCATACTCAGCCTTTCATCCCTTGAGTGGGTCGATAAAATGAGGACCAAGCATGCTTGGAAACTAAACTCTGGGGGTCCCACGTCAGGTTGACCAACTGACTGAGACATGCTGTATGGCACCCCAAGCCCACGGTCAAGAAAGCGGACATGGGTACCGCCGGCTCTGGTGCACATCGGACTGTTGCACCGTGAGTTTAGTTTATATATATATATATATATATATATATATATATATATATATATATATATATATATATATATATATATATATGTATATATATATATATATATGTATGTATGTATGTATATATATATGTATGTATGTATATATATATATATATATTTATATATATATATATATACATATATATATATATATATATATATATATATACATATATATATATATATATATATATATATATATATACATAAATATCTTTTTTGTCTGCCTATTATTTTTTTAATGCTTTTGTATGCTTTTACTTTATTTCATGGTCTATAAATTTGAAAAATATGTATGGTTTCAAAGAATGAATCACAGTTTTGTGACAAACTCAAATGAATTCAACTCAAATAGCATTTTGAAAAATTCTAGCATTTTTGAAGAATTTTTTGAAAAACAGGTCTTAATCTTCCACAAAATGTTTATTTGTGAATTATAAGATTCTTCAATGCAGCAAAAATTAGCATTATTATTTTCATTTTGTATAGAGAGGGAAATATTGAAAAAAAAAAAAAGGTTGAAGGTCCATTGTCCTCTTAAATAGTCAACATTTTTACAATGTAAATACTTTTTAGTTAAACACTTTTACAATATAAGACATAATTTTTATCAAAACGCAAAATGTAAGTACAACCTGTCATTTATAATTATAAAAAAATATTTTCAAACATTTTTCACACAAAAATTTGTGAGAGGTATTCTCACGCGTTGGAAGTTAAACTTACCATCAATGTTCAGGTCCTTTGATGTGAGTTGATTTGCCGTTAGCGGTTCGACACACACTATATGAGTCGATCTAAACGTTTTCCCCTCATCCGCTCACGTCGTACTAGTGATTAGTGGAAAACAATGTAATACTTAACACACAGCGCACAGCTCAGCTGCCGCGTACGTTTCCCCTGCAACCAAGGTATCGACAAAGGATACCCACAAAGGATACTAGCAAAGGAAATATCGACAAAGGACAAAGCAGTCATGCAAATATGACGCTGTTGGTGCAATAAGTATTATTATTGGTATTTATTAAAAATGAAATTAAGATGTCGAGGCCAGTGGATTTATTTATTTTATGCAGTAATGGCAAATGCCTCTGCAGGGTCCTAGGCACGTGTCTATTTTGTCTACTGGTAAGTGAGGCCCTGAACGTCTGTGTTCATTATTTGCCTTCTAAAAATATTGTTATATGTACAGGGTGATTTTTTTTAAACTCACACTACTCAGAGCCATCTGTAGAGCGATCTATCAGCCGGAATTCCACCAAAATTGATAGTTGGACTAAGAACGACATGAGAAAGAGTTTCCATGAAAAAAAAATTAGTTCCAAAAGTCGCCGATAGGGGACGATATGGCGCTGTTGTTGTCGACGCACCCGAGGATTAGCATAGAAGGCAAGTAAAACATCAAAATGCAATTTCATGACTACGTAGTCGACAGCAGCGCCAGTATTTTGGGCTATAAAGATCGGTGCGGAATCTGTTGCGCCTTCGCTTTACAGAATAAAGGGTCATCAGTCGCTTTTTCCACTTGCATGGCCACCTCGCTCCCCGTACCTAACCCATGTGACATCTTTTTGTGGGGTTATTTAAAGGTCTAAGGTGTATCTTGGCGGAGTCTCGAACTGCCCTGAAGGACAACATATCCCGGACTCTGATGAACATTCCTGTGACATGTTACGCCTCGGCGTTGAGAACGTAGAGTTCATGATGAAATGCGTCGTACACCAGGACTGCGGTCACACTGAAGGAGGGAGAAGTGAATTTGCTGCATAAAGTGGTATTGCAGTGAAATTTCTTTGTTATTCATTTGTCTGCTTACAACTTTTTCGGTATTCATCCCTTATCTTTATAGCCCGAAATACTGGCGCTGCTGTCGACTACATAGTCGTGAATGTGTACTTCGATGTTTTACTTGCCTTTTATGCAAATTCTCGGGTGCGCCGACAACAAAAGCGCCATATCTTCCCCTATCGGTGACTTTTGGATTTTTTTTCTTTCTCTCTCATGGAAACTCTTTCCCGTGTCGTCCTTAGTCCAACTATCAATTTTGGTGGAATTCCGGCTGACAGATCGCGCTACAGATGGCTCTGAGTAGTGTCAGTTTTAAAAAATCACCCTTTATATACAAATGATCCTAAAAATCCAACCTGGGTATAGAATCCAGAAGCATAATTTTTATTTAGGGGTTTATATTTACACTACCTTTGCTGTACACGATTCTCTTTTTGGGCGGGTTCAGGTTCAGACGAATAAAATTCTTAGACGACTCTGGATATAAGCAGATTATTTCTGTTGGCATTGTCAGTCAGTTAATCCTAGCGCTTCTTGGCTGGTATTTTGGCGGATCAGAGATTTACGATTGAAAAGCAAATCCCGGAAATAATTCCAATGTATTATAAATCATCAAGTAAGCCTTCCCGTTATCCACTTATCACTGATAAAAATTTGCATTATTCTGATCACATGTCCTTTAATTAGCTGAGATAATGTAAATCCGTTTGTTTTTATTGTAAAGGTAATAAAACAAATTTCACTTTATGATAGATATCTGTTTCAATCCACAGCACAGCACAGCAAACAAGACTCGTTTTCTTTCTATCAGTAAAACAGCATAAGATGCGAATGTTACTGTAAGGAAAGAAAATACCTTCCCCAACATGACTCAATAATGAGAAGGTTGTTTAGACGGCGATAACGTTTATTACCATCAACAAGTTGCAATCAAAATATCAGTATGCAATACGCACTTGGAATACGTACTCGTGTTCAACAATATGAGGTACGAGAGACCTGAACGCCTTATATAAACATGGCAAAATGACATCAAATAATGCAGTTTTATAATTTTGCAGAGGAATCGGTTTTTAGAATTGAAAATTCTGTTGATATTTAACGGAGCAAATAAATTTTCAGTCTTAGCAGAAAATATCAAAGCAGTCGTAAATTGCTGAGATCGGGGTACATCGTGTGGCAGTTTATGAGAAAAACTACTCGGGGAAAGGCTAACCTGGGAGACTAGCGCTTCTTTCCCAACGGGGCACCCTATGCGTGGAACAGTCCATTTGAATTTAGAGGTGGGATAGGTTAGGTTGAAGGGTGACGCCATCTATTCGCTATTTTACGATTCACTTACCTGTTACAAGTTGTTCCCTTCTCTTGTGAGTATGAAGTTAGGTTCGCTTTTCTGTTTCAAGTTAGTCCTGTGACAAAATATCTGAAATTCTTTCAGCAAAACGGTCTTTATAAGGGCCAAACAATTCTTCTGAAATTGTTTTAAAAAAGCGGCGCAACAACTCTTCTGAAATTGTTTGTAACAAATGTGATATAAAATTCAGTCAATTGAAGAGTTTATACCGTCACAACCGAAAATTTCATGATGAAGAAATGGCCACGACAGGTAATCAACTATGTGGAATGTGTAATCAAAAGTGATCATAACACAAGAAATTAAAATTTTGAATACAGAACTTTAACGTTATGTTTCAAAATGCTCTAAATCTTTAAACAACAAAATAAAAACCCATTAAATTAATTTCTACTCTTAATGAGCAGTATAATAAATAAAAAAAACGTTCAAACATTAATAGCTGCAACAGCATACCTATTTAAAAAATATAAATAGATAAAATAAATTAGTAATTCAAAGTGTCAGTAGATGGCGCCACCCTTCAACCTAACCTATCCCACCTCTAAATTCAAATGGACTGTTCCATGCATAGGGTGCCCCGTTGGGGCCTGTATTCAGGTTAGGTATTCCCCGAGTATAGTAATTGGTACAAATAAAATGAATATAAGATTTTTTTTTATTATTGAACTGTTTGTATTTTCACAGTGTCTATCAGAAATTTGAAGTGTATTGTTTAAGTAATGAGTCGTTTCAAATGCAAGTAAGCCATCCCGTTATCAATTTATCACTGATATATATTGATGCAAATTTATTAATGATAAAAATATGTTTAATTCCGCTCACAAGTTCTTTATTGTGTGTGTGAACATTTATGTTTGAACATATATGGGAATATGTATAAGAACTTGCTCCACTTTTAGTTTTCTGATAGATATTTTATGCCCCTTTTTCAAGTTAAATGAATCTTGATCAATAGTGAGGAATTTTGCAAAAATAAATAAATAAATAAAAAATATACCAACAAAGTGTCATGGCGTGAATGTAGGATGGCTGCAAGGAACCACCAGAGAAGAGCTCGTGTACAGTGTCATGGCAGTTTGCGAGTTTTATGAAGAATTGTGAAAATGAAATTGAAGAAGTTTTTCTACGCTTTTAATCTTGCTGTTTACTTGTAAGTGGTTCGTTGGTTCTTAATTCATTTTTACCTGGTTTTGTTGATATTGTGGTTTAACATAATAATAAAGTGAACTTTCCGACTTTTATATATTATATCTTTATCAAACGTACAGGGTTCCCACCTATATCAGTTACACCCCCTCTTAACTTCTAAACTGTGACAGCTTAGGTCATAAAGTTGGTATCTAGGTATAGTAAAAAGGCTATACGCCACTCGATGAGACAACTTACAACGCTATCTATTGACAAATTTTGGAATTAGCGTTTTTATCTCAAAAATGGTACGAGATACTAGAAAAAAGTCAATTACAAAGTTGCTCAGCATCATCGATTTAGTAAGAATAGACACCTTGCGCACATTAATACCCAAAACAGAATGTAAAAAATGAACATTTGTTTGGTCGTGATTTTCATCACTATGGTGTCATGAAACACGAGCGAAGCTCGAAAAGACCACCTCACGGACTAAATTATCCAGTCCAGAGTGCAAAAGTGTATAGTGGCTAATGGAGAGCATTTTCAGCAACTTAAATAAATGATCCTGAAGATAGGAAAGTGTCTCAGTTTCTTTTTTCCACTCTTTATGACATGACAATTTTCAAAATCGTGACCAAACAAATTTTCATTTTCTACATCATGTTTTAAGTATTAATGTGCACAAGGTGTCTTTTAGTACTAAATCGATGATGCTGAACAACTTTGTAACTGACTTTTTTCCCCATATCTCGTACCATTTTTGAGATAAAAACGCTAATTCCAAAATTTGCCGATAGATGGCATTGTAAATTGTCTCATCGAGTGGCGCTTAGCCTTTTTACTATACCTAGACACCAACTTTATGGTCTAAGCTGTCACCGTTTAAAAGTTAAGGGGGTTGTAACGGATATAGGTGGGATCCCTGTATTTATGCAGTTACTGTAGAAAAGTTTATATTAAAAAACATCTGCTGGCAAACTGTTCTGCCACCTACTCGAGTGTACGAATATTTATGCATATTGGTAATTATCATGCGGTTAATATCATTTTTCACGTATCTCCACCATGATTAGTTCACCCCTCATAGTCCTTCATCTGTACTCACTAGAAGATTTGATGAAGATAACAGTGTAAACATCACATTAAAACCCACAATTCCAGGTCATCACGTCACTCACAAGTGACAGTAACAAGGGGGAGGATTCATTTTACGTTTATTCGATCCTTGCGCAGAGGAGGAATTGACGATAGAGGAAGTCTGGGTATGTCTCTATGAGTTCCAGAAATCGACAATTAAACATAAAAATCTCGTGTTCAGTGTCATTAGAAATTGTATAGCTGCTATCGACGGAACAATCACAGGAACACCATCATTATTATCTATAAAAAATATCTAAACAGGTAGTCCTGTTGGACTTTTCTCTTCCACATGACGATTTCTTTGTATGCTAAAATACACAGTTGGAATACGAACGGAATATTATTTGTTTTCAAAGGAAATTTTCTTTCGGAAACAAATTAGGTAAATAACACAATTCTGCATTACAACCTTTCATATCTGCAAAATGACATGAAAATTTAACTGTCAAAAGGGACAAAGAATTTTATTTTTAAATAATATCTACCGGGAACCTTAATATTTTACGCTAAATATGACGCTCTATGTTGTACGTGCTAATGAGACTGTAATATTGAAGAGTTCACCTGAATAAGACTATATGGGAAGAACGATTGCAAGCGACTCATTGAGTCACCCGCTATTTATAGTTTTCAGGAATTAATTTCTATTTCTATTTTTTCACTAATTGCGATTGTCCGACGAAATGAAAGTATACTTTAAGATAAATCCAATAGTTCAATCTTTCCGTGTTATGGATAAATCAAGAAGAGGTTCTAACTCTTCCACATATTTATTTGAAGTGTATTTATTATGTTTAAGCTCAACGAAGATAGATTCTGGTGACATTTTTAGTTGATTCGCAACTTCAGAAAATTCTAGATTCCTATTCTATGCATCGCTAATTTTATAAGCTAGCCCCTTTTTTCCCGAAAAGTGTAACAGTTTTGCAAGATTGAAATTCTTTTTTTCGTTGAGCAGAAAGCGAAATTAAAAACTTGAAATTAAACCATTTTTCCCCTACAGTCAATGATTTTTGTGTTATACTGCATGAAATAGAATTAAAATCTGGGTGAGTACGATTTGCTATTTTTGGTGAGACTTCTCAACCTTTGTGTCTTACATCTGTTTTTCAGATGACATCTTTTCATCGTCGAAAGTAAGTGCAAATTAAAATGAAAAGGCAAATGGTATCTAATAAGGGATACTATTTTGCACGGTCTAACTGTTTTTAATTACAAACAAACAAATTCAGAGCTTTAGTATAATACTGATAATAATCAATTTGCTCTTAGGTCTCACAAAGCATCTCATGCATACAATTGACGAAATGGGAGATTTCAACCTATCATTGAATCGTATTCACCAATATTTTGAAGATAAGTACCACCCAGAGTACGTATTATCAATTTTGTATTAAGTTCATCATCTGTTAAGTTAAGCAAAACATCTGTTGTTGTTGTTACAAATCCTATCTGGTCTAGCCGATAAGTTAGACCAGATCCATGAGAACGAAAACATTTAAAAAATCCAAGACAAGGAGAGGACTCTGCGTCAAATCCCCCTTTTCAAGCCCCAAGCAAGAAAGAAGATGGTCAGGGGTGGAATGATTGATGTTACATTTTCCACAAATGGGAAAGATCTTTTTGCCTTGATCAAATTTAAGGCACTTCGGGTGACCACTTAGGAGTCTTGACAAGCAGTATGCTGAGTACGATTGTCCACAAAAGCCATAGCTCCTCCCGGCTGTCTGCCATAATACCAGGCAAAACATCTTTTATAAGTCAGCCGGGTAAAGATTAAATGGATAACTTTCAAGCAGTCCTTGACAAGTATTCACCATGCTTTGAAAGGTGAAAATAACTGTAGCCAATCGCATATAAAGCCTTTAAGATGACTAAAGTAGCCTCTACCACAATTTAAACTAAACAAAACTGATTATGTTTATGCGAATTTCAAGGATACTAAATTTTTACAAATATGGCCCTGTTGAGCAATTTTCTTGCCGCATTTGATATAGAAAAGGTATTAACTAGCGGTCATTGGCTCGTGTTTACCAAGAGAAGTATCATCGAAAACTACGTATTTTCGTATTACCTTCCACAAAGAATCGTTTCCTTACAGATGACGAATGATTAAATAGGTGACTTTTAAGCAATCGTTGACTCGTATTCCCTAAAATTTTTAAAGGCATGATCTCCAGAGCTAACAAGATCTTAACCTTTAGCTTACGGGGCCCATTTTTCTGATTCCCTCTTTAGAACGTGGAATTTCCCACCCCCTTTGTAAGAACGACCATTAAGGGGGGATATATATATATATATATATATATATATATATATATATATATATACACACACACATATATATATATGTATATATACACATCCTTTGTTCAGAAAGTTCGGTGAATGACGTCATAGTGCTCACGGTCATAAGAGTTTGCAACCGGCGCATACCGTACCTTACAGGTGAAAACTGGTCTGAACCAATTCCTGAGCGGCGGCGCTGCGAGTTAGCTTATCGTGTGGAAACAGT
>OU015498.1:40825775-40833275 GCA_907164885.2 Dolomedes plantarius
TCGTTGCTTACCTCTTTTGTATGCATATATGTATCTATATATATGTACGTATGCATGTATATATATATGTATGTATGTGTTATGTATATATGTATGTATGTGTTATGCATATATGTATCTATATATATGTACGTATGTATGTATATATGTATGTCAAAGTTTTGACGCATTTTGGTACTTTTCTGTTTAACTGGTTACTGTTTGTCCAAGCGATACATACTGGGTTTGGCGCGCTGCCAAAATTATAACTCTTGACGCAGGACATCTGAAATTTTGCTTTCATTGGGACTGTTATAGAGGAACGTAATCCTACGTTAAAATATGTTTTAATTGTTGTAACATGTATGACCAAAAATTCCCCGAAAAAATCTCCGGAAAAAGTTTTGTTACAATGCTATTTATTTTCCGGAGGAGTTATGGTAATAGAATTGTGATAGAAGGCATTTCCTGCAGGCGCATATGCAATAATAATAATAATAACAAGAAGAAGAAGAAGAAGAAAAAGAAGAAGAAGAAGATGAATTGTGGCTGAGGAGGATGATTTTTTAGTCGCACTTAGAGTCATGGATCGCGACGTTTCGGCTTAAATGCGACTAGCTGAAAACCCGCACTTTGCTACGGAGAACATTCAAATTAAATACAACGGTCAATGTATGCAATTAATGGCAAAAAAAATAAATATATATATATATTTATAATAAATACGACGATCAATATATACAATTGATGTAGAAAAAAAATATATTTTTAAAAAAATCGTAAGGGATATTTTTATAGACAAAATAATGTCCAATCGTCTGCCGCATCATCAAGAAAAAAAATATTTTTTGTCTATTTAGTTGTTATGCACGTGACGATAAATTTATTTAAAGTACCAGAAAAAGAAATCATGTGATCAGCATTTAATAAATTAAATTCTAAAAATTAATCTTTAAAAATTCACCAAAAATCAGAAAATAGAGGTAAAGATTCGAAAAAGATTTCATTTTAAAGGAATTTTCAGGATCTTTCTTGTGATATAAATTTTATAACCCTCAAATTATTATTTTAAAAGCAAACTTAAAAAAAGTTACTAAAACAGCTTAAAAATTTAATTAAAAAAATCTAAGAAGAATATTTCAAAAATATCTCTTAGTGCACCCCTACACTATAAGAAGAATCGCCATGCAAAATTTCAGCCCTTTAGGTCCAGCGGTTTGGTCTGTGCGTTGTATGTCAGTCAGTGAGTCAGTTACGGAACTGTTTTATATATATACATAGAAATTACGTTTTGTTGATTAAAATTCATTAAAACGTTTGTAAATTTGAATAGTCCCGGAGCCGACGTTGTGTTACACTACTAAAAGAAATATATAGCCAGCAGAGATGCACCCAGTCGTCTTATTTCAGGCTATACAAATTTAAAGGAACATCAGGTTCTGTATCACGCAAACTAACCAAATTAATGTTCTTCATTTCAGTAAGATCTAGAATTACTCAGTCAGTAAAACAAGCTATCATTTATGCAACTGATTAACTTACTGATATGATTATTCATTGAATACATTTCGTTTAAATGTTCTGCATGATTATCTAACTATTCATACATAATGTTTGGTTTTTTTTTCAATGCGGAAGCACTTGTCGTCAAACATTCGCATATACTACACCGCAGTTTACTGTCCACCCTATTATGGGGGCACCATGTTGGCGGACAGCATTACCCCCATGAAGGGACGGCACAAACGGAGGCATTTTTCGTGGCGCAACGCCGGAATTCGCACCCTCAGCACCGAAAACCAGCGCGCTGTACCATAGGGCCGCCACAAGACCTTCATACATAATGTCGTATACAATACAACTTAACTCATGAGTCAGACGCAAAAGCGTCGATTTCATGGTGTCTTACATTAAAAGCAGCTGTAAACATTAAAAGCATTAAAAGCAGTAAAAAGCTGTAAACATTAAAAGCAGCCAACATATAAAAAGGATTTGAAAAGGTATTAAAAATAGCTTTAGAGTTACTGAGACCAGTAGGTAAATTATTAAAACAATTCTTTCCGGTACAGAAAAACAGATTACGGTCCAGTGTTTCCCGATAATTAGAGCATACTGGACAATTTTCAGTAGCTGCAAGGTTGAAACGCAAGCTACAAGGTGCAAATAAGATTCCGTAACAACATGGTCAATTCCAGCATTAGCAGCGAAAGTGGCAATCTGTCTGGTTGCTATTCCAAGATACAAAAAGGTTATTAGGTTCCTTCAGGAATTTAAAAAGATGCCTCTGATCACCAGTGTTCCTCCATGAATCGCACTAGGTGGCTTTCTCTAATTCGTATACGTCCACGATTTCTTCTCTTGAAATATCTTCTTTAAAATTGGGTAATATAAATTGAACATAACTAAATCTTTTTTCCTGGGCAGCGAAAATTAAGATTTCGAAACAGTTTGACTCATTTGTGAATAAAAGTTGTTATGTGAATTATCTTTTAGAATTTTATACCTGTACTAATATAAAATTCTAAAAGAAATAAGCATACAAATTTAAAATTCAAAGAAAGGTATGAATGCACAAATGAATACAATCATTCAAATTAAATTTAATACACGAGTTAAATTTTAAAGACACGAATTTGTTATGATATACGAACAAATCAAAAAGCACTGAAAGTAGATGACCCTAAAAATTGTCACGCGTAGAGTTTTGAAAAATTTGGAATCAAATACAGGAAAAAAACAAAACTAATAAAAATAGGAAATGCCAAAAACTATTGTGCAAGAAGAAATATTTTTTGTCTAATATTTAACTAGAATTTTTTCCAGGTGGGCAAAACTAAGGCTTCTATGCAGACTACCTTCCGAAGAAACTCAAATAATAATAATAAAAAAAAAATTCAGTTAGTCTCTTCTAACGAAACTACCGTGGATTATTTACGTAGGATTACTTATCGTTGCTTACCTCTTTTGTATGTATATATGTATCTAAGTATGTGTTATGTATATTAGTATCTATATGTATGTACGTATGTATATATATACATATATAAGTCAAAATTTTGACGCATTTTTGTACTTTTCTGTTTAACTGTTTACTGCTTGTCCAAACGATATAGACTGGGTTTGGCACTCTTTCAAACTCGCGAGGTACGGACGGACGGTTTTAGCATCTGAAATTTTTCTTTCCGGATGACCGTTATGGAGGAACTTAATCCTACGTTAAAAAAATAAAAACTTTATATGAAATAAATAGACAAATTAAAAAATTAAAAAATAATTAAAAATGTATTTTAACTTTAATTTAATATAGACGCTAATTTTATAGCCCTAAGTGTCTTTTCATTTGTGAACATATGAACAGTTTTGAATGTGAAATCAGTTAAAAAGATCATAGTCTGTAAAATCAGCAAACAAAAAATACGAAAATAAACAAGCAAAAACAGAATATGAAAAAACATTCAGTTGGAAGCATAACTAATTATTTTCCAAGTTGTCAAAATTATGGCTTTTAAAAAGGCCATCAAGATAATTAACAGTAACATAAAATTCTAAAAGGAATGAACCAATAAAAAAACATTTAAATGAATGAATTGAGAAACAAAAAAAATCTTCATTATTTAATTTAGAAGTTAAGTTCAAGACACAAATTTGTTTTAAATTTAACTACCGAATTAAATATTGAAGACTTTTTTTGTGAATTTATTCACATCTACTATTAAAATATTGAAATCGAAACCACCAAAAATGGTTAGAATTGTCAGAATTTGTAGCCATAAACAGCAGGAAGAAACTAAGACAATCAAAATGGGCACACGAGAAAAATAATTCAGTAAGGAATGTAATTAATCATTTTTTTAGGGTGGTAAAAACTGGGGTTTCTAAGGAAACCACCATACAAATTAAACTAGACAATCAAACAAGAAAATCATACGAGGAAAAAAAAACATTCAGTTGGAAGTATAACTAATTATTTTCCAAGTTGTCAAAATTACGGTTTCTAAGTAGGCCATCAAGCTAATTATCACTGATATAAAATTCTAAAAGAAATGAACCAATAAAAAACATTTAAATGAATGAATCGATAAACAAAAAAATCTTCAACATTTAGTACAGGAGTTAAATAATAAACTGAAGGCACAAATTTGTTTTCAATTTTACTACTGTATTAAATATTGAAGACTTTTTATGACTTTATGTACGTATAGAGCAAAAATATTGAAGCTAAAAATTTTCAACGGTTAGAATTTGCAGCCATAAACGGGAAGAAACTAAGACAATCAAAATAGGCACAAGAGAAAATAATTCGGTAAGAAATGTAATTTATTCTTTTTTAGGGTGGTAAAAACTGGGGTTTCTAAGGAAACCACCATACAAATTAACATTAACATAAAATTAAAAAAAAAGTTAACGAATTTTTTAAAAAATTAATTAAATCAAATAAATAAATAAAAGAATCTTAAATATTTAATATTAAATTTCCAAGAATTGGATTTTTTTTCATCATCTAGATCAGGGTTTCCCAACCTTTTTATTACATGGACCCCTTTTAAAAGAATGATTTTCTTCATCGACTCCCTTACATTTTTCTCTATAATATTCAGCATACAACATAATTATAATACTAATAATTGCACATAAAACACTTAAAGATAACAATTTGACTAAGAATATGAACAAAAAATTAGAAAAAGTGGTTCATTAGGTTTATGTTTTATTATTTTTGTACTATTTTCATTTTTAATTTCACAAATATAAACAAGATTTCAGAAACACAGACTGTTATTACACAAAAGTTCGATTTCAATTAATGTGGTGGTTGTGCTTGATGCATTGATACAATTTATTTAATGTTTGGCCTGAAATTGTTTATCATCGTATAGTCACAATAACTAACACAACGAATATAAATATATATTTTACTAAACAATTTTGCTGACTTATATGTAATTATAATATATTTTCATTCGACACATATACAAAAGCGTCATGACATTCGACTTTAGATGGGTAGATCACTCCTCCCTAAAGAAATCTGCATTTTTACATATTCAAACGGATATTATTATCTAATAATTACATTCCTAAAAAATTAAATTAAATTTTAAAACAGAAAAATTTATCATAGACCCACAGTAGACCCCTGGAATACTATAGACCAGAGGTGGGGAATGTGTGGCCTACGTGATCTTCTCTTGCGGCCTTCATAAAAGCTAGCACTTGTATTAATTAATATTTAATTATATAGATTACAGGAATTTCCAAATCAATAGAATTAAATAAAGAACGGCATGAATGTTTTTTATTTGTTATTTTTCTATATAATGCACCAACTTTTAAAACTATATCTAACTATAATAATTTCATAAAAGTCGCATTTATAGGTTCATCAACTTATGCGGCCTCCTTTATTACTACCTAATTTACATGTGGCCTCCAAGGGTAAAAAGTTTCTCCACCTCTGCTATAGACCCTTTTAAAACTTCCATCGATCCCCAAGGGGTCCACCTGGACCCCGTTGGAAATCCCTGATCTAGATTAGTTCATAGTCCTTATCTACGATCAAATCACTGACTACGGAAGCGTTGTAACATGCCTCCCGCAGAAATCTGCATTATTTCCTGGGAAGTTGTGAAAACGGAAAAGCATCAGCAGGTCAAGTTTCTCAAACACCAGCGCACTAAATTTTCAACAAGGATGTAGAAAATTCTCAGAACGGTCATACGTGATCATGAACAGTGTGTACATTGGATCTGGGAAGAAAGTATTTCAAGGCCCTGACTCAAACTTGACAAAACGAATGTTCAAAAACGAAAGAACGCGGGGGATATGAGTGCAGTAATTGTCTAAATTTGTGAGTTAAACCCATGAATGTATGGTTTAACGATCCTTTTATGGCCCACGAGGCTTGATATGGGCCGGAAAGTTGCATGTCACAAGTTCAACTTTGACTCACCGACTTGTTTTAGAATTTAACGACTCCCTAAAAACATAATGATTTTCATGAGGTATATTTTTAAAGCTACCTATAGAGCAGCAGGAAACACTGAAAAAAAAAATTGTTGCCACTATGAACGCTATCATTAGAGGATATGAAGCAATAACTACTTTCCCATTATTTCACCTCTGTTTCTTAGCACTATTCTGACTTTCTTTTTCTAAGGGAATTAAAAACATCGTTAAGGCTGCTGTGTACTAACCCTATTGGATTCGCTCACCTCAATGTTAACCCATGAGGAAAATGTGTCGACTATTTACAGGTACATAAATTCTTATAATCCAATAAAAATGGTATTTTCAGATAAGGTGAACTTTTCTGCACATTACAACGAGATTCATTTTATAAATTTCGTCCACCAAAGCAATTTATGAGCGTTTACAACATACTACACCATGTTTTTTTTGCCGAATAATTCAAATTTTAAAATATTATAATTTAAAATTTTTTTAAAACGAAAAATGTCCCAAGGTGTATAATTCCATTCTCTATTACAAAGTACAATTTAAAATATCTTTAATTCGAAGCCGGCAATCCTTCGTAGGGGCGTGCTTAGGGTTTTAGCGGCCCTGGACGAAACACATTTACTGGCAATCAAATTTCTCTACGTACTGAGTAATGGATCTTGTAAGACAACCCCGACCCCCACCCCCACCCCTGAAATAAAAACTGCATTTACTACTGATTTTACTAATGCTTTACGCTTCGATACTAAAAAACCTACATTCTAGCTACGTAAAAGAAAATTTTACATGAAATTACAATTGGTCCACTAAAATATAAAATTAATCATGTTGTAGGAATAATGAAACAATGGAAAAATTATTTGCACGATTTAGAAAATGTAAATTGTTAAAAACAATTACTTACATGTATGAATTTTTTGGTTATAAGGCAATTTTTCTTGCTTTCTGAGCAGCAAAATTGTCTATTAAAAGTGAAAAGCCCAAATATGATCAGAGATCATTTTCATCAGAAATAAGTACCAAAGAGGACAGGCGTACAATCCGTATTCAAACCATACTGATTGTACCTGTTTTGTAATATTTTCAATTATTCAAGAAGTGGGAAATAAAATCCATTATAATGATAGGGAGAACAAGTAAAAGCCATTTTTTTTTGTTTATCCCACTCCTTCATGCCCCTTTCTTCCCAACAGGTTTGGAGCGCATTGACTTACTTGTCTTACACTCCCTTGAGAAATGCCTTGTCTATTGTTTGCTTTGAATAGACCAAACATTTGACCTAATGGAATTAGTATTCGTTCACAAAGATATGTTCACGTTTTTCTCAGTTTGCAACTATCCCGTGAAAACGGACAGATTCCAACAAAACGGTTTATAATTCTTCAAATGACTGTATATAGTGACTGACATATAGTAGAAAATGATATTGAAAACAGGGATTGATAATTAAGGTTTTACTATAACTGAATTGAAGATAAATCATGTTTTTCTAACCGAGAAATATTTCGAACCAAAAGGGTAGTCTGTCAATCAAGATTCTTTCTACGATTCTTTTCAAAAATC